>CM019934.1:13064797-13433063 GCA_009764595.1 Geothlypis trichas | reverse complement strand
CCGGTCTTGTGCACTATGTCCCATTCATTGAAGAACTCCTTTAACTTGTTGGAGGTATAGGCCTGGTCCATTATCTGTTGTAATCTCTTTTGGTACACCCAAGGTGGCAAAAGCAAGGAGAAAGTGTTTTATTGTGTGCATGGTCTTTTCTCC
The DNA here is from genome assembly GCA_009764595.1 of Geothlypis trichas. NCBI lineage: Eukaryota > Metazoa > Chordata > Aves > Passeriformes > Parulidae > Geothlypis > Geothlypis trichas. The sequence continues at coordinate 13,432,910 of CM019934.1, read as the reverse complement.
TGCATGTGATGATGCGAATATTGCTCCTGAAAATGTGTCAACCGATACATGCACATATTTTGACTTTCCAAAAGGTGCAAAGTGAGTTACATCTGTCTGCCACAGCTGACAGCTACTCAGACCTCTGGAATTGACTCCCGTCCCCATAGATGGTATTTGGTAGCTTTGGCAATTCAAGCATGTAGCTACAATAGCCTTTGCCTGCTCCTTCGAGAGTTTAACATTCTCATAAGGCAGGTGCATTTTGATGGAAAACGCGTGAGACAACTTTGCCTGGGCAAAGATGTCAGGAACATTAGCAGTTTGTACTGTCATTGCTAATGCATCTGCTTTCCTGTTGCCTTCTGCAACAAAACCGGGGAGGTCCGTGTGTGACCTCATATGCATTATGGGGTAAGATTGCTTTCTGTTGGAGATCAGTTGTATTAATTTAGAGATCAATTGGTACAACTTTGGGTTAAAAACTTCTTTAAGAAGAGCATGTTCGGCTCTCATAGCTATTCCCGCAACATAAGCTGAATCTGTGGCCAAATTGGAAGGCTGGTTTTTAAATTTATCAAAGGCTCTGACAACGGCTGCTAATTCTGCAATCTGTGCTGATCCTTCCACCACTTGTACATCAGACTGCCAATCTTGTGTTTGTGGGTCTCTCCAAGTAATCACTGATTTGTGAGAAGACCCTGAGCCATCTGTAAAGAGGGTTAGAGCCTTGAGAGGCTTTCTACTTTGGATTTGCTTAGGAATCAAATGAAAAGTTTCATTCTTGTTAAAAAGTTTGTGTTCTGGGATATGTGCTGAAATTCTACCCGTATAACTGTCCAAGGAAAACTGCAGACTCATATTTGTCTGGAATAAATCCTCAAAGTCCTTAAGAGTTATAGGTAAGTATATGCATTCAAAATCACATCCTGAAAGGGAGCAAAGGCGAGTCCTAGCCTTCTTTACTAAGTGTGCTATAACCTCCTGGTAGGTGGCAAGAGTCTTTGTAGGCTGGCTACTTGTAAAAACCCATTCCAGTATCAACAAAGGGTCTCGCAGCTGAGGGTCCCATTAGAAAATCAGTCCATGGAATCGGGGTGCTTTTCCCAGAACGACGAACTGGAAAGGCAGGCTGGGCTCGTAGCGATGGGCTTTGCGTGAAGACAGGGCTTCCTGGACTTTGACGATGGCACCTCTGACTTCTTCTGTGAGAGTGCAGGGAGAGTCCAGTTCCTTGGGTTCACGAAGGAGATTGAACAAGGGAGCAAGGTCCTCTGTTGTAAGTCCTAGCAGTGGACGTACCCAGTTGATTGATCCGCACAAGCTGTGTAAGTCTCTCAGGTTTTTTGGGTCGTCTCTGATTACAATCTGCTGGGGAACGATGGTCCTTTCCTGAATCTGGACTCCAAGGTAAATCCATGGCTCAGTGTACTGGATTTTGTCCTCATGAATCTCCATTCCTGCCTTTTCTATGGCTTCAACAGTCTTTTTAACTGTAGTGTCCAAGTAAGCCTTGTTCAAAGCACACACCAGAATGTCATCCATATAGTGATATATTATAGCGTCTGGAAATGATTTCCGAATGGGAGACAGGATGTGAGCCACGTACCACTGACAAATATTAGGCGATGATTTGAGACCTTGAGGAAGGTAAAGCAAATGATATCTTTGAAGTGGACCCTCCTTGTTAATAGAGGGAACGGAGAAAGCAAACCGTGGAGCATCCTCAGGGTGCAGTTGAATGCTGAAAAAACAGTCCTTAATGTCCATGATAGCAAGTGTCCAGTCCCTAGGCAGCATCGATGGGGAGGGCAGGCCAGGCTGAAGAGGGCCCATGTCCTCGATGACCTTGTTGATTCTGCAAAGGTTGTGGAGAAGCCTCCACCTGTTTGTCCCAGGCTTTGGTAGAACGAAAACAGGAAAATTCCAAGGGCTGTCGGATTCTACTATGTGGCCTTTCTGGAGCTGTTCTTCCACGAGGGCGTTTAGGATGCGCAGCTTGGCTTTTTTTAGGGACCACTGTTCCTGCCAGATTGGGTTGTGGCTTTTCCAGGTGAGACGAGGCGTATCTGGCAGTGCACGTACCTCAGTGGCCCCAGTTAGAAATCCTGGGTGGGAATACATAGAGAAGCTCCCCACTGGGATAGAACGTCTCGGCCTCAAAGGGTGATGGGGGCCCTTACCACAAATGGTCGGATGGTTTCTGTTGCCGTTGAGGCAGGGGTTTGTAGATGGATGGATGAAGGAGGCTCTTGATTCCATGATCAGAAGGCTATATTTATTATATTATGATATATATATATAACATTATAACTATATTACATAGATATAGAAAGGCAGGAGCTTCTTCTGAAGCTGCTAAGCTAACAGAGAGATAGAAAGGAATGAATAACAATGTCTATGTCCCAGCACAGAGCGATAGCAGTCCTGCTGTGAATGGTCAGCAGACCCAAACATCTGCTGACCATCCAACCACAGGTGAATCTGCTGCATTCCACAGTAGCAGATAATAATTGTTTACATTTGCTGGTAAGCCTGTGAGCTCCAGCAAGGAGAAATCCTAAGAAAGGATTTCTTAAGAAGAATGGCTGTGACATCTCACCCTTCTTTATTTAGTTAAAAAGAAAAAATGCTGCTGTTGAATGCACAGGAATTTCTTCACCTGTAGAATATACAATTCTATCATACTACTAAAACTATTTTACAATATAAGAAAATGCCAAAACCAATGCAAAGACAATTCAAGTCCAAGCAGCTGAGTTTCAGGAAAAGTCCAAATTGAAGATGTTCCTCTTTGGCATATCTGGAAGTCCTTTTTGTCCTGAAAACAAGCTTCTTGTAGAAAAGTCTATCAATAGTTATCAAACAACATCAAACAATTCAGGCAACTACTAGAGTGTCCTGCTACAGCCCTTAACTTGGGCTGAATGTGATTCTTGGCCCTTCAATCCTTTTGAGCTGCTGCCAGCTGTTTCAACCCTTTATATTTAATTTAATTTTTTTTTTTTTTTTTTTTTTTTTTTTTTTTTTTTTTTTTTTTATAAATCAAATCAGAAAGAGCAGCAGCAGCAGCGGGGGCCAGGGAAAGGCCCTGGGGGGCCCTGGCCCATGCGGAAGGATCAGGACCCCCACACCTGGCCCACAGAAAGGTGGCCCAGGACCAGAAGGGGGGGGCAACACCCCCAAAACCAACAGGAGGCCGGGAGGTGGACCAGGGCCAAGAAGCCAAGTCAGGAAGCCCAGGCCCAGGCCCCAAGGCAAGGTCAGCATTCCCACCGCCTGGCATCCTGCTGCCAGTACAGTGGCAAAGTGGGTGCCCACAGGCTTTCTTCCCCCAAAATCGAGCCATGCCGGCAATGGAGAAACAGAAGCTCTCCCAAGAATGGTTATCTCAGGTGTAGGAATGTTTGCTCCCCATAGGAAACGAGCGATGATCGCTCCTGACTGTGCCGTCTGCCTCTGCAATGTAACATCCTCACCCCTTTCGGGCTGGGGGGCAGAGGCAGGCTTTTCGGAACCCACAATTGCCTCGCAGCTGGAGCTCGCCAGGGGTGGCAGAGATACCAGTCTGCAAGGGGCGACCCCCGAAAAAACAGCTCCAAACCCGGCGAAAATGCTGATTTTGAAAACAGGCAGCCGGGTTGCCCCTGCCCCCAGTTGCCGGGCCATGCCTCCTCCTCGGAAGGAGAGGGCGGAGCCCTGTTCCCCTGTCCCGGCTCCTCCCGCAGGGGCAGCCCCGGGACAGTCCGAAGAACTCGGCAAGGAAAACACGCTGGGTGCAGGAGCCGCCGCCGCAGCTGCCGCCGGCGGCGGCGGGACAGAGGAGCACTCCGAGGGTCGCGCAGGCCTCAGCGCTGGTCTCAGCGGCGGGAAACGGCTCGGCGGGAGACGGCACGGGGTTCGGCTGCGTCGGGGGGGGGGCGGCGGCGGCCTCTCAGCTGCAGCTCCGTTGTCTAGCAACACAGACGCGGCCGCGGGCGGGGCCACCCGCCGCTTTCTCGGCGCTGGCTGGGGGGCGGCCGTGGGAGGGACCCGACGGGGAAGCACCCGCGGCGGCGGGTCGGGGCCCCTCCGGTCCGGGAGGCGGGGTTCGCTGCCGTGCTCTCGGTGCAGGCCGGGGCGGCACCCGCGGGGCGGGCTGTGGGGCCCCGTGAGCCGGTGCCGCCCGCAGCTCTGGCTGGGGCGGGGTCCACGGGGCTGGCCGGAGCGGCACCGCCGACTCTTCATCCCCCGGAGAGAAGGAAGGGGGGGGAAGAGACGAGCCTTCCTGCGCATGCTCAGGACAACGCAGAGAAAAAAACTGTCTGGGGTTCGGCTGGAATTTGGCTCTCCTGCTTGGGTTCAGGGGGGCTCAGGAGTAGCAGTTCATCTCCCTCCAAAGGGTCTCCTCCCCCTGAAGTCGGGGGAAACGGAGCTAGGCCGTAGCACCTAGCAATCCAAGGAAAAACAGCTGCTCTCCGTTCCAGAACCGGAAAAAGAATTTTAAATGTTAGATAAATCCGAGGATATTCCAAACCTCGGTCCAAAAAAAATTGAAAAATGGAGCCCATGCACTCCCACACAAAAATATCAAGGGCATATAACACATTTGTAAAAAAACCAAAAAGCTTTGCCCATCGAAAAAATTCATAAAAATGCCTTTCTAATAGAAGAACTCCAAGAATTCCATCCTCTTCACCCCATTTTTGCCAGAGGGCAATAAGTTTCTCCTCTGAAGGAGAGAATGAAACCTCAGCCTCTGAAGGAGGAAATCTCCAGAGCAATAGCCACAAATTTAGAATGGCCACCTCTTCAGGAGGGGAAAAACCAACAGTACCTTGACACAGTGTCCAGCAACTCCTGGCCAGCTGTACGATGCTGCTAGGATTTTCATACATCATCCCCGAGGCTTTTCAGGTTCTCACTGTGGTCAGCCTTGGCTGTGAACTCAGTCCCAAATCAGGATATTCAGTTCTTCAGCTCCTGGCTAGATCCACTTCTGTGATCAGTGTCCTCTTCAGTCGAGGTCACCAGTTGTTGCCGTTGAGGCAGGGGTTTGTAGATGGATGGATGAAGGAGGCTCTTGATTCCATGATCAGAAGGCTATATTTATTATATTATGATATATATACAGCATTATGACTATACTACATAAAGATAGAAAGGCAAGGCTTCTTCTGAAGCTGCTAAGCTAACAGAGAGATAGAAAGGAATGAATAACAATGTCTATGTCCCAGCACAGAGCGATAGCAGTCCTGCTGTGAATGGTCAGCAGACCCAAACATCTGCTGACCATCCAACCACAGGTGAATCTGCTGCATTCCACAGTAGCAGATAATAATTGTTTACATTTGCTGGTAAGCCTGTGAGCTCCAGCAAGGAGAAATCCTAAGAAAGGATTTCTTAAGAAGAATGGCTGTGACAGGTTTCCAGTTTGCCTTAAGGTCCTTCAATGAGGATGTTGCTTTTGCTTCTCATGGAAACCGTAGTGCCACCAATCCTGGTAATCACGCCTGAAACAGGTTGTAGATCCCAGTGTGCTAGCCAATCTGAATGGGCGATGATGGTCACATCAGCTCCTGTGTCCAGCATCCCTGGCAGGTGGGTCTTCTCTCCTTTGCAAGAGATGCCACACTCGATTGTAGGCTTGGATGTTCCCATGACTTGTGCCCACATAGCTGTAGGGTTCAGAGGGATCTGTTCCCTGTGATTCTTTGGGAGTAAAAAGGCTTGTGCTATTGGAGTTCCATTAGAGAGAAAAAATGGTGAGTCTATGCAAAATACCTGAACCAGGATCTCTTGACCTGGATGCACTGTCAGCACTTTCGGAACAACAAAGATTTCCTTTGGAACATTAAGAGAATCACCCATAATTAAAATGTCTGAAGGACTACCTTTAGGTCCATATTGGCCTGTGGGAACACTGTGAATATTCTTATTATTAAAGTCAATTGACAAAGGAGATACCAGTTGCCGTCGTGTACCACTCTCGGAGGTCCTGTGTGTTGTTCTGTGGGTTGTCCCGTGGGTATTCCGTGGGTTGATCCCTCTTCCTTGCGTCTGGAACAGTCCGGGCTGGTGCGGGATTGGGTCTGGGCGGCCTTTGATTTGTTGTCGTCGCCCAGGGCTCGACCGGGCTCCTCCAGGCATTTCCCGGGCACGGCTGGAAACGCTGCTGAAAATGGAGCTGATTCTGGGGTCTTTGATAATAATTACCGTGGTATCGAGGGGGTGACCTCTCTGGACAGTCCTTTATGTAATGTCCAAAATCGCCACAGTGATAGCATTTAGCTTGATCTTTAGAAGCTATTACTGCATAGGCACCAGAAACTCCTTCAGCAATACCCTTAGCAACTGCTTGGGCCACTGTATTCTCAGTGGACATGTGGCGTGTACAGCATTCCAGCATTTGCTAGATAGTCGGGTCTGATTCCAGTGTTAAGGACCTCAGAATAGCCTTATATTTTTCATTTGAGTTACTCAAAGCAAGCTTGTCGTAGACATCCTTTGTGAGAAATCTTTTCTTAGGATTTTTCCTTGCTGGAGCTCAGAGGCTTACCAGCAAATGTAAACAATTATTATCTGCTAGTGTGGAATGCAACAGGCAGGACGGTTATCGCTCTGTGCTGAGACACAGACATTTTGTTATTCATTCCTTTCTATCTCTCTCTTAGCTTAGCAGCTTCAGAAGAAGCTCCTGCCTTTCTATATCTATGTAATATAGTTATAATGTTATATATATATATCATAATATAATAAATATAGCCTTCTGATCATGGAATCAAGAGCCTGTCTCATCCATCCATCTACAACCCCTCTGAACACTTACAACACAAGCTTACATAAGAGTTCTTTTCTAGCCTCAGTGCTTTCAATCTGTTTCTCAAGAGCATCTCTCAGCCTGTCAACAAATTTTATAAAGCTCTCGTCCATGCCTTGCTTTATAGTAGCAAAATGCATGGTAGGTATAGCATCATCCTGCATAAGAAGTAGAGAGGTTTTTGTGACTAGAGCAAGGTCGTGCAGGGCATCTTTATTCAATGTTTCCATTTGTTCAGCTGGCTTTTGCAAATTACCTTCACCTGCCAGCTGTTCTACCGTAAAGCTGGTCTTATTCTCATCAGCAGTATATGAATCCGATAACGTCTTTAAATGTTTTTTCTAATGCCTGTCCCATAACAAATATTCTGCTGGGGACAGTGAGACAGAGTGAAAAATCCCCCAAAGTAGAAATCCCTTTTGAATTAGGTTAAAAGTCTAAAAAGGTAAAAAGTCTGTAAGCCAAAGCTGAAGGGAAAACTGCAAGGCAGAGATACTGAAAAGACTGATAAAGAAAAACAAAGACTAAAACAAGGCCAGGACAACCTGACCTAGGAATTCCTTTTGATAAAGAGGAACTAGCGGTAAATGTCATGCGAAGTCCATAAAAATGAATATGTATGAGCCTATTGTGAAACTGTATGCATATGTATTTAGAAGGGAGATTAAAGGAGACCTGAAGTTCTCAGAGGTACGCATGCGTCCAGCGCTGCAATAAACACATACCGGTTCTATACAACTTTGTAAAAGTTGTCTAGTTCTCTTCTTTTCTCCGCAAAACAACAGGAGGCATTGTGCAATATTCTTTACATCATGAGGAAGCAAAACATGTGCAGAGAACATAGCTTCTAATAGATTTCTAAAGATATGTGACCCACGTCCATGCTCTTTTGCTATGGTCCGTAATCGCACTTGTGATTTATTCGAAATGGTCTTCCATAACTTATTAGAGGACTCCCCGCCGTTTCGTCCGACCTTGTATTCAACAGGGAATGCAGTTATTTTCTGTGCCAGGTCCCAGTCACCGGACCTGGTAGCCTCTATCTTAATAGGAGCCCATGGGTCTGTATGTATTATATCAGAATCAGAATCATCGGAAGAGCTGTTATTGTCTGAGGCAGGGTCGGCAATGCTGACATAGCACGACTTAGGTTTTTTTACTTTAGCGATTTTTTTTTCCAAAAGTTTCAGTGGCTGGCCAGGCAGTAGTGGCATAGGAGCAGGGATAGAAACCCAACAGGGATGGGATCGAATGGGAGGATTGGTATCGCGGGGGGTCCCTGGCTCGGTCGGGTGACAGGATGCTCGGGGAATAGGAAGGGGTTGAAGGGGCATACAGGGGCAGGGGTGCACGCATGGGGTATTTTGGGGAGAACAGGTTATTATCTCGGATGCAGGGTCAGGCCATGTCGTTGCGTGAGTGTGGGTTGCCTGTGCGGTAGGCAGAGTTGTGGCGGGGGTGGCGGGAGCGGGGGCGGTGGTGGTGGGCGCGAACGCAGCGGGGTGGGATGGGCATGGGGTGGCTGGAGGGAGTGGGGGGGATTCGGCAACGGCGCGGGACTGGGGGAGGGGCAGCGCGGGGCTGGGGGGGGGCGGCCGGGCAGCGAGAGGGGCATGGGTGGGGACAGGGAGCACGGCAGGATCAGGATGGGGGGCGGGCAAAGCTGACCCAAGAGAGGGAGGGGCCGGGGTAAAGGCGGGCTGTCCCGGAGCGGGGAGCGGCGGGGAAATGGCAGTCGGGGTGTGGTGGTCCCGGGGAGCGGCGGGGGCTTGGGCGGGGGACGGCGAACCGGGGTGCAGGGGAGGGGAGACCGATATCAGGGATGGGTGTGCAGCAGGAAATGGGGGCCCCAGGATCTGGCATGAGGCAGATAAGGGGGCCGGGCAGTTGGTCTGTCCGGAAGCCGTTACCCAAGTGCCAGGTGTCACAGCCATTCTTTTTGAGAAATCCTTTCTTAGGATTTCTCCTTGCTGGAGCTCAGAGGCTTACCAGCAAATGTAAACAATTATTATCTGCTACTGTGGAATGCAGCAGGTTCACCTGTGGTTGGATGGTCAGCAGATGTTTGGATCTGCTGACCATTCACAGGCAGGACTGCTATCGCTCTGCTGAGACACAGAGCCTTGTTTATTCATTCCTTTCTATCTCTCTCTTAGCTTAGCAGCTTCTGAAGAAGCTCCCTGTCTTTCTATCTTTATGTAGCATAGTCATAATGCTGTATATATATCATAATATAATAAATATAGCCTTCTGATCATGGAATCAAGAGCCTGCCTCATCCATCCATCTACAAACCCCTGCCACATCAGCAACAGCCAGGGTCTGTGTTAGATAAGTTGCATTCCTTGATGATCCTATCAGTGCTGGTTTGCGATTCAATAAGATCCTCAGTGTTAACCCTTTTGAAGGTTTTAGTTATAATGTGAAATAAAGGTAAGAAGTTAGTAACAGAAAAATCCTGTTATTTTGGAAAAGATAAAGAGAGTTTCCTACTTTGTCCCAGAAAGCATTTTCAGTAATTGTGGACGTATTAGTATTGGGAAATTGTGTAACGATCCAGCTCATGAACCTTTTAAGATTTCTCTTTGAAAGTCTACCTCTGGAAAAGTGGAATTTCTTATCAGATAAGGTTTCTACAATGGTTAAATATAACTCTCTCTCAAGTGTGGTTAGCTTTAGGGTACTGAAACAGGTCCCCATAGTAAAGTATTACCCTTCCTACAGAAAAAACAGGAAAAAAAGGAAAAAGAACAAAACAAAAATAGAAGCTCGAAGGATTTGCACGCAATTTTAAATCATACTTACGACCTTCAGGCTGGGCTTCTGAGGAAGGGGGTCTGCCGCTCAATTCTCCTCGAACGTATCTCGTTCCGGTGTAAGTTTTGAGGGTCGAATTGAGCTTCCCGCGGAGAGGTTTTTCTAAAACAACAAGTCCTCCTGCCGGGCACCGGCGTTTCGAACTGGCAATAACAGAATAATCCCCTGGGGGGGATTATTCATTGCTCGGTGTCGCTGAACTTTTGGCGGGGTTCGGACGAGTTGGGGCGCCAAGTTATGAAGCCGTGGGGGGTCTTAATAGCGGAGCATTGGCCCAAGACCTCTATCCCCAGGAGGATAAGAGTCCCGGAGGTCAGCTCGCTCAGACCCAAGCCACGGGGGAGCCTTCCAGCCAGCAGAGTGATAACAGCTCTTATAGTGATTATCAACTCTTTGGGATTTCAGCTGCTGCTAGGCTTGGCTTCCCCGGGCATAGGCTTCAGGCAGACGTAGAGAGAGGAGAAGATGAGACACTGGCTTGTTCCACGGAGATGGTTTATTCGGGAGGACGTGAAAGGACCCGGTTCTTCTTCTTCTAAGTTAGTAGGGTACAGTAAGCTACTTTTATACCCTTGGCCAGGCTCCAAACTTGACCAATGGGCAAAGGTTGGAAGGACTACAAGTGACCAACAATAGGGTTAACAAGACTTTTCTCCTTATAAGGGTACAAAGATACGTTGTGAGTCTGGGGTCGGAACACCTCTCTGCTGCTGTGTCAGCATTCTCCTTGTTAAATCCTCCATGGTGCCTTGGCAAGGTTTGTGGCATTGTGGTAATTGTCTTTGAAGTTTGGTTGTTTGTAAAGATCCATTCCAGTATCAATAAAGGGTCTCGAAGTTGAGTATCCCATTGGAAAATCAGTCTATAGAACTGGGGCGCTTTTCCCAGAATAATGAACTGGAAAGGCAGGTTGGGCTCAAACCGATAGGCTTTGCGTGAAGACATGGTGTCTTGGACCTTGGTGACGGCACCTCGAGCTTCTGTTGTGAGAGTGCATGGAGAGTCCAGGTCTTCGTTGCCACGGAGAAGGTTGAACAGGGGAGCAAGGTCCTCTGTTGTAATTCCTAGCAGGGGACATACCCAGTTGATGGATCGGCACAGGCTGTGTAAGTCTCTCAGGGTTTTTGAGTCATCTCAGATGGCGAGCTGCTAGGGTACGATGGTCCTTTCATGGGTCTGGAATCCAAGATAAGTCCATGGGTTGGTGTACTGTATTTTGTCCCCACGGATTTCGAATCCTGCCTCTTCTGTGGTTTCAATGGTCTTTTTAACTGCTTTGTCTAAGTAAGCTTTTTCTGATGCAGAGACCAGAATATCATCCATATAGTGGTAGATGATTGCATCTGGAAATTGTTTCCGGATGGGGCACAGAATGTGAGCAATGTATCACTAGCATATAATAGGTGAGTTTTTCATTCCTTGAGGAAGAAAACACCAATGATATCTTTTGAGTGGAGCTTCTCTGTTAAGAGAGGGAACGGAGAAAGCAAACCATGGAGCATCCTGGGGGTGCAGCGGAATGCTGAAGAAACAGTCCTTAATATCTATGATGGCAAGTGTCCAGTCTCTAGGCAGCATCGATGGTGAAGACAGGCCAGGCTGGAGGGGGCCCATGTCCTTGATGACCTTATTGATTTTGTGAAGGTTGGGGAGGAACCTTCACCTGTCCGTTCCAGGTTTTTGCAGCACGAAGACTGGGGAGTTCCAAAGGCTGGTGGTCTCGACAATGTGGCCTTCGGCAAGCTCTTCTTCCACAAAGGCTTGTAGAAGGGGCCACTGTTCAATCTAGATCGGGTCTTGGCATTTCCAGGTGAGCCGAGGGGTATCTGGTAGTGGGCGCTCCTCAGTGGCCCCAATTAGAAATCCCAACTGGGAATATGTAGGGAAGCTCCCCACTGGGATAGAACATCCCTGCCCCAAAGGGTGATGGGGGCCCTTACCACAAATGGGCTGATGGTTGCCAACTTGCCTTCAGGCCCTTCAATGAGGATGTTGTGCTTGCTTCACGTAGAAACTGTAGCTCCACCAATCCATGAAATCATGCCTGCTACCGGTTGTAGTTCCCAGTGTGTCGGCCATCCTGAGCGGGCGATGATGGTCACATAGGCACTGGTGCCCAGCATCCCTGGTCAGTAGATATTCTCTCCTCTGCAGGATAGACCACACTCGATGGTAGGCTTACTTGGACCTGCAACTTCTTCCCACATTGCTCTAGGGTTGAGAGGAAGCTGTTCCTTGTGATGCTTTGGGAGGAGAAAGACTTGTGGGATCAGAGTTCCCCGTGAAAAGAAAAATGGTAAGTCCATGCAGTACACCTGGACAGAGATTTCTTGTCCTGAGTGCACTCTTTCTACTTCTGGAACAACAAAGATTTCCTCTGGGCCATGGAGAGTGTCACCTAAAATTAAGATGTCAAGAGGACCACCTTTTGGCCCATGTTTGCCTGTGGGATACGATAAACATTCTCATTATTAAAGTCAATGGACAGAGCAGTTACCAGCTGGCGCCAGGTTCCCATCTGTATTGCTCCATGTGTTGGATCATCTTCATGTGACCTGGAATCTCCCAGGATGATGGTGGTTGGGTCTGGATGGTGGTTGGGTCTAGATGGCTTTTGATTTGTTGTCTTTGCACAGGGCTCTACCCCGCTCAGCTGGAAGTTTCCCAAATGCTGTTGGTAGTGCCACTGATTCTGGGGTCTTTGGTAGGTGTTACAAGAATTTCGGGTAGGTGACCTGTCTGGACAGTCCTTTATAAAATGTTCACCTTCTCCACAGTGAAAACAGCGGGCCTGGTCTCTGGAAGCCACTACTGCAAATGCACGAGAAACTCCTTCTGCAATACCCTTAGCAACTGCTGGGGCCACTGTGTTTTCAGTGGACAAATGACATGTACAGCTTTCCACCATTTGCTCTGTGGTAGGTTCTGTATCTAAGGGTAGTATTGAAGCCTCGGGGGTGTCTCAATAGCAGAGCTTTGGTTCGAGATCTCTATCCCAGGAAAGGACAGAGTCCCGGAGTCCAGCCCGCTCGGACCCAAGCCACGGGGGAGCCTTCCAGCCAGCAGAGTGATAACAGCTCTTATAGTGATAATCAGCTCTTTAGGATTTCAGCTGCTGCTAGGCTTGCCTTCCCCAGGCATAGGCTTCAGGCAGATGGAGAGAGAGGAGAAGGGAGACGCCGGCTTGTTCCACGGAGATGGTTTATTCGGGAGGATGTGAAAGGACCCAGTTCTTCTTCTTCTAAGTTAGTAGGGTACAGTAAGCTACTTTTATACCCTTGGCCAGGCTCCAAACTTGACCAATGGGCAAATGTTAGAGGGTTTACAAGTGACCAATAGTAGGGTTAACAAGGCTTTTTCCTTATAAGGGTACAAAGATACGTTGCAAGTCTGGGGTCGGAACCCTCTCTGCTGCTGTGTCAGCATTCTTATTGTTAAAGCCTCCACGGTGCCTTGGGAAGGCTTGAGGCATTTACTACAGGGTAGAGCCCTCAGAATTGTTTTACATCATTTGTTAGTATTACTCATAGCAAGCTTGCACAACAGTTCTTTTCTTGCCTCTGTGCTCTCTATCTGTTTTTCCAGAGCATCCTTAATTCTGTCCACAAATTTGATAAAGCTTTCATCTACTCCTTGCTTAATATTAGAAAAGTGTTGGGTAGGAATAGAGTCATCTGGGGTAAGAAGTAAGGAGGTTTTTGCTGCAATAGCCAAGTCTTGTAGTGCTGCCTTAGGTAAGGTGTTAGCTTGGTCAGAGGGTTTCTGTAAATCCCCTTCTCCAGCCAGCTGTTCGACTGTAAAATCTGGCCTATCAGCATCTGTAGCATAGGTGTCTCATAATGTTTTTAATTGTCTTTTCCAATGCCTTTCCCATAGCATATATTCTGCCAGGGAAAGAAGGCAGTGGGCAATATTTTTAACATCGTGGGGTACTAAAACATTGCTGAGAAAATAGCTTATAGGAAATTTCTAAAAATATGTGAACTTCTACTGTGTTCTTTGGCTATATTTTGAAGTTGTACAAGTTCTTTATTTGTGTTAGGTTCCCATATTGTTCTAGTGGTGGAACCACCTCTTCTTCCCTTTATATAATTTACAGGGAAGGCAGATATTTTCTGAGCTAGTTCCCAATACTCTGCCTGAGTTGCTTCCATTTTGATTAGAGTCCATGGATCAATGTCCTCTGTATCAGATTCTGACTCGCTGTCACTGCTGTCCACATGTTAGCATTCAGAAACACACAATCACAGAATGATTATATGCAGGTGCTTTTATTGAAGAGCTCTGGATGTCAGGAGTACAGATCCTAATCTGACTCCAACATGGGTTCGGGATGAACACGTTTTTATACCCTTTTTGATATAAACCTACATATTAATTATTAAACTTATATTGTTCTACTGTATACATTGATTTCATCCAAGCATGGATTTTGTAAATTCCATCAAACCCCCCCAAACATTGTTTCTCATGATTGTTGTTACGATTAAACAATAACTATACCAATTACCAAGCAATCATCGAATTTAACAATCATATCATTTATCATAGTCATTAAATGATTATACAGGTGCAGTTTTGCATGATCCAGTAAAGCCTAACATTTTCCCAGGGCCTACCAGGCCTATCCTTCCTTTCTAACTCCCCTCAATATCTCATGATTTTAGAAACATTTTATCCCTATACTAAAGGGAGGAATTCAAATTTTTAGTAGATACAGGGGCAGAGAGGACATGTGTTTGTAAAATTCCAACAGGATGCAAGTAAAGCCAAAATACAATTCAAATATTGGGGGCAAAAGGGGAAGGATTTAGAGCACTAGTAAGAAAACGTGGTATTTGAAGGAACAAACAAGATAGGAATGGGAGACATTTTGTTTGTACCAGGGGCGAGATGTAATTTGCTGGGGAGGGACTTAGAAGTACAGTTAGGTATCGGGGTGCTTCCAGAAGGGGATAAAATGGTGGTCAAACTCCTCCAGTTAAAAGAGGAGAATGAAAAGCAAATTGAAGTAGTAGTCTGGGCCAAGCCTGCAAATAGGGACAAGTTAAACATAACCTCTATAGTAATCAAAATAACTAATACTGATTGGCTGATTTGAGTACAGCAATGTTCGCTCTCTTTAGAAGGGAGAAGAGGGTTACAAACTTTAGAACTATGCAGGACTCCCCACAATACCTCCATATTACCAGTGAGAAAATCAAATGGGGCATACAGGCTTGTCCAAGACCTGAGAGAAATAAATAAATGAACTATAGATTGATATTCAGTGGTACCCAATCCCTACATTCTATTAAGTAAAATGCCCCCATGGCATTGGTGGTTTAGTATGATAGACCTCAAAGATGCCTTTGGGGCCTGTCCCTGCCCCTTCTTCTCTGCAGAAGAAAGCAGAGATATATTTGGTTTTGAATGGGAAGATCCCGATACAGGGAGAAAGCAACAATTCAGATGGACCAAATTACCCCAAGGATTTACCGAATCCCCATATTTATTTGGACAAGACTTAGAAGAGGTACTACAATGTTTCCCCATAATACCAGAGGTAAAACTTATTCAACATGTTGATGACTTACTTCTCTCAGGAGAGGATTGTTGTAGTGTGTTTTTATTTGGCATGTTTATTGTTTGATTTGTGGTTTGGTAGTCCTTTTGGGTTTTTTCTCCCCCTGTTTTTAGAGTGACACAGATCTGCCTTTGTTATTTAATTGAGCCAGGTGTTGGTTTATCTGTTCCTTACTTAGCTATTTCCTTGCCAAGTTTCAAACCCCCTTCCCCTCCCATCCAGTTGTTAACCCCTCCTATCCCAAGTTGTTCCCCTCCCTTGAAATCCTTCATTGGTTTACACATTGTATGCCCTGCCTTGTATTTCACCCCTAGCTTTTCTGATTAGCTAGAGATTGTATCCTCCCCTGAGACCTCCCCCCAGTTTATAAGCTGTTGTTTGACCCCAGTTCGGGGCCTGGGACCCTGGACTCGAGGAATTTTACCATCAAATAAAGTAACCCAGTGCCACCCCAGGTCCGTGCTGTTGTTCTTTTGTTCCGCGCTGCGCCTCCACTGGTAGCTGGGATTCTGCAGAGCCCAAAAGAGGGGGACTGTCGCCCCCCCCCGTCACCATCTAGCCAGGACGTGCGACAGAGGATGAGGAAAAAGTCCAAGAATCCACCATATCATTACTAAATTCTTTGGGAAACCAGGGGCTTTGGGTATCGAAAGAAAAGTTCCGATTTGTAGAGAAGGAAGTAAAATACTTAGGGCATATAATAAGCCAAGGGAGCTGACAATTAAATGCTAGAGATGCTACCACAAAACCTGACATGGTACCAGAGACTAGGGATGCTGCTGCCCCAGTATAGGAATGTGCCCCCTGTTGACGGAGTGACAAAACTATCCTTTGTCTCCTTAAAAAGGAAAAAAGCCCAGAAGTTTCTTTCCTCAATTAGGTATAAAGACACCTCATAGGACCTTGGGGACTTCATCTCAAACTTAAGGATAGCCAATTGGACAGGAGCCAAAAAGTCCCGCCTAAGCAATTTACTAGAAAAAGAAGAGAACAAAGGAACTGATTGCTTTTGTGAAGTGTTCTACCAAAAGCAAGAACTTCTTGCGCCTGGTTCGGTTTTTCTTTGTAAAGAGTTTTGTTATTTTGCCTTTTATTAAAACTTTTCTGTTTCCAACACTACCACAGAAGCCATCCTGCTGATTTTATGTCTTCTAAGGTAGCTGAGCTATCTTGGGCATGATATAGATCTCCAAGAGCTTATGAGACCTGGCTCGAGAAGACCATATATCACCCCAGCACCTGACCCTGCCCCACAGTCCACCTCAGATATGAACTACCCAGATTAGGTGGGGGTTCTAGTAAAGGAGATAAGCCAGATGCTGAAGGAGCATATTTCCCAAGCTGGTGAGAAGTCCTCCCCCTGCCTCAGAGGGAGAGTCTAATAGTGCAGCAGTAGAACCCACAGATGTTACAACTGTTCAGGATCCAGTTGAACTACAAAGGCAGTCACAGCCAGCAGCATCCAGGATTCAAACACCCTGTATAAACAAAGACATCTGAAATGAAATCAAAGCACCCAGACAAAGATAAGAATAGAGGGCCCTCAACCCACAGGGGAGCCAGAGATTGCAACCATCACTGAGTCCCTGACATATGAAAGTCTCCGTAATCTGCACAAAGACATTGTACGACAGGGACATGAAACTTATAGAACCTGGTTACTTCCAGTCTGGGTCCTTATGAGTACAGGTTTCCAACTGGATAGTGGTGAGGCAAGGAATTTGGGACCCTTGACCCAGGACTAAGTTACGAATCAGATTTTTGTCAAGGACCCAGAGTCCCTTTACCGCTGGGAGCAGCTTTTAATGAGCGTCAGAGAGACGTTTGTCCACAGGGAGAGAATGCAGGAGCACCGCCATAGAATACGCTAGAAGCCCCTTGAGGAAGAGATACAACAGGTAAGAGAAGTAGCAGTATTAGTGTCGCTATAGGACAGGAAATAAAACAACGCGGACACTGGAACGTCCTTCCTTGTCTCAGGATCTGCCACCTGCTTCTCCACAGAGGCAGTCAGCCTCCCTGCAAATCGTAGGAAAGACTCATCAGCCCCCTGGGCAACAGTCGCAAATGACTGCTTTGGAGCGGCCAGTTCTATAGTCTGAACCAACACTGCCGTGCCTATTGTCTGGCACTGGTCAAGCATGAGGGGATCAAAGCCAACTTGCTCATTAGGACCAGCATAATTGCCTGTGCCCAACAGCACATCAGTGCCAATCACACGCCTGGGATCCTGCAGACCCAGCGTAGCATTCCGCTCCACTGCCCTGGCTGCCAACTCAGTCCATTTAGACTCTAAAATGTCGAATTCCACAGGCAGAAAAAGAATACGTACCATAGCGCAGATGTTGTAAGGTGTCAGCAAAGCAGCAGCAAGCACTCAAAGTAGTCGCATGACTTCAACAGACTCCAGACCATATTGTCCAACCTTATCACAGAGTTCCATCATAGCTTTCCACGATAAAGGTCAATAGGTGTTATGAGTAACATCCCTAAGCACAGGGAAGGCCTGAGGACCCCCTGGTAAGGTTGCAGCACCTGACAAGTCCCGTCCCATGGGCCCCACAGGGACAGAGGCAGATGCCTGACTGGGAGGGAGCTCAACACCACCCGACACTGCGCCCCCTGCAGCATTAGCAGGGCCAGAGGAGCCTTCTCTGCAATCCAGCAGACGCTGCACGAAGGCAGACTCAACCATCTCCTCAACCTTAGTTTGGACTTATCTCCCGAATCGCCCGTGTTCCTTCGGACGCACGGTCACCTGACACGGGGGGAGTGTCCACAAAGCTGACGAGGAGGGTCCAAGGCCCTGGGAACCCACTGGTCTCCCGCCGGCTGCGTCAGCATTCGCACTAAAGGTGAACACCTCAGCGTCCACTCCCGCCGCAGCTCCGGCATCCGCGGGAGGCAGGAGCGGCAGGGCCGAACCAGCCCCAGCAGAACCTGTGAAAGTTGGCAGCCCGGCAGTGCTGTCCGCTGCAGCATGGGCAGAGGACGCCGCGGCGGACGCAGGTCCCAGCAGGGCTCACAAAGCCGGTGAGGACTGGAGCGATACCTGCGCGGGGGAGGGGTGGGGCACAGAGAGAGACGCGACTTACGGAGCCTCGTCACTGCCCCGCTCCCCGGCCACGCGGGGCGGCACGAGGGTGTCCGGGACCTCCCCTATCAAGGTCCCGCCCGTGACCCGAAACCCCACAGTGGACACCGCCCCCCTGGAGCGGAGCAGGGCGAGCTT
The DNA here is from genome assembly GCA_009764595.1 of Geothlypis trichas. Taxonomy (NCBI): domain Eukaryota; kingdom Metazoa; phylum Chordata; class Aves; order Passeriformes; family Parulidae; genus Geothlypis; species Geothlypis trichas. Next base: position 13,414,517 of record CM019934.1, on the reverse strand, counting down.
CCCGCCCACCGTGGCAGGGCCAGACGGAACACCGACCAACGCCCTGCCTCCATTGGTTTCCACCGCCTGCGCATGCCCGGCAGGCTGCGCAGACTCCGAGGCGGTCGATACCGGCCCCCCGAGGACGAGACAGACGCTGAGGAGGACAAACCCGCTCCCACTGTGCTCAGAGGGTATCTCGTGGAGACGCCACAATGCCGACAAAGTGTTGTCACCGAATCAGACTCAAGGAGAGGCGGAGGCTGAGCCAGGGGCTCCCTGCAGCCCCCGAGCGCCGAGAAGGCACAAAGGGAGGGTGATTCCCTCCGCCTCCGCGGCACTGGGAGGGGCGGGGTCAGCTTAGCCAACTCCACAGGGCCCCCAGAAGCCCGCAGGGCTCCGTCCACTTGCTGGCCACTCAGAACCAGCTGGCCGGGAACCCAATCCACCCCGAGGGAACAAACGTCACCATGCGAGACGGAACGGCCTCCCAGCTCATCGTCCCAGGGGGGAGGGGAAGGTTCTGCTTTGCGCAGAAATTCAAATTCCCCCTCGTCCGCGTCTGAGACAGAAGGGTCCCCCTGGGAACTACGAGAGCTACAAAATCCAAACCCCCGCCAAACCACGTCAAACTTTTTCCATTGCACCAGCAACGATCCCACATCTATACTACAATCATAAAACAGGGCTTCCATGAGACGGTCTCCCACGAGAGACCACACCTCCCTGGAGAATGTCTCTGAAGGGTCTGAAAAAAACCCTTGCTCTCTGGCCCACAGAAATAATCTTTCAAAATCGCTCCAGGAAATGGAAGCCCGTTTCCACTCCATGCGACCCTTCCAGAGATCCAAAACCAGGGAGTCCTCCATGGAAACCACAAGGGTTGCCACTACCACAAGAGCTGCAGGCAAAGTGCCAAACGGATCACACTTACTGCACCACAGCAGGGAAGGGAAGGTAAACTATATGATCTCACCCACAGCTGTCCCATACACGGCAGTCACCAGATGTCGTTATAGGACACGAAATAAAACGACACGGACACTGTAACCTCCAAGGTAAAAAGAAGGGAAGTTTAATTTCTGACTCCAACATTTATAGATTTTCGAAAGTGACGGTGGATTGGAGGATGACAGTGCCACCTCTCCAATGACACTGGACCAACCAACAGTCCATCAAATCTCTCCTCCTCCAGAAAAGAATGTAAAACAATAATTATTTACATAAAACTGCATAAGAAAGTTTGTTACAAGAATGTAAATATCAGAAGGTTTAGAAGAACTTAGAAGAACAGGGCGACGTATTGGAGGTACTCTTTGGGAGGGATGGACAGCATGATAATGACCCCGACAAGGTCAGGTGCACAGGGCAAATGCTGTGGAGTCTGGCAAATCTAGGGCCATCTCAATACACCACCTTCATTGCAACGATTAATGCCGATATCAACCGGGAGACAGTGGGTTCTGTTGCCAACAAGCTTAGAAATTATGAAAGTATGATCAATGGTCTGATGCAGGCTCATATCTGCTGTGGTCAAGGAACTCAAAGAGGAGATGAGGGAGGAGGCGAGGAGGAACAGTTCCCACATTGCACCAGTGCGAGCCACAGGCCCAAAAGTCAGAGCCCAGCGTTCCCCAGCTAGAGAGAGAGGGTACACCCCACAGGCTGACCTGTGGTTCTTTCTGTGTGACCATGGGGAAGACATGGGAAGGTGGAGATGGGAAACCTACTTCTGTCCTGGCAGCGCAGGTGCATCAACTCAAGGAGGGAAACACTAATTGAGGGAATTCCAGTAAAGTGAAGGTAGTCTCAACCTCCCATGACCAAGCTGCTGAGAATGATCTGTCAGATCCCCTGGAAGGTACCTCTACCATGTATATCCAGACAAGAAATAATAACCAGGGTTAGAGGGGCCTTGCCTCTAGCCAAGAAGAGACACAGGAAAACCGGATTTTGTGGACGGTGTGGATCCGATGGCCTGGGACATCAGAACCACAACAATACAATGCCTTAGTTGATACTGGTGGGCAGTGTACCCTAATACCATCGGAACATGTGGGGGCAGAACCTGTTTCTATTGCTGGGGTGACGGGGGGATCACAGTAATTGACCCTGTTGGAAGCTGAGGTGAGCCTGACTAGGAAAGAGTAAAAGAAACATTCTATTGTGACCGGCCCAGAGGCCCCATGTATTCTAGGCATAGACTTCCTCCAGAATAGCTATTACAAAGGACCAAAGGGACTCAGATGGGCTATTGCCATAGCTGCTTTAGAGGCAGAGAACATTAAGCAGATGAACACCTTGCCTGGACTATCAGAAAACCCATCTGCAGTAGGACTCCTGAAGGTAGAAAAGCTTCGAGTGCCGATTGCCACCTCGACAGTGCACTGCCAGCAGTATCAAATGAATCAAGATGCTGTGATCCCCATTCACAAAATGATCCATGAACTGGAGAGCCAAGGGGTTGTCAGCAAAATCCACTCACCCTTCAACAGCCCCATCTAGCCTGTGTGCAAGTCTAACGGAGAATAGAGATTGACTGTAGACTATTGTGGCTTGAATGAAATGACTCCTCTGCTGAGTGTTGCTGTGCCGGACATGCTGGAACTCCAGTATGAGCTGGAGTTCAAGGCAGCAAAAAGAATTATTTCCACTGGAGCCCTAAACAGCAGCAAGCATTTGCCCAGATCAAGCAGGAGATCACTCATGCAGCTGCCCTTGACCCAGTCAGGACTGGACCAGAAGTGAAGAACGTGCTCTAATCTGCAACCTGGAACAATGGCTTGTCCTGGAGCCTTTAGTAGAAAGTGCCTAGGGAGACTCGAGGCCGACCACTGGGATTCTGGAGCCGAAGTTACAGAGAGTCCGAAGTCAACTACACTCCCACTGAGAAAGAAATCTTAGCCACCTATGAAGGAGTTCAAGCTGCCTCAGAGGTGATTGGCATGGAAGCACAACTCCTCTTGGCACCCTGGCTACCAGTGCTGGGGTAGATATTTAAAAGAAAGGTTCCCACTGCCCACCATGCCACTGATGACACATGGAGCAAATTGATTTCTCTCATCACGCAGTGCGCCTGTATTAAAAACCTGAATCACCCTGGAGTTATAGAGATAATTACAAATCAGCCAGAAAGTGAAAACTTTAGTCTCATTGATGAAAAAAAACAAGAGCAAGTGACATGTGCTGAAGAAGTTCCACCATATAACCAACTACCCGCAGAGGAAACACGCTACGCTCTTTTCACTGACAGTTCCTGTCACATCATAGGGATGAACCGGAAATAGCAAGCAGCTGCATGGAGCCCCACATGACAGATTGCACAAACTACCAAAGGAAAATGTAGATCAAATCAACTTGCTGAACTCAAAACTATTCACCCTGCCCTGGACATTGCTAAAAGAGAGAAGTGGCCAAAGCTCTACCTTTATACTGATTCGTAGATGGTGACCAATGCTCTGTGGGGCTGGCTGGAAAGGTGAAAAAAAGCCAACTGACAGCATAGAGGAAAGCAAATCTGGGCTACTGATAAATAGAAAGACATTGCCACTCAGGTAGAGAAGCTACCTGTAAAAGTCCATCATGTAGATGCCCATATCCCTAAGAGTCGAGCTAATGAGGAATACCAAAACAAGGAGCAGGGAGATCAAGCAGCAAAGATAGAGATGTCAAAGATATGCTTAAATTGGCAACAGAAAGGAGAGTTGTTCCTAGCTCGATAGGCCCATGATGCCTAAGGTCATAAGGGCAGAAATGCCACCTGTACATGGATACAAAACTGAGGGGTAGATTTAACCACAGATGGTATTTCACAAGTTATCCATGACTGTGAGACGTGTGCTATGATCAAGCAGGCCAACCGAGTGAAGCCCCTATAGTATGGTGGGTGGTAGTCCAAATATAAATATGGAGAGGCCTGGCAGATTGACTATGTGAAAAACCAATCACTTGTTTTTAAATTTTTAAAAGTTTAATAGTAATAAAATGGTTATAAAAATAGTCATATAATTAGAGTAATAAAAATTTGAACAATTTGGATTAGGACAATATGAGACAATAAAAAACAAAGAGTTGTGGACAGTTTGGGTACCTCTTTCCGGGCAAAATAAACCCGAAAAAGAACACATGTAAACAGAGGTTAACCCTTAAAAACAATAGCCTGTTGCATATTCATACAACTCATACATGATGCATAAATTCCATTCAAACACAGGATTCTGTCTGGTCAGTGTCAACTTCTTCCTCTTAATCCTAATGGCATCTTCAGGGCTGAGCGAGGTGGGAACAAGTTAGTTTCTTCTGATAAGAGAGCAATAAATTCTTTCTCTCTGAAAGATTTAGGTGTCCTGTGGCTGCTATCTTGGTGTGAGTCCTCTCTAAAAAAAAGTATCTTACATAGCATATTTTCTATTTTAACATTATGTTATAACCTAAAACTATATTTAACACACTACTTAAAAAAATTAATACAGCATAACTTTCTAACATAACACATATAATATTCATTTTAATATTTGCGAAAAGCCAATCATAAAATACGCATTTTTCACTGACTACATCACACTGCCCCAGACATGCCAAGGCAAGCACTATGTGCTGACCATAGTGGAAACCACCACTGGATAGTTAGAGACCTACACTGTACCTCACACTACTGCCCGGAACATTATCTTGGGCCTAAAAAAACAAATCCTGTGGAGACATGGCACCCCTGAGAGAATTAAGTCAGACAACAGGACCCATTTCAAAAACAGCCTTATAAACACCTGGGCCAGAGAACATGGTATTTAATGGATATATCATATCCCTTATCATGCCCCAGCTACCAGGAAAGTTGAACAGTACAATAGACTACTTAAAACTACCCTGAAGGCACTTAGTGGGGGAACTTTTAGAAATCGAGAAATGAACTTAGCAAAAGCCACCTAGATAGTCAACACCTGAAGGTCCATCAATTGAACTGGTCCCGCCCAATCTGAACCCTTACACACCACACAGTAGATGAAGTCCCTGTAATACATATGAAAAAATTTTAAGAAAGACTGTTTAGATTAATCTCACCTCAAGAAAAGACAAACCCATCCATGAGATTGTTTTTGCTCAAGGACCTAGTTATGCTTAGTAAGTAATACAGAAAGATAAAGAAAGCCTTTGTGTACCACAGAGAAACCTAGTCTTAAGTGAGAACTGAATGTAAGGTTTCATTGTGATGCAGATAGAAATAGAATAAAGAGCAGATTATGTCCTAGATTGCAAGGCAATGTGTGTATTCTATTTGCCATCTGTTATAGGTGTGACAGTTATCTTCTGTTAATTGGGGAGTTTTCTTTATCTCTTCCACAAACCAATCCTCCCGCTGGGGACACATCTGCTGTAAATGAACTACTGAGTGTCACTGCATGACTGATAAAAATTACATCATCCCATTGTGAGATGCTCCATCCAAAAGGAAGAGCCAAGCATTCCTAACTAGATATAATCTGAGATTTTAAAACACCAGAACAGCCTTTTCCACTGGATTCCCAGAAGACCAGACCCATCTACACCACCACTAGATCTTCAGAGAAAGACTACGCCCTTCTACAAGATCACTGCTTCAACAAAACATCTACCACTCCAACAGGACTGCAACCACCATTTCAATTAGACTGCTACCAACATCCTGACCAACAGGGTGTCAGGTTGTATTCTGACTCTGTCAGTGTTGTTTTATATTACTACAGTTTATTTTATTTTTATTTTCTTCCCTGATTAAAAACTGTTATTCCTGTTCCCATATCATTATATGAGAACCCCCCTAATTTCAAAATTATAACAATTCAGAGGGAGGGGGTTTACATTTTCCAGTTCAGGAGAAGTTCCTGCCTTCCTTAGCAAACACCTATCTTTTCAAACCAAAACACCCATGGAGTCCTAGCCCAATAATGGAGGGGATCCAAGAAACCAGTGGCTTATCTGTGAAAATTGTTAGACCCTGTTAGTAAGGGGTGGCCAACCTGTATCCAGGCAGTAGCTGCCACTGCCTTACTAGTAGAAGAAAGCAGAAAATTAACTTTTGGGGGGAAATTAATAGTGCACACCCCACATACAGTTAGAAATATTCTGAACCAGAAAGCTGAGAGGTGGCTCACTGAATCTTGAGTACTAGAATATAAAGCAATTCTAATAGACAAAGGTGATCTAGAACTAATTTCAGATAAGCACCTCAATCCTGCCCAGTTTTTGTATGGAGAACCAGTAGAACAACTAGTGCATGCTTGCTTAGAAATCATAAATTATCAAACCAAAGTGAGAGAGGATCTGACAGACCAATCCCTGCAGAGGGGGGAACAATTATACATTGACGGATCCTCAAGGGTGATTCGAGGGCAGCGAATGTCAGGATACGCTATAGTAGATTAAAGGTTAGTAACCATAGAAAAGAGATGGTTACCCCCCGTTGGTCAGCTCAAGCATGTGAATTGTATGCTTAGAAATGAGCCCTTGAAATATTAACACAAGAGAGGGGGACTGTGTGTATTGACTCTAAGTATGCCTTTGGGATGGTGCATATCTTTGGGAAAATCTGTGAGGAAAGTAGACTGCTAAAATCAAAAGGGACAGGATTAATTCATGAAAGGCTTATCTCAGAAGTTTTAGAAGCCACAGTTGCCAGAGGAAATTGCTGTTGTGCATATTTGGGAGCATCAGAAAGGGACTACCTTAGAAATAAGAGAGAACAACTTAGCAGACTTAGAAGCTAAAAAGGCAGCTGAGTCCAAGGAAGAGAAAGCGATAATGATCCTGACCCCTACATGAGAAATTCAGTATATACCAGTATTCAGTAAATGTTGCAATGTATTTGCAAAGGTTAGGCCATAGTGTGCACTAGCCAACCTGCTTCTAAGTTTGTTATCAAAACCTCAGGAATTCATCAAAGCTATTGGAACATAAATTGTGTTATGTTAAGAAAGAAGAGGCTGAGAAACCAGGTACCAAGACCACAAGAACTAGATAACAGAGGACTGTGAAACACCTGGACTGCAACCAATCATATAATTCGAGAAATGCAGGCAGAAAACGAGTGAACAAGACAAAGGCACCGATCAAGAAGTGTGTACTTAGTAGTTTGTAGAATCTATAAATATATGTGTAATGTAAACAATAAACAGCTTCTGCTTGATCATACTGGTCAGCTGTACAGGAGTCCTGGATTTCCCACAATATATTGGTGATGCACACTATAATAGTGAACGTGTTAATGAAGTAGATTAAAACTTTTGGACTCTAAAAGGGGAGTTCTTAGAGCCTTTTGAGAGGAATACTGGATTTGTCTTGTACAAAAAAGCTGTGGGTCTGCTGGTAGATAAAACTAGCACTGAGAGATAAAGAAACAATGGGAAGGATTCCACTGACTGATGAATGGAAAAAGATATTTGCTTTTACAAATAAACTTTAGGTTTGCTGATAAATGAAATTAGACATTGAAAGATGAAAGAAACAATGGGGTGTTGAGAGTTTTTTGCAGGACAATGGACATATGCAACATATGCACAATCCAGCCTTCATAGAAACTGAGTAAGGTCACAATGCCCTTGAAGGACACGAAAGAAGAAGAACATGCTCAGAAGCAGACGGTTCAAGATGCAAAGGCAGACAAGAAAACTGCAGTGAGAGGCATGAAGAAGAAAGACTAACTAAAATTAACCAATCGTGTATAAGCTTGAGGCGTGAACAATAGAAAACAGTATAAATATAGCTTGCTTTTGCAATAAATCGGCTTTACTTGATCATATTGATCACGACGTGATGTCCCACTACTGATCCTCCGCAACGGGGAAGAAAAACCCATAAATTCCATAAAAATTAAAATTTAAAAGGGAGGGTTATACATTAGAGGCAAATCTTTGGTATCAGGCGTATCAGGAAGTCTGTACCTCTCAAGTACCTCAGCCAATGGGGAAAGAGAGAAGGGAAATGCGGCCAGGAAATTAGGATAAAAAGGGAGACGGTGTCCTCCAAAAATTTGAGAGATCCCAGGGGAATGCCTCATGGCCTCTCCCTTTATTGTAACAAAGTAAAAGGACCCCTCTGTCTCCTTTTTGGACATAAACCTCTGATATTTGTGGATTAATTTTCCTAACACTTTGGACTCTGAAGGTGATTCTACTGAGTGATCGCGGGAGGGGAGCAGTCAGAGGATGACTCCACGGAGCCAGGAAAACAACTCCAGAAAAAATTCACTTAAGCTGCAGCTGTAGCACCGGAACAGGTGAGCGACCAGGGGCTGGAGGATGGGGAAGCGCTCTCAAAAGAAAAGCAGACTGGTCTAAAAGTCGTCCAGCATATTCTCTCTAGGAGAGAAGTAAAATATGACACTGAAGTTTTGAAAAGATCACTTTGCAACAAAGCGACTAAATACTTATGTATCGAATTTGCAGGGAAATGCCCCGACGAAAGAGAGTAATGATGCATCTGACTCCATCTTATCAGAAGGGTAATAATTACTTTATTATACTATGTTATTTTATACTATATTACACTATGTTACATTACATCTAAACTGAATCTGCCAAGCACTCAACTGCAGACAAATGCACAGCATCTCATGACTGTCCGTCGACGGTCCTGACACACACACACACTTGGCCCTGATAGGCCAAGGAAACCAAACACCATCACTTTGGGTAAACAATCTCCATATTGCATTCTACTTTTGCACAAACACAGGCACAGGAAGTAAGATAAGAATTGTTTATCCTTTCTCTGAGGTTCAGAGAATGTGAAACCCAGAAATATTCTGGGGAAGAATTGTGCCTTGCTTTTCTCTGTGAAGAGAAATGTGGCCATACTTAAGTACGATAAACAGCTTGATGTGAAGCGATATGTGGAATAAATAGACTCCACAACCTGATGTAGTTATGAAGTGGGCATGTATGTCAGTGCCCGGCACAGACGAGATAACTCTTGTGAAAGCTTGTGCCCCAAGCATCGGTCTGACCCACATCTTTATTCACGAAGATGTTCCATATGCATTACATTACACAACTTTTCCATGCATATTCCACCCCTGGCCCCGCCTGTCCTCGCCTCACATGGTAATTAGATCCATGCCCTTCTAGGCATGCGTTGTTTGCTGTAGTGGTCACACGGGGGTCTTTGGTCTTCTTCATGACTGAACTTTTGAACTTTTCTCCTTTGCGCATGCGCTGTGGTCCTTTGGTGCTTATCTGAGTACGTCTGTCGGTTTTGATCAGCTTGGAGACAGAGGAGCTCCTTTATCTATGTGTCTTGCATTCCCTGGTCTTCTCCTGTTATTGTCCTTTATTGCAAGAAGCTTCAGAAATTTGCATTTTCTTATGCCCTTTGTACCATGACAGAGGTTTCTGAAGTAAAAGGTTAAAATTTAATGCTTCATTATATAAGCTAAAATTTAAATGCTTAATTCATATTGCTAACTTAAGCAAACCCCCAAAACCTCCATTTCAGATGCACTTGACAAAAATAATGTAGCAGACACCAGTGTAAGGCCTCCCTCCAGATGACCACAAGAAGGACAGGAAGCCAATGACCACCTGGAAAGATTATGAAATTTCTGATCCCAGCTTATTGATATTTGCTGATTCGGACTAAGCAAGCACATTGGAAAATGCTTTGTAGGCTTAAAACCAGTATATATACTTTGCCAAACTTGTAAGCGGTGTGTACCGTGAGTGGAGCGGTGACTTCCTGTCCACCTAGCACTGCTTGCTTACTTTCTTTAAAATAAAAGATATAGATATAAAATTCGGTTTGGCTATCGAAATTTTATATCAATTTGGTGACACTAACCTGATGCCCTTGGATCTCTCAGACTGAGGTTACTGTGGGGGGCACCCCACTTTTGTGGCCCATCGAAGCCAATAGCCGGAGAGCTAACCGCATCACAAACCTGGTAAAGAAAGCAAGCAAAGAATTGACCTCCCTGAGAACTGCAGTTTAAATCACCTGTAATTCTAGTGCACGAAGATCCGGATGAGAACAGTGGGCTGTGAGTATTGTTCGGTTGGGTGGACGTGACAGTATTTGAATGAAAGTGAGTGAGACACAATATTATTGCAAAACTATTGAGGAGTCCTTATATCTGCAGTTCCATCACCCCATGAGGGGCTTGGCCAGTGAAGGGATGAAGCAAGTGGTGTGAGACGCTGGTCACAATGGGTCAGGGGAATAATAAGACCTCTGGCTCAAGGAACCCCCAGAAAGGTTCCACGAACCCCCAGAGAGGCTCAAAGGGCCCCAAGAGAGGCTCAAGGTTATGGGACCCCCAGAGAGGTTCTAAAAACGAGAAAGGGAGTGAATTACCAGAGATACCCCTAGACAGCCCCCTGGGGTTAATGATTGCACATTGAGATGCAATACCCTCTCAGAAGGGAAAAAGTAAAGATGGTACATTATTGTATGGTAGAATGAACTAAGGAAGAAATTAGGCCTGATCATTTATATTGGCCAGTGTGTGGGTCCTTTGATGATTGGATGTGTCAAGCTTTAAATATTTATGTAAATAATAAGGAACCCTTGCATCAGGAGGAAAGTGATTATGTGGCACTTTGGAGGGGGTCCTCTGCAGCGATAGCATTATACTCCCTGAAAACTAAAAAAGGGAGAAAGGCGGAGGAAAAAGAAAAACCTTGGGAACCATTAGACAATTTTCCCCCTCCCTATCAAGGACAGAAAACTCCCTCCTCCCCCAAGAGGCCCCGGAGTCAGACAGCTCCACCACTCCACCACCAGGACTCATAGCAAGAGGAGAGAACAATGAGAGGAAAATAATTCTAGTAGGGAGGAGGAAGATCAAAAGAAGAAACTATTCTCCCTTACAGAAGTACCTATGGGAGGAAATAAAATGGGAATGAGGTGTGTAACAGTCCCACTTAAAACTGAGGATGTAAGAGAATTTGAAAAGGAAATGGGGCAGCTGCTTGAGGACCCTTTAGGGGTTTCTGAGAAGTTAGACCAATTTTTAGGCCCAAATACCTACAACTGGGATGAGCTTCAAGCTATATTAAGAATATTATTTACTACGGAGGAAAGGGAAATGATTAGGCAAGCAGGAATGAGAGACTGGGAAAGGAGACACCAGCAGGGTCCACGTGGTGATCATAAATGGCCTAATCAAAGACTGGATTGGAATCACCAGAATGAGCAAGACAGACAAAATATGAGGGACCTTAGAGATATCATTATACAAGGGGTACGGAATGCTGTACCTCGAGGGCAAAATATTAACAAGGTCTTCAGTGTGCACCAAGAAAAAGATAAAACATCTACAGATTGACTTGAGAGGCTCAGAAAGAACCTGCAAATGTATTCAGGAGTGGACCCAGATTCCCCAGTAGGAACGGCATTGCTTAAAACTCAATTTGTGGCAAAATCATGGGGAGACATACAAAAAAAGCTAGAGAAATTAGAGGATTGGCAGGACTGGAGTCTCCAAGAGCTATAGCAGGAATTCCAAAAGGTGTATGTGAGGACAGATGAAGAAAAACAAAAAGGAAAAGCCAAGATATTTGTAGCAGCTGTGAGGGACAGTCAGAATGGGGGAAAAGAAAGCATTTAGAACAGAAGGACAAAAACCTAGGGGAGATTATAATAAGCCTCCTGTCCTAGGTTGATTATATGATGATTTTATCCACAATCATCTTGTTCTGTTTATGCTGAATAAGTTTTGCACTTTTAAGACTTATTCCAGAGAGTGAAAGGGGGAGAGAAGAAGCGTGCAGTTTGTTTTGAGACACTGCACTCACTCCTCCACATTCCTGCTCCTGGACTGTGTTGTCTGCGGATGAACAGTCAGCAGGACAAAGCTCTCCTTTGCTTTTACTCAGTTTTAGCTAGCTGAGGCAAAAAAGTTCCCTGGACTGTGGTTTTTTTCCTTTTCCCTTTTCTTTGGACCTGTTTAAACCTGGTCTGGACTGAACACCCAGAAGAGCACCGGCAGCTTGCACCTGTGGCCCACCGGGCCAGGCCTGGGTCGCGGCACTTCCAGCACCGGAGAGACTGATATGAGACTGAGTGAGCTGAGCTACAACGTGGGGAGGGGACTTTTCTAAGTTTGATATCTCTTTTGGAGCAGCAAGGGATTTTATTGTTTAATATTGTTTAGGTTTTATTGTTTAATAAACAGGTTTTTTCCACTTTTCTCCAAGGAGATATTTTCTCCCAGACTGGTTAAAGAGAGGGGCCAAATGAATCTGCTTTCCTAGAGGAGCCCCTTTAGGGGTTCTCTCCTAAATTTACTCTGAACCAGGACAAATACATCTAGTGGCGCCCAACGTAGGGCTCAAGAAAGTGGAAAAAGGCTTTATTGATTGCATGTTAGTTGTGCTTGCTCTGCAGTGGGTTAAAACAGTCAGTAGCCATGTTGCTTGAATTCGTAATGTCTATTGGGGTGAAAGCCTTCATGTGGTTCTGGTCTCTAGACCTTTTTTAGGTTTCAATACCTTTCTGGTCACTAGGATTATTGTCCATAACACGTAATTTTTACAGTAGAGGGACACGGATTGGAATAACTATTGTGCTGGCCTTGGTGATAATGATTTATAGGGCGTTTACAAAGATACTGGAGTCTGTTTACGATATATATGGTTTATGATTTCTTCATCCTACCCTGTGTCCCAGTCCCAGTAATATGATTTGCGAATTTATTAGTAATTGCACCCATTTTGTTAGAAAAAGAGCAGAGAATGAGGCTTTCCAGCCTTTCCTTTCCTTCTTCTCCTTTAAGTCTGTTATATCACTTTTTGAGAATGTTCAGTTTCCCCTGAATGTTAAAGAGACCATCTTTCTGGTATTTAATCTGGTAAGCTTCCTCTATATGGTCTGCAGCTTCTCTAGAATGAGAGCTAAGATATCCAGAGAAGCTGATAAGACCCCTGACTCAGAAGTAGACCCAGGCTTGGAAAATCCTGAGTAGTGTGGAGAATGGGAAAATATAGGCCAAACCCTGAAGGAATTTTCAGATCCTGTAGACTGGGATTTTCCACGTAAACAAAATCAGAACCCAGCTGAAGTAGGGAAATACCTGAAAGAGAAGTGCCATGATGAATCTAAAGAGAAAAAGCTCATTGCAATAAGGTGGGCCCTGGCCTATGCTTATCACACACTGCTAAATACTCTAAGACAACAGATAGAGGCAGGGGGACATAGACATAAATCAGCAGCTACCCCAATCACTAAGGCTGCAGCCAACACCCCAGCTACTCAGGCTGTAGCTCAACCAAACAGTAAACCTAAACCACTGGCAGTTGCTGCAAAAAAGAAACACACAAGCAAAACCAATCGGCCAGTGACAGATGATGATGATCTGGGAGAAGGACTCTCAACACCAATTACTGATACAAAAACCAAAGTTAAACAAAGTTAAACAAATGAGTGCTGATTGCCACCTTGACAGTGCATCGCCGAAAATACCAAAAAAATCGAGATGCCATAATCCCCATCCACAAAATGATCCGTAAACTGAAAAGCCAAGAAGTGGTCAACAAGACTTACTCACCCTTCAACAGCCCCATTTGACCTGTACATAAATCTGAAGAAAAATGAAGATTAACTGTGAACTACCGTGCATTAAATAAAGTAACTCCACCGCTGAGTGCTGCTGTGCCAGACAGGATAAAACTCCAGTATGAACTAGAGTCCAAAGCAGCGAAGTAATACGCCGCTATTGACATCGCCAATGCATTTTTCTCCATTCCTCTGGCAGCAGAATGCAAGCCTCAGTTTATCTTCACCTAAAGAAGCATATAGTATACCTAAAACCGACTATCCCAGGAATAAAAACACAATCCTACCATCTGCCATGGACTGATCCAAAATACACTAAAAAAAATAAAGCTCCAGAACATCTACAATATATTGATGACATCATTGTGAGGGGGAAGACGGCAGCAAAAGTGTTTGAGAAAAAAAAATTCATCCAAATTCTCCTGAAAGCTGACTTCACCATCAAAAAAAGCAAAGTCAAAAAAATCCAATTTCTGAAAATAAAATAACAAAATAGATGACATCAGATTCCCACTGATGTCATGAACAAGATCACAACAATATCGCCACCATCCAACAAAAAATCCCACAAACTTTCCTAAGCGCCATAAGTTTTTAAAAAATACATATTCCTAAATACAGTCAAATTATAAACCCTCTCCACCTAGTCATCTGTAAAAAAAACACTTTCCACTGGGGCCCTGAACAACAACAAACCTTCACTCAAATCAAACAAAAAATTGCTCATACGATAGCCCTTAACCCAATCAAAACAAAGCCAAATATTACAAATGTACTCTACTCTGCAACCAAAACCCATAATTTATCCTAAAACCTTTAACAAAAAATACTTTAAAAACCTCAAAACCGACCACTAAAATTTTGAAGTCAAATTTACAGAAAGTCTGAAGCCAACTATACTCCAACAAAAAAAAAATTTAGCAACCTATAAAAAAAATCCAAACCACCTCAAAAATAATAGGCACTGAAACACAAGTCCTCCTGACACCCCGACTACCAATACTGAAGTAAATGTTCAAAACAAAAATTACCTCTACCCACCAATACTACATGAAACAAATGAATTGCTCTTATCACACAACGCGCCCATATTAAAAAACTAAATAGTCCTAAAATTCTAAAAAGAATTACAAACTAACCAAAACCAAAAAACTTTAATCTCACTAATAAAGAAAAACAAAAAATAACACCATATAACCAACTACCAGCAAAAAAAACATGCTGCACTCTTTTTACTAATAATTCTTGCCGCATTATAGAAATAAAAAACAGGCATATAAAATCCCACACCACAAGTCACAAAAGTCACTAAAAAAATTAAATCAAACCAAGTTGCTGAACTCAAAGCTATTAAACTGACCGCAGACATTACAAAAAAAAACCCCACCAAAACTCTACCTCTACACTAATTCATAAATAATAACCAATGCTCTATAAAAATAACTTAAAAAACCCCCCACTAATTAACAGCAGAAAAAAACCCCCAATTTAAACTGCTGATAAATAGAAAAACATTGCTACCAAAATAAGAAAACTACCTATAAAAATCCACCATGTAAATACCCATTTTCCCAAAAATAAAACCAATAAAAAACACCAAAACAATGAACAAATAAACCAAAATACAAAAATAAAAATGTTAAGTCTGAAGCCAACTATACTCCAACAACAACAAAAAAAAATTAGCGGCCTATAAAAAAATCCAAACAAATAGAAAGCTACCTATAAAAATCCACCATAAAAATACCCATGTCCCCAAAAATAAAACCAATTAAAACCACCAAAACTATGAACAAATAAACCAAACTACAAAAAAAAAGTCAAAAATAAACTTAAATTAGCAACATAAAAAAAATTATTCCTAACTCAATAAGCCCATAATACCTCAAACCATCAAGATAAAAATACCACCTATAAATAAACACAAAACCAAAAAATAAATTTAACCATAGAAAATATTTCTCAAATTATCCACATCTGTAAAACGTATCAAACAAACTAAACAAATAAAACCTCTATAATATAATAAATGATAGTCCAAATACAAATATAAAGAAGTCTAACAAATTGACTACATCACACTTCCTCAGACACACCAAGACAGACACTATATACTAACCATAATAGAAGCCACCACAAAATAATTAAAAATCTACCCTGTGCCTCATACTACAACCCATAACACCATCCTGAACTTTAAAAAACAATTCCCATAAAAACATAATACCCCTGAAAAATTAAGTCAAACAACAAAACTAATTTCAAAAACAACCTTATCAACACCTAAGCTAGAAAACAAGACATTAAATAAATATACCATATCCCCTACCATACACCAACTACAAACAAAATAAAAAAACACAACAGACTATTCAAAACCACCTTAAAAACATTAAATAGAAAATCTTTCAAAAATTAAAAACAACATCTAACAAAAACCACCTAATTAGTTAACACCCAAAACTCTACTAACTGAATAAATCCTGCCTAATCTAAACCTTTACATAAAATAAATAAAAACATAATCCAAATAATACCTATTTTTTTAAAAAAGCAATTTAAATTAATTCTGCCTCAAATACAAACAAACCTATTCATAAAATTATTTTTACTCAAAACCCAAATTACACATAACAAATAATACAAAAAAATAGATGAACACAATGTATACCTCAAAAAATTTGATTATTAAATGAAAACTCTGTGTAAATATCACTGTTTACTAAATATTCCTACCATTGTCTGTATATAACTGTATATTGAATATATAATGTATGTATTTATATCTGTATTTTCAAACACTGCACTCACTCCTCCACATTTCTAGTCCTGAACTATGTTGTCTAAAAATAAACAGACAACAAGACAAAGCTCTCCTTTGCTTTTAATTAATTTTAACTAGCTGAAGCAAAAAAAATTCCCTGGACTACAATTTTTTCTTTTTCCCTTTTCTTTAAACCTATTTAAACCTGCTCTAAACTAAACACCAAAAACTGCCAACAACTCGCACCTGTAGCCCACCGAGGCAGGCCTGGGCCACACCACTTCCAACACCAAAAAAACAAATAAGAAACTAAATAAACTAAGCTACAACCCGAAAAAAAAACTTTTCTAAGTTTGTCATCTCTTTTAAAACAACAAAGATTTTTATTGTTTAATATTATTTAAATTTTATTATTTAATAAACAAGTTTTTTTCCACTTTTCTCCAAAAAATATTTTCTCCCAGACCAATAAAAAAAATAAACAATTAAATCTACTTTCCTAAAAAAGCCCCTTTAAGAGTTCTCTCAAAAATTTACCCTGAACCAAAACACCTCCCCAAATTAGAAACCCTAGACATGGTCCTGTAGATTATCATTGCTATTACCGAGGGAGAAGAGGACACACAAAGTGAAGCTGTAAGCAACGACAAAAAGATGAAAAAATGTTTGAAGAGGACAAATAGGGGTATCAGGGGCTGTACATCTTGGGGACCAGAACATTGAAAGAGCCCTTGATAAAACTAAAAATAGATCCCCAAGGGGAAGAAGTTACCTTTTTAGTAGCCACTGGAGCAGAAAGATCAACTATACAGCACCTCCCCAAAGGATGTAAAATTAGTAAATAAACTGCTCTAGTTGTGGGAGCAAAAGGGGAACCATTTAAAGTACCCATACTTGAAAATGTTGAAATTGAATCAGAAAATAAGATTTGTTTGAATGATTTGTTATTGGTACCAGAAGTAGACAATAATTTGCTAGGAAGAGATTTAATTATAGCTTTAGGAGTAAATTTAGGAGTGAAACAAGGAGAACTACAAGTACAGCTTTATACTTTAACATCAGAAGATGAAGACAAAATTAATCTGAAGTTGTGGCACCATAAAGGGGAAATAGGAAAGCTGGAAATTGAACCCATTAAGACAGAAATAAGTAATCCAATAGTTCCCATAAGAGTACGACAATACCCTGTATCTTTGGAAGGAAGAAAGGGATTGAAGCCAACAATTGATTGATGGTCTGGTAAAACAAGGGACCTTAGAACCCTGCATGTCGCCTCATAATACTCCTATATTGCCAGTAAGAAAACCTGATGGCACATACCGGCTAGTGCAGGACCTAAGGGCTGTAAATCAGCGAACCATGAAAAGGTTTCCAGAAGCAGCCAACTCCTATACATTATTAAACCAAGTATCCCCAAAGAACACCTGGTATAGCATAGTAGATTTGAAAGATGCTTTTTCGGCCTGTCCTTTGGAAGTAGGAAGTAGGGATTACTTTGCATTTGAATAGGAGGATCCAGCAACCAAACGGAGACAGCAACTTAGGTGGACTGTGCTCCCTCAAGGATTTACAGAATCCCCAAATTTGTTTGGACAGGCCTTGGAGAAACTTGTACAAGATTTTGAACTTCTAGTTGGAATTAAATTATTACAGTATGTAGACAACTTATCAATAGCAGGACAATCAGAGCAGACTGTCTGGGAAGGAACCATTAAGTTATTAAACTTTCTTGGAGAAAAAGGGTTGAAAGTATCAAGATCAAAACTGCAATTTGTAGAACCAGAGGTTAAGTAATTGGGGCATTGGATTAGCAAAGGGAAAAAGAAACTCGACCCAGATCAAGTATCAGGTATTATTTCATTACTCGCACCAACTACAAAGAAACAAATTAGGCAGCTATTGGGACTATTGGGCTGTTGTAGGCAGTGGATAGAAGGATATAGTTAAAAAACTAAGTTTTTATACAAAAAATTTACACTAAATTCTTTAAAATGGACCCTAGACAATGAAAGATGGCTTGAACAACTGAAAGATGCCCTAATGGCAGCGCCAGTTTTGAGTTTGCCTGATGTCAGTAGGCGATTTCAATTATTTGTGGATGTGTCGAACCAAACTGCTTATGAGGTATTCACCCAGCAGTGGGCAGGAAGCAAAAAACCAATAGGATACTTTTCTAAATTATTGGACCCTGTAAGTAGGGGGTGGCTGGCATGTTTACAAGCTTTAGTCGTAGTAGCTTTATTTGTAGAGGACGCTAGAAAAGTCACCTAAGGCGGGTCACTAACTGTGTACACTCCTCATGATGTGCAAGGAGTATTGCAGCAAAAGGCAGAAAAATGGCTCACCGATAGCAGAATATTGAAATATGAGACAATTTTGATAAATTCACAAGATTTAGAGCTTAGAATGACCAGAGCCCACAATACGGCCCAGTTTTTGTTTGGGGACCTGATAAGGAAAATAGAGCATAATTGTGTAGAAGTTATTGAGCTACAGACGAGGATCAGACCTGACTTAGAAGAATTAAAAGATGACATAAGACTGTTTATAGATGGATCCTCAAGAGTGGTAGAGGGAAAAAGAAAGTCTGGATATGTGATTGTAGATGGGAAAAGGATGGAAATAGTTGAATCCGGGCCACTTAGTACAGCAAGGTAGGCCCAAGCATGCGAACTGTATGTGCTCTACAGAGGATTGGAAATACTAAAAAGAGAAAAAGGAACTATATATACTGATTCAAAGTACACCTATGGAGTAGTACATATCTTTGGGAAGAATTGGGGAGAAAGGGGACTTGTAAATACCCGAGGGAGAAGACTTGTTCATCATGAATTGATTGTAAGAGTATTAGAAGCTTTGAGAGGTCCATCAGCTACTGTCCATGTAAGAGGACATCAGAGGGGAATGGATTATCGGACTCGTGGGAATAATTTGGCTAATGCAGAAGCACAAAAGGCAGCAGTATGCTTACCCATGTCTTTAAATAATTTGAGTAAAAGTGAGGATGAGATTGAGTATCAAAAATGCTATACCTCAAAGGAAATACAAGAGATGGAGAAACTAGGGGCTAAGCGAGAAGGGGATAAGTGGCTTTTACCAGATGGTAGAGAAATGCTATCTAAAAGTTATGCTAGAAGAATAATTCATCTGTTACATCAATGAACTTATTCGGAACACGAGCACTAAGAGACCACTTTTTAACGTATTTTTGGGTGTATAGGAATCTTTGACCTAGCAAAACAGGAGACACAAGGATGCATTATTTGCCAAAAAATTAACAAGAAGACATCTAGACAGACCCTGCAGGGAGGAAGAAAAACTGTATAGGCCTTTTGAAAAGATACAAGTGGATTTTACTGAACTACCGAAAGTGGGAAGATGTAAGTATTTGTTAGTAATAGTAGACCAATTAACTCATTGGGTAGAGGTCTACCCTGCGGCATGAGCAACAGCATATTTTGTTACAAAGATTATTTTAGAAGAAATATTTCCACAATTTGGGATGATTAGAGTGATTGATTCAGATCAGGGCTCCCACTTTACCTTGAAGGTGTTAAAAGAAGCAATGAAAACTCTAGGGATCTCTTGGGAATATGATACCCCTTGGCACCCTCAGAGTTTGGGGAGAGTAGAAAGAATGAACCAGACCCTAAGGCATCAGCTAGCAAAACTAATGATTGAAACAAAACTATCTTGGATTAAGTGCTTACCATTGGCATTGTTAAATATTTGAACAATGAACACAGAGCATGGGATCTCCCCATATGAGATGTTATATGGGATGCCATATTCTCAAGAGATGCCGGTGGGAAATCCTATAGTGGATGATATGTCGATCCAAGGGTATGTCATGACTTTGGGAAAAAAAAATGTTCAAGAACTTTGTAAGAAAGAAATAATGAACCAAACTCCTCCCCTAGGATTTGCAATTCATAAAATAAAACCAGGTGATCAAGTATTAATCCGTAGTTGGAAAGAAAGTAGCTTGACTCCCCATTGGGATGGACCTTTCCTTGTGCTCTTGACCACAGATATGGCAATCCCAACAGCAGAGAAAGGGTGGACAAACATCTGCTGAGTAAAAGGACCTATAACAACAAAGGAAGCAGACTGGAAAATTACCTCTCAGCCAGGAGAACTGAAGGAGAAGATAACACAAAAATCAGATGCCGGGAGATAAAATAACCTGTATTGAAAAGGATTGTAATTGCTATCCCTTTGTAAACACTGAATGCAACTATTGTAAGGAGAGATGGTATTATTATTGTTGCAGGGGTTATCCTCCAAGTGGGTTGTGTTCATAGTGTAAACACATTGAACAGATTTTAACTAAATATATTTTAAAAAGGACAATAGAGGAAGCAACATTAGAACTAGATTCTCATCAGTGGTGGATGTTGTGGAAATACGGATTAAGAAGGGGACTACCAAGTGAGGCAAATATTTAAAAGATTGAGTGTTGCAAATATAATCAAGTCCCTTGCATATCCAAACCAGTCAAAGCAAAGAATTGGGAAGTATTTAAAAAATGGCACTAAATCCGGGAAAGCTCTCATGGAACTCCTGAAGAATATCCTTGCTGCTGAGAAGATGGTACCCCTCGCTGCCGAGGGCATCCTGGTAGGCGCAGGAGGCAGAGGGATAATGAAACTGTGGGGCCTTATGATACTGTTGAGTCTTCCACAGAATGGGATAACCAATCTCTGCTTAAAGTGCTACCAAAATGTGAAGTATGATGGGACCATCACCTGAACTTTTGCAGCACACACTCATATTAATGCAGAATGTTATGACCCAGGAAAACTTGAAACCTGTGCAATAGCAGAGAAGAGTTACTGGGTGGCAACAAATTTAGGAATGGGAGGATGGGCACCTCAAAACTATCAATTATGTTCCTGGGGAGAACCATTCCTCTGTTTTACCAAAGGCGGAATGTGGAGATACTCAGATAAAGGGGGAGTACAAGATAAATTCAAAGAAGAATTGGTAAAAAACGTCACAAAGAATTTAGGGAAAATTCAAACCAAAAAATAGCATGAGCAGGAAGTGACCTGTATGAAAAAATTAAGAAGACTCAGTGATTGGGACCTCCCCAAGTTGGGAAAAATTTGTTTATTGATCTGATGCAAAAAGTAGATAAGGAATTGAATGTGACTAACTGTTGGATTTGTGGGGGATCCCAAATGACCGAGCAATGGCCATGGACAGGAGAAGGGATAGGACCTGATCAGTTGATATTATGGAACAGGGCACATAGATCTAATGAAATTCGACCTGAGGGGTGGATATTGAGTCATGAAGTAGTAGGCCAAATTTGTATTTCTAGGGAAGGAAACAATTTTACTACATACATAGGACATACCCTCTGCAAGATGATGTATACCACCAACTCCACTTTTACAACCTGGTGACCACAACCACCGACAGGTTATTAGTCTATCAATTGTACCAATGGAACTGTTTGCTAGAAAAGTGTAACATATGCT
Organism: Geothlypis trichas; assembly: GCA_009764595.1. Lineage (NCBI taxonomy): Eukaryota > Metazoa > Chordata > Aves > Passeriformes > Parulidae > Geothlypis > Geothlypis trichas. The sequence goes on along the minus strand of CM019934.1, from coordinate 13,392,764 downwards.
AATCCTTTTAAGGAGGTAAAAGATCTTAAGGGATATTGGGAAAATCCAGGTCAGACGGCTGAAAACTGGAAAGCTCCAGATGGATTATTTTGGATATGTGGTAAAAGGGCCTATAATGAACTATCAAAGAGATGGAGAGGTACCGGTACAATTGGAATTTTACAACCTGCATTCTTTTTGTCACCGAAGAGCAAAGGTGAATATTTAGGATGACCTCTTCATGAAACTTTGCGCAGAAGAAAACAAACCGAAATAGGAGGAAAACAGACCTGGAATAATGAAGAATGGACTTCCCAACGGATCATAGATTACTATGATCCTGCCTCCTGGGCTCAGGATGGCAGCTGGGGTTATAGAACCCCTATTTATATGCTTAACTGACTTATTAGATTACAGGTCATTGTAGAAATTACTTCTAATCAAACATCAGAGGCATTGAAGCTTGTAGCTAGACAACTAACCCAGACCAGAGCAGCAGTATACCAGAATAGGCTAGCTCTAAGTTATTTATTAAATGAAGAAGGGGGGTTTTTGTTAAAAATGTAATACTTCTGAGTGCTGTTTAGAGATTGATGATAATGGAGAGACTATTACAAATTTGGCAGATGAAATTAAAAAAGTTGCACGTGTTCCAGTGCAGAAATGGAATTCCATATTAACTGACAATTGGTGGAATATTTTGTTTGAAGGATCCTGGTGGAAGAAGTTGGGGTTCATGTTGCTTTGTTCTGCATTAGGCCTATTGTTTATATCGTGTATGATTCCATGCTTTATTAGGCTAACACATTCAGTGATCCAGGGAATGCAGATTTCAGCAATGCATATAAACCCTAAAATAACAACCACAGGAGAAAAAACTCACTCCCTTATGATAGTCAAGGCCAAAGCAGAACCAAATAGAACTGTGACCCAAAAAGTATTAGCTCGATTTGAAGCAAATACACAAATCAATAGCATAAAGAAAAAGGAGAAGGATTGTGAAAACTGTTTTTGTGATTCATGTCAATTGGCAATGGAATCAGCAAATGCTTGCATCTGCTGTGTTGAAAATGGATGCATTCCCTGGGATAACTACAAAGAATGGTTTTGAAACTTTCTGACCAAATAGCCAAATATAGCATCGAAATAGAAGAAGTAAAGAGATGAGGTAGCAAAATGACTGATGATTAGAATAAAATAAAAGTAGTTGTGGTAAAGTTAAGGGATATTGCAACAAAGTGACTAAATGCTTATGTATAATAAAAAGCTTGATGCACTTGACAAAAATCATGTAGCAGACACTGGTGTAAGGCCTCCCTCCAGATGACCACAAGAAGGACAGGAAGCCAATGACCACCTGGAAAGATTATGAAATTTCTGATCCCAGCTTATTGATATTTCCTGATTCGGATTAAGCAAGCACATTGGAAAATGCTTTGTAGGCTTAAAAACGGTATATATACTTTGCCAAACTTGTAAGTGGTGTGTACCGTGAGTGGAGCGGTGACTTCCTGCCCACCCAGCGCTGCTTGCTTGCTTTCTTTAAAATAAAAGATATAGATATAAAATTTGGTTTGGCTATCAAAATTTTATATCATAAGGACTCTGATAAGGTTAAATTCTCGATTCGAAGATTTACTACTCTGGGGAATTAAGAACTTCTCTGAACTCTAGGACTCTGTCGGTGTTGGGTTTTTTATCTTCCTACTAAGAGAGAGAAGGTTGTAGCTGTTTTCCTTCGAACATGCCGTGTAATTAATGAGATTCTGTCAAACTGCATGGCCAGCAAACTTATCTCTGGAATTTTTCCTGCGTCTTTGACCCCCACTGTCAAGCTCATGCCACCTGCGGCCACTTGTAATATTACACTGAGATATAGAGGGCAGAGCTCTGCCCGGAAAGGGGGTGGGAGGTTAGCTCGTGGGTGATATTGATCCCACGGGTGATTCCCTCGACCTTGTGTGCAAACTTTACAGTGTCGGGAGTGGCAGTCCTGAAGAAGGTAGCAGCCCCCCATAACTTTTAACTGAAAATTCATGCAAAAAACCGGGTGTCCCAGTCCCAAAACCCGGAAGGCTGTTCCAATATCTCCTACATCACTATTGGGTATGCTCCGTTGGGACAAAATGGCGGTGCCTTACAGGGAGTTGCTGTACAACAAAATGGCGCTCCCTACAGGAATTTGCTGTACAACAAGATGGCGACCCCTGGTGCCAAGCATGCTCAGTGCAGCAGACGCTATTTTGTAACCATAGAGACTACCGACCTTCAACTACAGTGGCACCTCTGGCCACTTCATGTATTGCAAGGAAAAGGGAAGACAAAAAAGTTCTATAGAGGAGCCCAGACAGAAGAAACAAATCTATAGAATGCAGCTCAACCATCTCTAAAGAAAGAACCCAATTTATTTCTTCCAGATACCAGAGACTTTTCGAATTTTCAATCAAGTGTTTATTCAGAAGAAGCAATCCTGCCAATCCAACCAGCAGGATGCCCAGAGGGCACAGATACAGAAATAAGACAAGGGATATCTGAGCCGTTCATTTAATCCATAGACCACCTCATCCAAGCCATTGCCGCAATGCGAGCAGAAGCCATCAAAACATGCTTCAGAGATGAAGAAGCCTGGACATATAGGCAAATATTGCTCTGAGCCCACAAAAAAATATAAAGTAACCTAATCAATGTCCTAGATGCAAAAAGGGAAAGCACCATGCAAATCAGTGCCATTCTAAATATGAGATAGATGGAAATCATCTCCCGGGAGAAGTATTTTCCAATGACTCAACCATCTGAAATTTCTCCGAAGACAGAATACTTAGGGAACTTTAATGTTTATAGATAATAACCTTCAATAAGTTGAGTGTTGATAAGATCAAGCAAAGTTAAGTTTCACTACATTAAGTCTAATTACTCTTAAGTTACATCTTCTCACTTTGATATTCTGTTAAAATTAAGTTTATTGTTCCTTGCTATCATAATTCATTCATTTCAAGTTTAAGTGTTGTTTAATATAACTTATCCTAAGTTTTGTTTTGTTAAAAGTTATTTGTCTAAACTCTAAGATATGTAGTTAATTTTCTTAGAGGGATTAGACAGCTTTGATTAAAACAGCTCAGATGAGATGCTGACAAACACCTGTTCATGAGTGGAGGAAAATGCAGTTTGTTATATCATCAATTTCATCAAAAGTTCTATTCTTCATTACACTCTCTGCTGTTTGTGTCTTTTATAGGTGATTTTGATAAATAGTAACTGCTATTAATGTTACATGAATGTTTAAAAAATGTCAACTTCCTCAAACACCTGCTGCTGATATATTGATTGTATAATGTGAATTCACTGATTTTTGTGATAAGAACTATTTATATGGTATTCTTATAGTATTTACAGATGCCATTCATATGTTTTACTATATCTTTGTGTGATCACCTATAAGACGTGTCATTTCAGGATCCTACCGTTTTTTTGTTTTCTAGCTGCTTATGCATCTCTTAGACCAGGTTAACTCTTTGGCTAGTCCCTGCACTATATTGTTTGATCTAATGCTGTCTCATCATTTTAAGTATTTTTCAGAGTTCTAAGAAAATATATTTGAGCTTCATTGAAAGCCTTCTCCAGACTGCTAGTCTTGTAGCTTTCCTCAGTTATTATTACAGAAGCACTTCATATAGAGTCCTACTGCAACATTAATTTATTTTCTTGGTTTTGTACTGGGTAATCAGTCTCATGCAGCTGCATTTCCTCCACCTTCACACTCTCGGTGTCCAGATCCAGATTCGCAGTCCTGCCTGTGACCACTTTCAGATCTTTGAAGAAGAGGTTTGCTGTGTTTGAAGCATCTTTATCCTGAAGGAAACTGCGGAAGGATTCAATTAAGGTCTTTTACTCATAACTGTTATTCTTAAGAGCCTTGTTTTAAAATGTCTTAAGTGACATCCATCAATTAGAGTTTGGGCTGTGGCCAGGCCCCTAACGCTACCTGGAAGGGATGTTTGCCAACAAACCCAGATGTTTTCTGCATCAAAACTAGATTTAAGTAGTTTTGGCTTGGCCATTTGACCTTATTAAATGAAAACTGAACATATTTTTAAAGTGAGATTGGAAAATTGTTATCCAGACATGATTATCCAATCTTCCCTTGATTTGAGGTTTATCAACTGTTGCAGACTCTGGGATGATGGTTCAGTGTTATAATGCTTAGTAATTATATAATTTCACATGTGTTATTGATTAGGTGTATTGTCTGATTAATCCCTAATTGCTGTCAGTTTCTTCTTCTCTACATACATTTTTCTGCTCTAGTGTTTCCTCATGCTAATAATTAAAGGGTGTTAGTGGTTACAACTTATGTTGTTATCTTACATCTGTCTATACAATTTTGCAAAATAGAATTAATAAATATTTTGTTTCTCATATCAAGGCCCATTTTTCACTTCCAGGATTTTGAGAAAACCCTCCAGTCCCTGCAGGGGCACAGGTTTGCTTGTATTCTAACAGGTACAGAGTCTAGGTGGAATGCAGTGAAAAATGTGAACATACTATCAAGTACAAGAAAACACTGACCACCTGTCATGATCCGTCCTTACAAACGGGGTTCATGATGGTTTGTGAATTGATCTCAGGGTGCATAAAACTGACATGGCACAGGGGATTTGCAGTAATAATCAAAACAAATGCACCTTTATTGAATGACCACAGCAAAATGTGATAGAGAGATTAAGGGAGAGAAAAAGATAGAGAAAGAGAGAGAAAAGAGAGGGAAAGAGATAGAGGGGGATATAGCCACTAAACGTAGAGACGAAGTCCTTTGGTCCAGTCCAGTCGAGGATCCACCTATTATGTCGGGGAGTTCTCAAAATCTCTAGCTAACTCAGAAGTTTTTATTACGATAATTCTATTGAAAATTGTGAGGGGGGGAAACAGATACAATAAGGAATAGATGTAACAGGTAGTCCATGTTCTCAACAGTAAACTAGGGCCATTGTCTTTTTGGTCCAGTGGTCACAACCTGCAGGCAAACATCTCGGTTTGGTCAGCTTGCCTCCCCCACACACCTCCCCCGGGTTAGGGGTTTCAGTCCCAGTCCTTGGAAGGAGGAGAGGGGCCTTTTCACATGGGGGTTTCATGTCTCAGTCCTTGATGGAGAGGCTTCTTACATCTCAGTCTGTCTGTAACAGCAGTTGCAAATGAGTGAGAGGGGTCTTCTGCAAGGGACCACCCAGAACTCAGGAGAAATCCAGCCAGGCCGAGATGTAGGACAGCTTCCAAGGCTATTGTTGCAAAAAGGGCACGGTGTCCCCTTCTTCTTCTCATTGGGCTCAGTGTAGCATACAGCAAACAACACCTGTGAAAACAGTAGCTTAGCAATGCTCTCAGGTCTCAGGGCCTTGTGGCATGTGACTTTCTCCTACAGAGAAGACAGGGTGGTCTTCTCTTCAGTGGTCCTCAATGACGATCATGAGGCAGATGAGGGAAAATTCGGACAGACTCTCACACCACCCCACAAGCAGAGAAGAAGACACACAGACGTGAACTGTGCAGAAATTTCAATTTGCACCTGACATCTTGTGCTTCGCCCACAGAAGATTGTGGACGTTGGGTTTCTTTATAAGTGTGAGAATCAGTAGTGTTGCAGAATTTTTGTTAGCTGATAGCTTAAGGGAAATATGGGGTTCAATCGAATGTTATACTTCTGCTTTTTTGCTTTATTTGTTTTTGGTAGTGCAACTTTACCAGTTAGCCAGCCTAGAACAAATGTTTGGGTGATTTTAGTTAATGCTTCAGGTTTAGATACTTTGTGTTTATGTATTGCTACTCCAGAAAATCCATTCCCTACTTGCTTAGTCAGTGTACCAGTAGAAATTTGGCCTATACCAGAAAAGATCAACAAAGTTATGTAAGACACCTTGCAATGAGCATTGTTGAACTTTCCATGTCTTATTAGCACTCATTTTCCCCCTTGTAAGCCTTTTTCTTTGCATCAACAGGTGGAAGAACTGCCTTGGCTATCAAAGCAATCTGTAAAAGGCCTCACAGTTTTACTGATGCCAGTCGAAAAACTTATAAGTAGGCCTTACTTGGCAGGACAAAGACAAATGGCTCAGTGAAATCCTTGAGGGACCAGGAGGTTCTTTACAAGTTGTTGAGTTATGTGCTATTATCAGAGTGTTTGGAAAATGTCTGTCGGGATTCAGGACATCCCTCTGGCTGTCCTGAGCAGCCAGGACCCCTGCCAGGGGTCTCAGAGACCCTGGCACAGAGCCCAAAATACCTCTGTGAGTTTGATTATGGCCCGTGGAGCAAATTACCAACCTTATATGAACACCAGCAAGCCACAACAGTTTAAGTAGAATATTAGTGGATTTATCACAGGGTGAATTATGCATTTTGGGATTTTGGTACAGGGGGGTTATGGAGACAAGATGGAGGGAACTGGGTGTGTCCAGCCTTTCTCCTTCTTCTTCTTAGCCTCCATGTTCTGTGGTGATGTTGGCACTTACTTATTGGTTTAGAGTAGAAGTTCACTGTCTAGCATAGGTGATGGGCATTGGGAAGTTATTGTAAACATTGCACACGTAGTTTTTAGTATAAAGACATAACACCTCCCCAGGGGCAGGCAGAGTGCCTGTGGCTGCCCTGCTGAGCAGACCTCGGCAGGGCAGGAGAAAATTTTTTATAGATAAGATAAAATAAACAACGCTAAGACCGAGAAATGAAGAGCTCCAACTCCTTCTTTAAGCGCCGGGCTGGGAAAAGAGACTTTGAAACTTTTCTCGAGGTCACTCTGACAAACAAATGATCTCGACAAATGTCCAAATCTTAGCTTGTTGGGGAGTGAAGCATAAAACAGGTATTCCATGTAGCTCCATAGGACAAGCTAGGGTTGAAGGGACACATCAGGTACTGAAAGGACTGCTTGATAAACAAGAAATGGGGGAGGATGGGCTGAACTCTATTCTGTGAGTGCTGAAAGCAGTTTATGTTATGAATCATCTACGGTTAGTAGGTAATCGTAGTGAACTAATCAATCAGCACCACCTGAAAACATCCATTGCCCTCAGAACTGTGAATGCTTTTGCTATCCTTGGGTGAGATTAGAATGTGTGGAGCATGGATCTGATAGCTATGAGTTTAGAGGAGGAAGTTTCCCTAGGTGTGGAGAGTGCAGACATTGGCACACCCAAAAGTTCAATACCTGGGTGGTGTTACCCCAAGTAACAGGAATAACAGTTAATTCCCCTGAAACCTCGAGAAGCGCTGGGCTCGTTTCCTTTTCGTGCATCCTGGTGCCCATGGAGTGTGGCCGTGCAGGCTGTGTGGGAGGCAGAGTTGTTGGAGCTTTTCAGTGTTTTCTAGATGTCCTTGTTCTGGATGGTGGATGAACTCTGGCCTTTTTTCTTCATGGAGTGTTGTTGTCTATCCTTGTTCTGGGATGCTGTGCTTCTTCTCAGCTTTGGATTTGGTTTGTTGGTGTTGTCTCTTTTTGCTTCCATGTTGTTTTTCAGGCTCCAGCTTATTTGATGGAGGAGTTTGTGGTTTTTCCCCCTTGCTGGGGCTGGTCTTTTCTCACTGGTTGGCTGTGGGGGTCAGAGTGCTGGGTGCTTCTCTAAATTAACCTGCCAGTAAAAATGCAGGTGTTGGAATGGTGGGTGCTGCTGCCTATTAACTGTTCCAAACAAACATCTCCTGTAGAAAAGCAGGTTGAGTTAACATTCAGGCAACACAGTCAAACCCTCACACAACACTCACCGCAGCTGGCTCAGCAAGAGAGGCAAGAAAGGCTCTTTTTTGCAAGGTTTTATTCCAGCAGAGTATATCACATGAGGCTGAAGGGGACACAGCAAGGAAAAAGAGGACCACCACGTGGTGCAGGCAGCTTAAGAAGGGGAAGGGGTGAGGGGCAGAGGTGAGGACAGGGCAGAGGTGAGGACAGGGCAGAGGGGATTGGTCTCTGGGGGGGGGGGGGGGGTTGGCCACCACTGGTATCCAAGCAATGAGGGAACAGGGAAAGGAGAAACCAGGGATCAGTGAGCCAGAAGTTCATGGGAGAGTCTGTCTTTTCTCCCCAGGAGGACCAACTCTATGGTAAGTAGTTACTGCTGTTGCCAGGGCAGAGAGCTTGGGAATAGACCAAGAGGAGAGAGTTCATGGGATGCTACAACTCCCCTTTTATTTCTTACTAAGAAGACCTCCCCAATGGACTTTTGCATACACTTGACTAGACAGGGAAACATGACTGAGACGATAAAAACAATTATTACAATCAAAAAAATTCCTTTGACAAAAGATGACATCCATCCTGTGAAACCCCACTGTCCAAAAAGTTCATTGATCCAATCTGGATGTTTTTCCACCTTTAAGTCCTTTATTTGCTCCCTCAGCTTCTGGATATTTGTGTGGGTGGATTCTGAGTGTGAAGAGATGTTGAGGCAGCACATCCCTTCAAAGTCTTGGCAGCCATGTCCTTGACCAAGCAGTAGAAAATCTATGGTGGTTCTGGTTTGCAGTGTTGCGTGCCTGGTAGCCTCAGTGTCACTAAGCAGGTCACTGAGTGCAATGGAGGTAGCATTTGCCTGCTTACTATGCCAACACTCCGGGGGAGAACATCATCCGGAAGGCCTGATGGCATCGACAGGATATGTGGCTCACTTGGGCCAATGCTACCAGGACAGATTCCTTTTGTTTATTCTTAGCCATTCCAGGAGACCCTTTTTGTACATTTTTAATTGGTATCCCAATAAATGACTTTGCTGGGTTTGTAAAACAGGTAGGAGCTGGAGGAAAACCATACGTGGAAGCCAGGAAGCCGAACACAGAGGATTGCTGGTGTAACATAACCAGTAGTGGTACAAAATTGGACAGATGCAAATGGTTGGGGATTAAGCCAAACGGCAAGGGCTTCCAAGCAGGTATGATAACAAAATCACTGAATGAATGCAGACTAGAACCCCAAGACCTAGACTTGCTAGGATCGGTACCTGGAAATTATTACTTGTTTTTTAACAACTTTTTAAACCCGAAATCAACTAATACAAGCAATGTCCTAGTCCCAAAAACCAAAAATATTAGTGTCATCCTTAATCCCAATTCTCCATGGTATAAGAATGTGACCAAATATTGCCACAATAGGATTTATCCTGGAAGTGCAGGTACAAATGTGACTGTAAGAAAGCTTCCACCAGGTGTCTTTTTAATCTGTGGAGATTGACCCTGGCCCGCAATTCTGAGTAATCCATTTGGTGGACCATGTTACCTAGGAAAACTAACCATGTTTACCCCTAGCATGTGAGAAATGTTGAATCAGACTATTTGAAGAGCAGGACATAGCAAAAGAACTAAAAGAGCAATCACAAGCGTAGGATCTAATTGTAATGACCGTGTAGAGTTTTGGGGCACTCCAGCAAGAATCATAGCATCATTCCTTACTCTTGGTGTTGCAGCTGCTTGAGCTTTGACTACACTGAATAGGTTGGGATGCTGGACAGCTAAACAGCTAAACATAATTTGAGCTATTTTAAATCAGATGCTCACTGATGTAGATAGCATTAGCCACAGCACATTGCAAAAACAGAGCTGCTATAGATTTTTTTTTGTTAGCACATGGACACGGATGTGAGGAGTTTGAAGTAATGTGTTGTATGAACCTCTCTGACCGTTCTGCATCCATTCACAGGAAACTCAAACAACTGCAAGATAACATGAAGAAATTGACTATGAATGACTGGGGTTTGGATGAATGGATTGAGGAATGGGGAATAACTGGATGGTTGAAAGATACTGTAAAGGGAGCTTTGTTAGTACTGAGGCAGAGTGGAAATTTTTCAGATTAGAAATCCATTTTGATTTAGGTGAAATGTACATCTTTGATTCAAGTCTGTAGCTTGCTGTTTGGTTTGACTGCCTGTTCTTGTGAAGGGCCTGTGCTTAGACGACTGCTTCAGCCAAAAGAACAAGAGATCGGGGGGGGGGGGGGGGGGGGGGGGGGGGGGGACGGGGGGGGGGGACAGAGCAGGGCAACCTGACCCGGGAGTTCTTTCTGATAAAGAAGAATTATCGGCAAGTGTCACGAGAAATCAGTGGAATGAATATGTATGAACCTATTGTGAAATTGCACGCATATGTATTTGAGAGGGAGATAAAAGGGGATCTGGAGTTCCCAGAGGTAAGTATGTCATTTTAGGGGAATGATTTCCACATGCATCCAGCGCTGTAATAAACATACCAGCTTTACAACTTTCACAAAAGTTGTGGAGTTTGTTTGCTTCTGCAAATCAGCATTAGTAGTCATTATTATACTGCTTTGTGTTATTCCATGCATAATTAAATTGGTGACCCACTTAGTAGAAAATACAGTAAAGAGGGTCTGGCTGGTGCAAGAAGAAGAAGAAGAAGAAAGGGGGATCGCTGCAATGTATTTGCAAGGGTTAGGCCATAGTGTGCACCAGCCAGCCTGCTTCTAAGTTTGGTATCAAAGCCTCAGGAATTCGTCAAGGCTGTTGGAACATAAATTGTGCTAAATTAAGAAAGAAGAGGCTGAGAAACCGAATACCAAGACCGCAAGAACTAGATAACAGAGGACTGTGAAACACCTGGACGACAATCAATCATATACTCCAAGAAATGTAGGCAGAAAACGAGTGAACAAGACAAAGGCACCAATCAAGAAGTGTGTACTTAGTAGTTTGTAGAATCTATAAATATGTGTGTAATGTAAACAATAAATGGCTTCTGCTTGATCATATTGGTCAGTTGTACAGGAGTCCTGGATTTCCCTCAATAAGTAAAACAGAGGAAAAGAAATTCCTTGAAATAGGAGTGTCACGGTTTGATGCTGGCACAATGCCAGCGCCCCCATGAAAATATACTCTCCCTGGTGGTCTAGTGATTAGGATTCGGCGCTCTCACTGCCGGGGCCCGGGTTTGATTCCTGGTCAGGGAACCAAAAATGTCATGGTTTGACGCTGGCGCAATGCCAGTGCCCCCATGAAAATATACTCTCCTTGGTGTCTGCTGTGAGATGTGACCAGGAATAGAGCGAAGCAGGCTCCAGCTTAGGAATAAAGAAGACAAAAACTTTATTAACCTACAACTATATATAAAGAGAAACACACACAAAACTCAGAATGAAAATCTTCAAAAAAATTCCTCCTCCCCCCACCAAATTTCCAATACATCCATCCCTCAGATCACCAACTCTCAGTCCATCACCATCCTTTAGATAATCACTTCTCAGTTCATCAAGGAGAGAGGAGTCCCTCTTTTACCATAGGTTTCCCCTGGAAACACAGTTGAAACCTCGTGTGTTTCCATGTCACACGTGGCACCACCTGGAGAACACTTGCCATCGTGACATCTTCCTTCCATGCCCAGTGCTCTCACCACTGCGCATGGACCAGAGCTGCTTCTAGGGTTCCCCTTTTAAGGATGCTTTGCCCAATTCCAGAAAAAGCAGTCTCTCACTTTTGGGACACCTGTCCTCCCCAAATTTCACCCCCTGGGGCCGAGGGTCTCCAGAACAGAGATCTTCTTCTTCCCCAAAGACAGAGGGCACCACCACCACCCTCCTCAGCCGTCGTCTCTGTTCATGCACTCCTTCACATAACATCACTGCACTCTCTTGGCTCCAAGCCATCGCCTCCCCCCTAAATGCAGTGTCTGTGTCACAGGAAAAATGGTTCTGTCCATGGCTATACAAGAAAATTCCAGCCAAAGGCCACTCCATCACCTCCGCCCACCCAAGATTCTTCTCATCTTCTCTCATGGTTCATTTATTCTTATCTCTATCTCTCTTCTCATTCAACTCCAGGAAGATCAGCATTTGTAAGGTTTCCATCATCCAAGAAAAGGGTTCAAAATCTCAGGCTCTGCCTGTCCAGAACTCCCACGGCTGCCCTGCTGGGCACCTTCACATCACCCCCTCCCCCCCCCCTCTCCTTCTTGGCCGGCCATGCTATCAAATTTCAAAGTGGCACAGTCACAGACACCAGCTCTCTCCCTCTCCCTCTCCCTCTCCTGGGCGAAGGGGGGGGGGGGGGGGGGGGGGGGGCTGCCCGATGTCTCTCAGGCTTCCTCCACCCTTCCATCCTGCAGGGGCTTTCACCTCCTTTCTCTGTCTAGGGCCCCAGCTCAACTCACCCAGCCGCATGGCTTCCCCTCCCCCGCCCAACCCGCGACTGGACAGGGGAGGTCTGACCTCTTTCACGGACTGGAACCAAGAGAAAGTTTTCCTGGGAGTTATCTGCTTTTAACACCCTGTGTTCTCAGAGGCGTATCCGTGTCCTCAGTGGCCACACCAGGTGCCAATATTCAAATCTGAGCACCTATTGGTTTGACCCCAGCATCCCAAAAAACGCACTTCCTCTCAAACCAGGGCAAGGAGCAAAAAAGGACAATGAAAGAAAGTGGGTGCTGATGGGAGACAGTTATTAAATAAACTATTGGTCAGGAAAATATTAGAATGCATACATAATAAAACCCACTAGGCTACCCAAGAGCTGAGTGATCAGTTCCTGAGAAATTTGGGTTGTACAGGAATTTTTGGAATAGCTAAGCAAATAACTGACAAGTGTGCCATATGCCAAAAAGTAAACAAAAACGTCATGAGGGAAGTCCACCAAGGAGGGCGAGAATTAGCCTTATGACCCTTTCAGAGTATCCAAGAAGATTTCACTGAACTCCCACAAGTGCCACGGTGGAAAGTTTTGTTAGTAATAGTGGATCATACAACCCATTGGGTAGGGGTGGTACCAGTGGTTAAAGCTACTACCAATGTTGTATGCAAAACTCTCCTAGAACTAATCATTCCCTGGTATGGAATAGTAAATCACATCAACCCAGACTGAGGAATCCATTTCACCTCAAAAGTACTCCAGCAAGTAGTCCAAGCTCTGGGGATAGAATGGAAATTACACGCTCCATGGCATCCACAGAGTTCAGGGTGGGTTGAAAGGATGACAAATTCTCAAGAGAACTCTAACTAAACTGATGACTGAAACCCAAATGTCAAAGTCAAGTGCCTACCCCTAGCTTTGTTGAGAATCAGAACACAGCTCAGATCAGACTTAAAAGTTTCACCTTATGAAATGATGTTTGGTTTACCTTTTCTGATTTTGACCAATAGTATGGTCAATTATGAAGAAGGGGAGGACAGTGTCAAGAAATATGTCCTGTCTATAGCACAAACTCCAGAGGAACTATGGGAAAAGGGAAGAAACCCTCAGACTGGTAATAATCTAGAATTCAAAATTCATAATGTCACTTTTGGGAATTGGGTAATGGTAAAATCATGGAAAGACCGACCTTTTGAATTGTTAAAACCGAAAATCACGGCCAAAGACTCTCTAACTAGTCAAAGTTAGAAAGTGGTATGTTTATTATGCCAGTGAGCGGCACCGTGGGGGTCATCCCCAAAATGCATGACCGCACCACACAAGGATTTTTGCCTTCTATTCATTTCCCAAAATACTACATATGCATAGCCCCAGCACCTTCCATCCCCGCTTTGTATTAAAATGAGGTTATTAGTCTTTCACACGTGGGCAATTCTTCTCTTGAATTGGGCCAGTGGTCTCGAATTGGGTCAGTGGTCCCAGGGATGAAGTCAGGAAGGTCTTTGTCAGGTCTTTGTGACCTTCTAGCACGATCCAAGGCCCCTTGCATCACAATGGATTGACATAGAGTGCAGGTGCTGGGCATTGTTCTACTGGTTTCAATATGTTCCTATAATAGTTCACTTGCTCCACTTCCTTCTACAAATGAGCTCATAATATAACAATTAGCTTTAGCTTAAGCATGTAATAATCATTAACCTATCGTTGGTGTATCCAACTTCAATATGAATTGGTTCTAACCCTCAGTTAAAATCTTAACCCTTTAAAATCATGATTCACTTTAACTTCACAAGGGGAAGGTCTCTTTCGGGTGTTGCTGACCACCAAATTGGCTGTACGAACTGCGGAATGAGGATGGACTCATACTAGCAGAATAAAAAGACCAGTAGAAGAACCCCGTGACTGTAGGACTGTCACTTCCACATAAGGACTGAAAATGACTCTAAAACAAAATGCACAGGCTCAGTGTGGCAAATAAACCATGAGCAACCACACATCAATCCAGACTGGAAAGGAGTTCCGTGTGGGCTTTATCCATTCTTTTGTATTCCCAAAGGCCAGAGGCTTTCTAAACTCTGGGGCAGAAATTTACTACTTCCCCAATCGGGGGGATCAGGGATATTTAGATTAACAAACACGGCATCGATAAATGATCCTAGAGTTTTTGCTTTTGCCTGTAACTTGAAAAAAGACAAACCATCAGCTCTCCCTGCTGAGACGTCTCCCAGATTTATTCCTGGTTACATACCCTGCTTGAAGCACCCTGGAACGAGACACTCAAGTTGGGTACAACGTCAATGTGAAAATTATGGCCAGCTCTGGTGTTGTAGTTACCCCAGGATGCAAGCGTGTTGCAAAATTTGTCTAGATAAAAGGAGAAGTTTCAACACTAATCAAGGGCAAGTACTAATTTTAACCCTCTGTTGTGGAGTTGAATGGATGCTCCCCAATATTCACAAGCTATTAGAAGCTGAGTGGGACACTGTAGTTGATTTGAGGAAAAAAAAAAAACTCCACAACTTGTAAAAGTTGTAAAGCTGGTATGATTTATTTCAGCACTGGATGCATGCTCCCCAAGGACATACGCACCCCCGAAAATTCCCAAATCTGTTCCCTAACCTGTTGCATATGCGTAAAAGACATATGCATATGCATTAAACTGTCTTATCAATTTTATGAGCCCACAAAGTTTTTCAGTCTTTTAGTTGTAATGTGGTGTTTATAACCCAGATTCAGTTTTTCTGTCTGCTTCAGTCTCAAGGTCAGTGGTGGGCCTCTTCTTATCTCTCTTCAGCTTGGATGGTTGCATTCCTTTCTAAGTAGCCTTGAGTCTCCTTTGTTCTCTCTGCAGGCCTTTTTGTGAGCACACAATTTAAAAGACTAGAAAAAAAAATCCAAAATTGGTTTCTAGCCCGAGTTAAATTTCCAACTCCCTGTTTCAGTAGTAAATCAAAAACAGGGACCATATTTTGAAAGCAGACAACAACTCGATATGATGGGGAGGTAATAAGACCCTATTCTGCAAGTGAAATTAATAAGTGCTGGCCATCTAACAAACGACAAAGAACCCCAATATAAGAAAAGCAGGCACATAGATAATTTTGTGATAAGGAGATAAGGAGGCAAGACCAGATTAACCCCTCTACTCACCACCAAGAAGATCATATTTACATGCTGTGGGCAGCAATCCTATCAGGCATAGAAAGTGGGAGTACACCTTATACTGGGCTCCTAATACTCCTTGTTAGTCTTCTCCCCCTTGGGAATCTAGATGATCCATGTCACTGATGCTACAGACCCCTGTACCATGGAAAAATTCAAGGCTCTTATTTTAGTTTTCATACCTCTCTTAGCCACCACTGTTATAATTCATCCAAAGTTTACACCTGTGTACAAAATGGCTGAAAGTGTGGCGTTAGAAAAATTCTGGGATCAAACCAGGGATGACCACAAGGAGACAAATGGGTTTGTTTCTCCATGGGTCAGACTCAAGAATGGAAAAAGGAACAAGTTTTGATACGAGATTTGGTACAAGAACGAATAAAAGGCAGGCAAAGAAAGCAGATACAACAGTCCAACCCAGACCCAACTCCACGCAGGGATTTCTATACAAAGCTCAAACAACAAATAGAAACTGAGATAGAAATCCCAAGGTTAGGGAAGAATTTGTTTGTAGATCTGGGAGAAAGGACCAGCAAAGAACTGAATGTTACCACCTGCTGGGTATATGGGGGGACTTTAATGTCTGAAGAGTGGTCATGGTAAGGTAATAGCCTAGGCCTGGTTGAACTCCTTAAATGAAGTAGAACCAACATGAAAGAAGAAAATCGACCAGAGGGGTGGATATTAAGTTCAGAAATAATAGGAGAGGAGTGCCTCTGGCATTTGGGAAAAGAATTCTTGGATAACGTAGGACAAACTTCTTGTAAAAGATATAAAGTCTATAATGGAACTTCCACAGGGTGGATCCCTGAAAAACCAACATAACACTGGACCCAGGAGAAGAAAAAGAATCGTAAATATGAAAAAGAGATTAAACTTTTCCTGTGTAATAACCCTGGAAGAAACCCCTATTATGGGATCCCTGAAATATCTAAATTCTGGGAAAATGTGAATAGCCAAGGAAAAGAGTACTGGAGAGCACCAGATTGCTTATTCTGGATATGTGGGAAGAGGGTTTATCCAAAACTTCCTTCCCTATGGAAAGGAAGTTGTAATCTAGGAATCATGCAACCAAGATTTTTCCTGCTGCCAAACCAAGATGGGAACAATTTGGGAATGCCAGTCTATGATGCCTTAAAAAGAGACAAAAGAGAATTAATCAGAGAAATTGAGGGATGTCAAAAGTGGGGTGAGGAGGAGTGGCCTCCTGAACAAATAATACAAACATACAGTCCAGCCACCCTAGCACAGGATGGGAGTTGGGGATATTGTAATGCTATATATAAGCTAAACGTACTGCTATATATAAGTTATATAAGACTCCAAGCAGTTGTAGAAATCATAACTAAGGAAACAGCTGGGGCCATGGAATTAATAGTCAGACAACAAAGGCAAACCAGAGCTGCAGTGTATCAAAATTGGTGAGCACTAGACTACTTATTAGCAGAAGAAGGAGGGGTTTGTGGAAAATTTAACACCTCTGATTGTTGCCTACAAATTGATTATAATGGGGAGGCAGTTTTGGATATAGCAAAAAACATCTGGAAAATAGCCTATGTACCAGTCCAAAAGTGGGAATCTATAATGAATAAAGGATGGTGGGAAGACTTTTTTGGACTATCCTGGTGGAAAAATATGGGGTTTATAATGCTATATGGAATAGCAGGTTTAATTAATCACAGGTATTTTTTATACGGTACAATTTATGCTTACTTTTTAACTGCTTTTGAGTATAGTATAATCTGTTTGTTTATGTATGTACCATATAGTTTATATAAATAGTAGTGTAATAAAAATACTATATTATTATAGACTTTAGAAAAATGATTAAAATAGAGACCATGTAATGTTAAAAATGCTTTTATGTAACTAACTCAGAAAATGGTGCAAAACAATTATGCTGTTTCTCACATCCTCAGACTGGCCTGTCCAAGAGATAAGAGTGAGAGAAACCAGAATCCTAGAGAGGATTTATTAACTACTTGTTATCAGGGAATGTGAAACAACAGGACAGAACTTCAGGAAGCCATAAAATATATGGACCTAACCTGCAGAATATTATGCAGATGAATCAGAGGTTGAAAACAAACAAAAGAGCTCCTGGAACATCAGAAACTCAAAGAAATTTTTGAATAATGTATAAGTTAATGAATATGCATGTAACCCCAGCAATGTAACCCTATATAGAGAACATGATTTCAAGCTACCTCCATGCTCTTTGGCCATTCACCACAAGCACCCCAGTGCTAGATTACTTATTTGTCCTTTTTTTATCCTTTATTAAACTTTTAAAAATTCTAAAGAGTGAACTCTGTTTTTCATATCCCCCAAGCACAATACTCACAATCCTCCACATCTTTCCATCTGCAGTGTTTCAGGGGGCTTTTTCCCTTCTTCCCCCTTTTCTTTTTCCTTATTTGATCATTTGTTGTCCCCAGGGTGTCGACCTCCAAATCATCTATGACGCCAAGAAAAGCTGATCAAGCTGCCAAAATTGGCGGGGCGAGCATCTCCTAGGGCCACAGAGACAAGGTTTTGATCCTGGGCGAGACCCCAATTGTGAGAAATTACTGCTCACTTTAAAATTTTAAAGGTTTATTAAACCTTAAAAAATACAACAAAGGACTGAATAAGGAAAAAGAGCAGTGCTGGGAGGGTAGCCGACTGCCAGAGGCTCATCTACAAAATGGTTGCTCCACCTTTTATACCCCTGGGGGTTGCATCAGCCAACCCTGGCCCCTCCTAAAGTGTGCCAGTCAACTTTTCTTCACCGTCCATTGGTGGAGACTTTCTTGCAACTTGATTGGAAGTGAGGTGTTGTCATGCCATGCCTCCCCAGCAACAGGCTTTCCCCATTCCCAACTTCCCCATGCAAGGGGCAGATGTACAAGCCCTCCTTCCACATGTCCCTGACAATCCTGACAACCAAGGCTGTCCGGTGGCAAAAATACAGAGGGGGGGAAAGGGGACTATGGGGAGAACAGAGGGTGCCCAAAGAACAAACGACAACAACATAACCATATATCAACAAAACTTCTCTTAACATACGCACAATATTTATCTCTTACTTGCGAGAGCCAATCATCACATTACCCATTTATAACATGGAGTCTGATCAGGAGTGTGGGTACCCCTGTCCTTTGGTGTCAGTTAACGGAGCAAGTGTGATCTCAGTAACAGCTACTGGAGCAAGTGAGGGTCTTTAACCTCCACCAGGATGGGAATGGTTGCGTGTTCCAAAAAACAGCTACTAGGACATACTGATGTGAGTGAGGGGTTCAGCACTGGCAGCTGGAGCAGAAGTGTGGGTCACAGTAAATGTGCCTGGTGCCAGCTGCCAGCAGGGCGTGAAAGTGTGTGTATCCTCCAGAAACCCAGGTTGTATGTGTGTGTGTGTGTGTGTGTGTGTGTGCATAATTTGCTAGCAAACATCAAGCTGGACTAGCAGGTTTGTAGTGTAGGAGGCCCTGGGTATGGGCAGGATTATCATGTGGGGAGAGGGTCCATGCTGGTATCCAAGTAGACTAGTGAATGTGGAGTGCCTGTGAGAGATTGAAATGTTAATAGTTAATGACTCAAAACAATTCCCCCTTTGTGGAGGTGGCAGGGTGCTTTGCTGAGGCCAGATTTGCACTGCGCCCCACTCCCCCCAAGAGACAAGGTGAGTTTTTGGGTGTGTAATGGCCTCTAGTCTGCATAAGACAGAGGGGGTGAAAAATCACCACTCACAACCGAAAGTTACTCCCCCCTCAGCCCCACCCCCTCCAGCTTGTTCTGTCCCATCCCCTTGGGGAAGGTCCTGAGAGTATTCATCCCTTCTGACGGGGCATAATTGGCTCAACTACACTGACATGAGAGGCAACTGTCATGTCAGAAGGTGTCATAAGCCAGCAAAGACCCTCAAATTTCCCCCAGACTTGTTGCAGTGTTTCGCAACTATCTATTTCCCATCACCCTCTGCCTAGCTGCCTTTCAATCAAATCTCCCTGGGCCATCCCCTGACACCTGATTGGCTTTCACCTGTCCCTTCCCCGCCCCTGGTCCGAGGCTTGAAAAAGACGCCACACCATGTGCTCATCCTCTGTTCCTGCATCCGGTACCATCAGGAGGTTGTGTCCAGGGTTGGGTCCTGGAAACTGCTACAGGGATCCAGTATGCATCAATAAAACCTGGACTAAACTTACAACAGGGCTCGCTCCTTCTCTTCACTGTTGCTGTAAGCTTCTCCGACAAAGGTAAACTGAGATTTTCCCTGCTTGGACTTTTCTAAGGGCCTAGCTGTTGCCTCCAGCGAACCAGAGGTACCACTGTGGGAGAAAACCGCAGCAGCTGCCTCTGGTTCAGCAGTAAGGGCCAGGAGAAGCCAGCAGGACACACCCAGAGACCTCGGGATCTATAACATTGTAACACTATACAGACTGATTTCTGAGGCCTTCCAGCAGAGACCTGAAAGCTCCCCAACAGGTAAGGCACCTGGGTGTTCCCACTGAGCCAGGGGTATATTAACCCATTGGACTTTGTGTTACAAAGGCTTTTTCCTCCACGACAGCGACCATCACTTCAACCAATGTGTTGGAAATTATACCATTTTAAATTTTAAAAGTAACTTTAGTCATGGGTTGTCGCTATTGTATTGAGGATGGGTGAATAAAGTGACACAAAGACTCCTAGGTCTCAGAAGGCAAAATTAAAACCACACACTTTTTATAGACAGTTACGATGCAGAGATAGTGACGGGGGGGGGGGGGGGGGGGGGGGTGGAAACCATGACACAAATTTGGCCTGTAAAGTCAGCATCAATGACTCCTGGATGCACAAAGATTCCTTGAAGGGTCGCACTAAATCTCCCCACAAGCAGTGCACTCAATCCTTGACCTCAAGGTCCAAATGCATCCAGAGGAATCTTATATACATGACAAGATTCTAAAATTACTGTTACTGAGGTGTGTGCATCCACCCCAGCTGCTCCTTGGATACTGCCCCTAAGCTGGCTGAGTAAGCCTGCGCTGGTATCATGCCCTGAGGAATCACTTGTGTCAGAGTGCAGTTCCCTTTTGCACTCTTCTGTTTCCTGAGCCTGCTAAAAGCTGACCATTGGCGTGGTATTTAGAATTACATTGGTTTGCCTAATGACCTGGTTTTGCACATCTAGCACGCAAGAACTGACTTGTATTTCCTTTCAGCTTCGGTGTTCCCTGTTTTTTCTTGTTTTTATTATTCACCTGTTTCTGCTGTCTACACCTGCCAGATGCCTGGGCTGGCTGTATAGCAGCAGCCAAAACTGACATTTTGTAGTCTACACAACCCATTTTAGAGCATGGTTGGACCATATCTGGTAATGTGGGGTCTCCTGGAAAAGCCTCTATGGCCTTCCTACAATCTTCGTTGGCGTTATCCTTTGCTAACTGTTTACATAAAATCTGTCTCAAGTTATCATCCTCAATCTGCTTTTCTAAGGCCGCTGCAATTTCTTAACAAATGGCAGAAATGGTTTCTTTATTCCTTGGATTATTGTCCCATATCGTTGCTTGGGAGCAGCCGTTTCTACAGTTTTTAACAGTGCCCCCATTGCCTATCTTTTGACCTTGCTCAAGAATCCGAGGGTCCCAGGCAGCCTGAACATCAGGATTAGAAAATA
Source organism: Geothlypis trichas (assembly GCA_009764595.1). Lineage (NCBI taxonomy): Eukaryota > Metazoa > Chordata > Aves > Passeriformes > Parulidae > Geothlypis > Geothlypis trichas. The sequence continues at coordinate 13,371,872 of CM019934.1, read as the reverse complement.
CTCCCTTCCCCATAAGAGCATCTACTCCAACAGCATATCTGGGATCAGTTTGAGGCAATTGCATGTTATCTGCTGCAGCCCTATCAGCCATCTGCCTCCAGTTGTCTTCAAAAACTCTGAATTGCACAGGTTGGAAAAACACTTGACCCAGATGTTTAATATCAAATGGGGCAAGCAGATCTGTGTTTAACACCCTGATAACTTGCATAACTTCTCAAGAACCAAGCCCATATTTTTCTACATTATCTTTTAAATCTTGCATGACTTTCTACGTGATGACATCATGCCTGTCAACTTGTCCCATATTGGGAACAGCCTTAAACACAGGAAAGGCTTGGACACCCCCTTGTGGGGCTACACTGCCTCCCTGATTCACCTTCATGCTTCCTGCAGATGCTGGAACAACAGCTTGACTTTCCCCTGTGTCTCCACCCCCTGCATCTATGGTCTTGATAATGCTGCCACCAGACATTCCCATCTTCTCTAGCAAGTCCCAGTTCCCCACTTCCAGAGCTTGCAATTTGACCAATTCCCAAAAACACCCAGGGTGCTTTGGTCACACAGTGACCTGAGAGGGTGGTAATGTCCACAGGTGGCTCTGAGGCATTCTTGCAGCACGTCAGTGCCAGCTCTCAACTGCCAAGCCACTCCCCCGCTGTGGGACAGGTTGTTGGCTTTCATCTGTGTCACTGTCCGTGTCCCAGGGCAGAGGCACGCGGGACAGCATGGAGGAAGCAGAGGAGGATGGGCCGGCTTGAGGCACTGAGGTGGGACTGCACTGCGGGTGGTGGTGCTGATACAGCTGAAACAGAGGGCACAGTGCCTGCAGTTCCTCTCGTGGCAGGGGGAGGAGGTGATGCAGACGCCTGTGCCGACTCTGCTGATGGGAACGGGGAGGCTGAGGAGATAACGGCTCCTGCCGTGCCATCCATCTGCAGTGGAACCACCCATGCCGCTGCTGGCTGTGGAAAGGAAGGAGGGGGAAGTGGGGGGAAGGGCGCTGGCTGCAATGGAGGCACCCCCACTGTTGCTTGCAGTGCAGTGGAAGTGCCAGGAGGGGAAACAAAGCTATCTGCTGCAAAGACTCCACTGCCGCTGCTTACGATGAAGAAAGAGGAGGCGGCAGGGGGAGAGACAGGGGGGCAAATGGCAGAGGACGCCCTGTAATTTCTGGCTGGGGCTTGGGTAATGAAGCCCTCTCAAGCTGCCTGACCGGTGACAGATACGTTTGCATTACGTAGTCACGGGGAAAGGGATATACCGGGGGGGACGTAATTTTGCAGTTAGGGGTAGATTTTGATAGCTACGTCTGTGTCCCTTGGGGTCCAGGTGGAACCGAGGGAAAGTCGCCAGCAGCCCCCTCATCGTCCTCACCTTCCAGCACGTCAGTGTCCAGAGAGGAATCGTCCACCCCCTCTGAGTCCGCCACATTCGTTTCGCCTTCCCTGGGTGTCCCGTTCTGTAATGCTTTAAAAAGAGTGCCCCACATAACAGCTAAATCAAATGCGTCCTTATCTCCACTGGAGATTTCTTGCCACAGTCAGTCTCCTAAGCGACTTCCAGGTGTCTAAACTAAATGCAGTCCCAGTGTTCACCGAAAATCCATGTGCTTTTGCCCAGCAAAGCAGGGAGTGCATGGAGTGGTCCGATACAGAAATTCCCATGCACAGCAATGCATCATTCCATACAGAAAGCACAATTTGTTCCTCTGCAGAGGTTTGATTCTCCATCTGGAAGGGAATCTCTTCCCAGCAGTCTATCTAAGCAGTGGTTTGGTCCGGAACATAAACTCTCACTTGCTGGGGACCCTTCCTAATAGTCTAAACTGTTTTCACTACCTGTGGTCAAAAAAGGACCAGGCTGCTCTTAGGATGGCATGGGGAAAAGGCACCGTATCTCTCCTCTCAGAGGATGGGAGCAACTCTAAATGTCCAGTCTTGACTGCAGGGAACGTCGGAGATTACTGGACTCCTGGTCATCAGTCTCGGCTGCAGAGAACGGTGGGATCCACCGTACCCCCTGTTCTTCAGTCTTGGCTGCAAACACCTCCAGGGTCCACCAGATGTCGCTATTGTATTGAGGAGGGGTGAATAAAGCGACAGACTCCTAGGTCTCAGAAGGCGAAATGCAATTTTATTAAAAACCACACACTTTTTATAGACGGTTAGGATACAGGTGGACCTGACTGGTCCTCAATCAACACCCCCATCGTGGATCCTGAAGGAGGAAAAATTCCTGAGGATCTAGTTTAGCTGGTCTACAAGCATCTTCTACTAAGTTTTCTGCTGTTTTCAAAATTAACTGCTTCTCTGTCTCAGTCAATGCATCTGTCCTAGGGTGACGTTATGATGCTTGTATCCCCATTCATGTGTTCTGTTTATGTTGGATATTATGTTCTGTGCCTTTAAGACTGGCTCTGAACAGTAAAAGTTTTGTTTGGGTTTTTCTTGTCAGCCTGGTAGGACACAGAGGGCTGCTTTTGCTTTTTTGCTTTTGCTTTTCGCTTGCTCTTGCTCTTGCTTCTGCTTCGCTTCTGCTTGCTATTTTGCTTCTGCTCTTTAGCTAGTTTAGCTAGTTTAGCTAAACAGTCCAATTTTTTCTTGGACTGTTTCTTCTCTCCTTTTCTCAACCATCTCGAACCTGCTCCGGACTGGGACCTGGAAACACCAAGAGTTTGCACCTTATGGTTTGCAGCAACTGCCCCAGCACCGGAGGGACTGAACAGAGCGACCACCCCCAAGAGAAACTTTCTGAATTTGTCATCTTTTTCAGAGTGGTGTCATCCGGTATTGTTCATTTTATGTGCTGGGAGGTGCTGTGCTTGTTAAATAAACAGATTCTTTCCACTTCTCTCTGAGGAATTCTTCCCGAACCGGTTGGGGGGAGGGGCCCTGTGGGTTTGCTTTCTGGAGGAGCCCTCCTTTGGAAACTCTCTAACAAATTTGCCCTAAACCAGGACAGCATCTAACAATAATTGAATGTCAGCCCAATCTGGGTTGTGTTGTTTCATCATATATTGTAATCATTTAGCAGTGCCTATCAGATTGCTCTAATAGTTCTTGGCAATCCTTTCCCATGCCTCTAAATCAATTGTAGAAAAAGGCATTTTAACTAGCATTATCTTTCCCGTAGGTCCTACTGCCTCCCGTAAAGGTGCTTGTATTATTTCTTTTGTTTGTTTCCTGTTGTGGGATGCTATGCGACCATGTATGGAGGGCTCTTCATCTTCACTATCACTATCAGGTAATGGAGGATATGATGTTAATAATGGTTTATGTGATTCAATGGTAAGTGGAGGAGCAGACAGCTCAGCTTGTTTCTTTAACACTCCCTTTGCTTGCCTCCTAGTTTGGGATGCTATGGGACTATGTGCAGGAGAAGAAACTGGAGTTATGTGACTATGTGGGGATGAAGGAACTGGAGTTGAAGTTGTTGATCCCTCTGAGTCCACATCCTCCCCGATCTCTCTTGCCTTTGAGGGGGGTTTTTAGGGGGAGGCCTCAACAGGTCAGCCAATTCCTCTTCCTCTGCCTTCTTGTGATAAACTTTGTCAGGATGGGGGGAATGCTGATTTATTGAGCAAGTACTACAGCTTCGTTTGGGTTTCCCTATATTAGCTTAATTATCCTTCTCAAGGGCCAATACCAGGGATCAGAGAGAGGTTTAATTCCACAGTCTCTCTGCAACTCAGGATGATTCTGGAGAGTAAAGAACATATCATCATATGTTACTTACCCCCATTTCTGTTCCCTTCTTAAAAATAACATCAGCTGCAATAAAGGCTCAGAGTCTAAGGTTCCAGCTGGTGGCCATTTAACACCTCCTTCTAGTCTATAAAGTGGCCACCATTGGGCACAAAATCAAATTAAATTCCTTTTGTTGTCAGCCCCCCCCCATCCCCGTCCCATAGCCCAACAGTTCTTTCCAGTGTGCCAAAATAACACCCAAGGGACTAGCTTTAGAAATTTCTTTACTCTGGCTAGTTCTCATTTTTCTTTTCCCAGCACTTCTTTACTTTATTCCAACTCTTTGCCTTAATTTGGAAATGTTGGGGTATAAAAATAGGCTAAGCACACTCAGCTCTAATTAGTTCTGCTGGCTTTCCTAAATTACCTGAGACCCCCTTCTCCAATAATTCAAACAACCTGTAACTTCCGTGGTCCTCACGACCAGTTGCCAATAAAATCTTTATAGCCCTCTGAGTGGCCTTTATCTCCTTAGAATAACACAAATGACAAAGTGATTCTCTCCGCTTCCTCCACCTAAATGTCTGTCTGTACCACAGCTCTTCACACTGAATACAACGTAAACAAACCCAGGGTTCACAAGGGCAGCCCTTTGGACAAGCAACCTCTACCACTTGGTCTCCTCCGATTTCTATTTCTATTCATAAGAGACTTCAGCTGCTTCACAAAATCTCTCAGTCCTTTCCCAGTTTTCTTCTCACACAATACAACTTTCGGGTACTAAGTGTGACTCCGGACACATCAACTTTAAAATCTCTGGTTCAAAATAAGCTTGATTAAAGCATTGTTTCCACTGGCACAGGCTACACTCACTTTGCTGCCTTGCAGAATAACAATAATATTGCCCTGCACGAATATTATATTGCAATAACACCCACGCGCAAAGTCAACCTCTAAACTAACCAGAAGCTGTAGAAAAATGTCCGCAGAGGCAAGCTACTCCATGTATCCCTTAATGAAGTTCTAAACACTCTACCACAGGAAATTCCCAATCAATAGCAAATTCCCATGGATCAAGTCCAAATCACTGTGTGAGAGGGATTCCCATAATTCGCCTAGCCACGGTTAAAGCAGGCAGTCCATGTGTATATACACTTCACTGTGCACACTCACCACACCTCCCCTTTTCCCTTCTCAGTGGGAAAATGCACCAAAAACTGCACACAAATCTCAAAACTACACCAGCGCACCAGCACTATTCACAGGCTATTCTAGCCCTAGGTCCCAATTGACCTTTTGTCCATAAATTGTCCCTGTCTGCCCCTCGGCAGAAGTAATAGCAACCTTCTACACAAATTCCACACTGTAATTTGTAGCATCCCATGAACTCTCTCCTCTCAGTCAATTCCCAAGTCCTCTGCCCTGGCAACGGCAGTGTCTACCTACCATAGAGAAGTCCTCCTGGGGGAAAAGACAGACTCCCACATGGACTTCCCCTGGTTTCCCCTTTCCCTGTCCCCTCACTGGCTTGGTAACACTGGTGGCTGCCCCCCTCCACCAGAGACCAATCCTCTTTGCCCTGTCCTCAGCTCTGCCCCCCACCCCTTCCCCTTCTTAAGTTGCCTGCACCATGTGGTTGTCCTCTTTCTTGACAGGTTCCTTTCAGCCACATGTGATATACTCTGCTGGAATAAAACCTTGTAAAAAAGAACCTTTCTTGCCTCTCTTGCTGAGCCATCTGTGGTGAGTGTTGTGCGGGGATCTGACTGCACTGCCTGAATGTTAACTCAACCTGCTTTTATACAGGAGAGGCATGTTGGAAACAGATAATAGGCAGCAACACCCACTATTCAACACCCGCACTTTTAGTAATTAATCTTACACAAAATACTGCTCTCACTGCAGGCAGGAAGTCCACAAAGAATCCTGTATCAGATATCAGAACTAAACCACGGGGGTTGTTGTCCAACTCTTTTTGGACTGTTCCTAATCTTTTTCAAAAATATATAAATTCTTGGGACAACCTTTTCCACAGACCAAATTCACTATCTCACATTCAGTGTGTGCTCACTCCCAATTATAATACTGTGGGAATTCTGATTCTGGGAAACATTTGGGGCACACGGGTCTCCTCCTATAAGACATACAATACCACTTTCTATTGCACCTCTTGCAATGAAGAAAAACCCAAGCCGAGTGCCACCCAGGTACCCAATGGAAATTGATCAAATTACACACAAAGCAAGGAATTACCCCTGGTCTTCCCCACCTCCATGGATTTCTGAGATTATCCTCAACTGGGGGTAACTCTCAATCAAAAGCTAAGTAGCAGTTCGTTCGGCTTGAGTATATTCCCCCTAAAAACACCCTTTCTGTTCTTCCATCCTGCTGATTTATAACAGCTCAGTCTCCTCCTATAGCCAAGAACTCGTCTGATTTAAGCTCAAACTACCTAGGGAGTGCATCTCTGGACAGTCGAGCCCTTGCAGCTCAAGCCCAAGCCTCTCTGGCCACCTCTAACAATTTAAACCAACCTTATGGTGAATACAAAACCAAAAAAACCCAGCTAGTTGCAAGTATAACTTTTGACACAAGATCACAGTGTTGTCTCAAAAATACACAATATCCCTCGAAAACAGTAACAACTATGATTTCCAGTAATGACAATCAAAACTCACATATTTCATCAAACACGCACACACCCACACAGTCTGGACACAGTCAACAATAGCAACAAACAAAAAAATAGCAGCAGTACACAGGGATTTGCCCAGTTCACCTCCAGAACTGATAGTGGGCCCCCTCGACATGGCAAATTATCTTCTAGCTGGCAACCAAAACCCTTCAGTGCTTGCAAGCAAACCTATAGGTTCTTGTTGCACACAGGGTGTCCCTTGTGACTAAACAACTGTGTCGCAGACATCCTTTGTGAAAAATCCTTTCTGTAGGATTTTTGCTGCTAGAGCTGAGAAGCTCAGTAACAAATGTAAACAATTATTATCTGCTGCTGTGGAATGCAACAGGTCCACCCGTGATTGGTCCCCTGTAGATGTTTGGATCTACTGACCACTCACGGTGGAGCTGCTATCACTCTCTGCCGAGACACAGACCTTTGTTATTCATTCTTTCTATCTCTATTCTTAGCATAGCCAGCTTCTGAAGAAGCTCCCTTTCTTTTCTATCTCTATGTAGTATAGTTATAATGTTATATATGTATCATAATATAATAAATCAAGCCTTCTGATAATGGAATCAAGATCCTGTCTCTTCCATCCTCTACAAACCCCTGTGACCACCGTTACACAACTGCCCCCTCAACCACGTGTATGTACCACTTACAGACTAATTTCTATAATCATAAACATACCCTTTGTCCATAATGCCAGCAGTCTTATCTGTCCCTGTGATGAGCAGACGAGGAGTGGAGGTGTCTCCAGGAATAAGTATCCTGGTGACACCTAGAGGCATCCACAGCCTGACCTGGTCTTGCAGTGAACAGAGAAGTCCTGCCACGGTCACCAAAATGATGCAAGGACAGACAACTCTTCAACTAATTTAAGTTGAAAAGCGGCATGTTTATTCAGCGCTCTGGGCACAAGGGAGGTAGTCCTCCAAAAGTGTCGAGATTCAGGACATCCCTCTGGCTGTCCTGGGCGGCAGGGACCCCTGTCGGGGGTCTCGGGGACCCTGGCGCAGAGCCTAAGATGCCTCTGTGGGTTTGATTGTGGCCCGTGGAGCAAATTACCAACCTTATATGAACACCAGCAAGCCACAACAGTTTAAGTAAAGTATTAGTGGATTTATCACAGGGTGAATTATGCATTTTGGGATTTTGGTACAGGGGGGTTATGGAGACAAGATGGAGGGAACTGGGTGTGTCCAGTCTTTCTCCTTCTTCTTCTTAGCCTCCATGTTCTGTGATGATGTTGGCACTTATTTATTGGTTTAGAGTAGAAGTTCACTGTCTAGCATAGGTGATGGGCATTGGGAAGTTATTGTAAACATTGCACACGTAGTTTTTAGTATAAAGACATAACACCTCCCCAGGGGCAGGCAGAGTGCCTGTGGCTGCCCTGCTGAGCAGACCTCGGCAGGGCAGGAGAAAAATTTTTATAGATAAGATAAAATAAACAACGCTAAGACCGAGAAATGAAGAGCTCTGACAAACAAATGATTTCGACACAAAAGCATGTGCGAATTTCCAAAACTGTAGCTTCTCCATATATCCAGAAAAGTTCTACATATTCATAAAGACATCCAAGATGCCTATACATATGCATCACCTGTTCCCGCTTTGTATTATAATTAGCTGCATGTTCATTACGGCTGCGCAGTCCTCTTCTTTAATTGGGTCAGTGGGCTCTGAAATGGGTCAGTGGGCTTCCAAAGATGAAGTAAGAGGTCTTCCTCATGGTAAACTCTTCACCTTTATCTGGTTGGGAGGGCTTCTTGACCTGTTGGTTATGGTCCAAACTCCCTCTCCTGGGCCCAATTATTCTTAGAAGCCAGGTATATTTATGGTTCCTACCCTTTTAAAATACTTCATAAATTTCCTGTCATTTCTAAGAACATACCTAAGTCAAATACATGATATAATGTCTTTGCTTCAATTAACCCCACCGGGTAACAATTAATCTCCTTGTTAAGCTCTTAATCAAAATCTATGGCCTTCATCTTAGTAGCTTCATTTCTAATTTAACCCCTTGATTCAGTGTTTGTGATCATATGTTGGGCAAAGCCTGACAAATCAATTTCCCTCTGTGGCATTTCTGTTAAGATGCCTTTTTCTACAGCCCCTTTTACTATTTCATCAGCAAAATGATTCTCTAATTCGGGAGTTGTTTCCCTGTTTTGATGAGCTTTACCATGCATAAAAGCTGCTTCTCTAAACTCCCAAACACTCTGTAGCAGTGCATGGATTTGTTCAGTACGTTTCATCCCATTACCTTGAACAGTTGGCAGTCTTCTTTCCTCTCAGATGACTCCATGGACATACACAACATTAAATGCATATTCAGAATTAGTCCATATTTTTACCTTCTACATCAGATGGCAAGGCCTTTGCCTTGATTACCTGGTTTGTGGTTGTCACTACATAACCGGTCCTCTGCCATCTCACACAAAGCTGCTTTCGTCTGTATACAATTCCCAGTCTAGACCTTCTGGAGGCATGTCCTTCAGATCTGGTCTGCTGGAATAGGCCTCTTCAGTGGTCTGTAAGCAGTCAGATGTATTATCAGTTAGTGTCAGAAACAGATATACCAGGATTGACAGCAAATGTTCTCAAAATACCATTACCCTGTTCCAGTAACATGGCATGGGATACCTATCGTCGATGTTCACAGAACAAACTTACAGTGAGTTGGTTGCAATTGTTGGATGCATCAATTCTTGGCTGCTGGCTGAATGCAGCAATTCTTAGCTGCTGCCTCCTCCAGTTTTCCAGTTCCTTTGCCAGCGGACTTCTGCATATAGTTGGGATTTTCTTTAAACCCTCAGGTATGACTGTCTCAGTGAGCTGGCTCCTTTCAGGATTCTTCCACTTAACAGCAAAGAGTTCTTAGCAGTTCTTATTCACAGGAATGCAGGAGAAAGTGTTTTTAAAATTTAATACATTACACCCTCTTAAATGATCTGCTATTCTCTCCCCTTTATGAAATTTCAGTAGATTCTTCTTAAGAGAATTTGGCAAATAGACAAAGTGATGAATCACCCAGTGTTTTCCTAATTCATATTTCAAAGGTTGGAAGAAAGGTCTCATCTCACTCACCTCGGTGGCACTAATAATTCTTACAGTATCTTGACTCAGTTTCCCTTCGAAGGTGTTCATTAAAACAGGACTCTGCTTATAGCTGCGCACCTCACTCCGCCCATCCTGGCCCCTTCCTGCTGCCCGCAGCCGCTTCCGTTTCTGTCCAAAACAAAACTTGTTACTATGGAAACCATGACATTCCGTCCATTGCAGCAGCTGGGTTCCCGCCCACAAGGGTTCCGAGGAACACAGCCCCGCCCCTGCTTCTGTCCCCAGTCACGGCACCAGAAGCGGCGCCACCCATGGGCATTATGTCATCCCCTGCAGGTCTTGCACTCCTAGCCCCATCAGGGACCGTGTGGGTGGGCCAGGCCGTGGCAGCGCGGTGGTGGCCCATCTGGTGGCCCTGGACAAGGTCCCAGTGCTGGTGTTGTTCCTTCCCACCCTATCTCACGGTCATTGCCAGGGCGATGGTAGGGACCACCTCAGCCGCCGCTCTCAGAGCAACTGTTCCCTCGCTTTCGTCAGGGAGAGTGTGTCTTCCTAGTTCACAGCACCGTCCCGTGACTTTAGCCATGGCTCCAGGAGTTGCTTGCCCACTCGAAATCCTGGAAAATCTCAAAAAAATTCCTTCCTCGCTCACAGCAGAAGCTGGACCCTCCTCCGAACTGGCCCACTTCAACTTGCTGAGGTCCAGGACCTCTCTTTCCATAGACGAAATACCACCCATGCTCACTACAATATAGGAGGTCGGCCCCCCTCCCCCTTTTTCCACACTGATGCGCACCGTGCCATCCCTGGCTGCTCCAAAGAACCTGTCCCATTCACACCTAGGCGTCCCTAAGCAAATAGAACAGTCAAAACCCGTGTGTGCTAGAAACTAAAACTTTTGGAAGGTCATTTGCTCCTCTCCACTAATAAACAACCTCAGCCGATGGCACACGCACATACACACACATGCCCCGCCTCCCCCCCCACCCCCCGCCCAGCTGAGGCAGACTTCGAAAAGCAGAGAAAGGCAAAAACTGTTGAGAAACCACTCCAAAAGCAAGTCCCCCTCCACACCACACCAGGCCAGAGTAAGTGACCTAACAAACCTTACAAAACCAGTGTGTCAGGAAAATTAATCCACACACACCCAAGATTTAGGTCCAAAAAGGAGACAGAGGAGTCCTGTAACTTTATTCAAATAAAGGGAGAGACCGTGGAGCATTTCCCCTGGGGTCTCTCAAATTTTTGGAGGATGAAGCCTCCTTTTTATCTTAATTTCCCGGCTGCATTTCCCTCCCTCTTTCCCCATTGGTTGAGGTACTTGAGAGGTACAGACTTTCTGAAATGCCTAATACCTAAGACCCCCTTCTAATGTATACTCCCCCGCTTTTTTTTCCTTGTGCCTCTGTTCTTTTTCTCTAAATCCAGAGATTTAGCACAGCCTTGAGTGAATAACAGTGTGTGTCAATTAGTGGAATTCCTATGGAATTAATGGTTCCTCCCATTGCTTCTTTCACCTCTCCATATCTGGCCTTATCTACCATCAGGCCCACAGTTTGTTTGTAAAGACACCGCCTCATTCCTTTCCATCCCTCCTGTTTTATTTTCTCAATAATTGTCTTTACAAACCTTAGTCATTATTGACTTAACTTTCTATTCCGGGGTCCTTTTTGGTTTTGTAATTATTTGCAGTGACATTTTTTGTCCTTTTGTAGCCATTTCTAGATCTGTAGGCATGGCTATTACCTGCATCCCTTTGATCACATGTTGAATAAGTTGCACTAAGCAAGGGATCATACGTGGTAAAAAGATTAGAGTTGTTACAGCACATAAGAGGAAAAAAAGCATTTGTTTAACCCATAGTCCACCAAGTAACCATGAAAACATGTCCCATTCCCATCCTTTCCATGTTTGGACCGGTATATGAGCTAACTTTCTTATGCCCTTTCTTGTTTTTTTCACCACTTTTCCATTGCCATCTATTTGCAAAAAACATTTTGAATAATTTAATTTTCTACACACTCCCCCTTCTTCTGCTAAGAGACAATCTAATACCATCCAAGGTTGAAATATTGCATTTCTCATCTGAGTGGATTGATCAGCAAGACGGTCAAGAGCTGTAACTATCTGGTTGGTTATTATTTTAAAGACAGTTTGAAACCTAATTTATAAATAGGTTCTCTGTGACGGTGGTCACAGGGGTTTGCAGGTGAAGGAAGAGATGGAAATGTTGATTCCATGATCAGAAGGCTTGATTTATTATCTTATGATATATATATAACATTATGACTATACTAAAAAGAAATAGAAAGGAAAGGGCTTCTTCAGAAGGTGGCTAAGCTAAGAATAGAATAGAATAGAAAGAATACATAACAATGGAGCTGGCCCCGACAGAGAGCAAGAGTCAGCTCTGCCGTGAGTGGTCAGTAAATCCAAACATCTACAGGAAACCAATCACAGGTGGACCTGTTGCATTCCACAGCAGCGGATAATAATTGTTTACATTTGTTGCTGAAACTTCTCAGCTCCAGCAGGAAAAATCCTAAGCAAGGATTTTTCACAAAAGGTGTCTGCGACATGTCACCTTTCTTTATTTATTTAAATTAAAAAGAAAAAATACTGGTGTGGAAGGAACAGGGAATTTCTTCACCTGTAGAACATACAATTCTATCCTATCACTATAGCAATCTTACAATATAAAAAAATGCAAAAACAATGCAAAGAAAATTCAAGTCCAAGCAGCTGAGTTTCAGGAAAAGTCCATGGACTGAAGATGTTCCTCTTTGACATGTCTGAAAGTCCTTTTTGGTCCTGAAACAGGCCTGCTGCAGAAAAGTCCATCAATAGTTATCAAAAGTCCATTGACAGTCACAAAACAATTCCAAACAATTTTGAGACAACTTCTGGAATGTCCTGGCCACAGCCCTTTATTGAACAACTTGGGCTGAAGCTAATTTTTGGCCCTTCAATGCTTCAGAGCTGCTGCCAGCTATTTCAACTCTTTGTATTTAATTAAATTTTTTTTTTTTTGATCGGAAAAAGCAGAGCAGCAGCAAAGGAGCCAGAGAGAGGCCCTGGGGGGCCCTGGCCAATGTGGAAGGATGAGGAACCCCAGACCTGGCCCACAGAAAGGTGGCCCAGGACCGGAAGGGGGAAGCAAAACCCCCAAAACCAACAGGAGGCTGGGAGATGGCCCTGGCCCAAGGAGCCAAGCCAAACAGCCCAGTCCCCGAGGCAGGCACTGCCTTGTCACAGACCTGCACCCTGCTGCCAGTACAGTGGCAGAACGGGTGACTAAACGCTTCCTTTCCCCAAAATCACTGAGGCATCCCAGCAGTAGGGGAATAGAAGCTGTCCCAAGAACCCTCATCTCGGGTCTAGGATTGTTTGTTTCTCACAGCAAATGAGCAATAGTCGCTTCCCGCTGTGCCCTCTGCCTCTGCAATGCAAATGCAGAAGGTGTTGCTCCCATCTGCCTCCTGGCACTACCCCCAACCCCTTCTGGGCTGGGGGCCAAAGGCAGGCTGTTCGGAACCCACCTGTCCCTCGCTGCTGGGGCTTGCGAGGGGCGGCAGAGATGGCAACCTCCAAGGGGCAATCCCCGAACAAACAACCCCCAACCCGCCAAGAATGCTGATTTTGAACGCAGGCAGCCGGGCTGCCCAAACAACGAGCTGTCGAGCCACGCCTCCTCCACGGAAGGAGAGGCCGGCCGCTGGCGCCACTGCTGCAAAGGCAAAGGGCCCGGGATGGTCCGAGCTCGAACAAGCCGCCAGTTCCAGGGTAGCCTCTGACGCAGACATGGAGGACGGAGTCCTTGACGGCGGCAGAACTGCTGGGGCGGCGGGGTGGTGGCGGCAGGGGTGCGCGGGAACACGCTGTTGTTGTGTCGCTTGGCTCCGGGAGCGGCAGCGCAGGCGCACGCTCTGCCTCTGTGGGAGAGGCTGGAGGGGACGGCACAGGGTTGGCAGCGGTGTCTTCTGCTCCTGGTTCTGAGGTTGGCCGCGGAAGCACAGCCGCAGCCTGCAAAAGCGGCGGAGCTGGCACGGAAAGCAGCGGAGGGGCTGGCAAATCGCTGTTGCCCAGCAACATCGGCGCGGGCCGCAGGAAGGGGTGTTTCCGAGTTCACAGGCGGGGGCCGCGGCACCCACAGGCTCTGCCTGGGGAACGGCCGCGGGAGGGGTCGAGTGGGGAACGGCCTGCACCCACAGGGCAGGTTGGGGCGGCCCCGCAATGTTGGGAGGCGGGGGTCCCATGCACCGGTGCTGCCACAGCTCTGGCCGGGGCGGGGTCCATGGGGCTGGCTGGGGCAGAGCCGCCCACTCTTCATCCCCTGTAGAGAGAGAAGGGGGGGAGAAAGCCATCTGAGCATGCTCCGAAGACGCAGAGAAAAAAACTTCTTCGACTCTGGGCGAAACTTCGCCCCCCCGCTTGGATGCAGGGGGGCTGGAAAGTAGCAAATCGTCCCCCTCCAAAGGGTCTTCTCCCGCGGGGATCGGGCAAAACGAGGCGAGGCCCGTGCAGTTAGCAACCCAGGGAAAAACAGCTGCTCTCCGTTCCAAAAACTGGAAAGAGTGCCTTAAATGTTCAATAAATTCGAGGGTATCCGAACCCACGGTCCAGAAGGAATTGGAAAATGGATTCCATGCACTCCCATACCAACACGTAGTGGTAGTTTCACCGGAAATGGGATATCTGGGATATGCTGTGGTCACCAATAGGTGTTCAGATTTTAATATTGGCACCTGGTTTGGCCACTGGGGCATTGGACCCGCCTCTGAGAACACGGGGTTAAAAGCAGGGCTCTCCCCCTGAGGGCTCCCTTTGAATTTCCGGTGGGAATAGTTGGCTCTCTCCCCCGACCCAGCTGCTAGCTGGGCAGAGGGAGGGGAAAGCCATGCAGCCCGAGGAGAGGTAGGTCTGCCCCCCCGCCCCGAGGGTGGAAGGGTGGAAGAGAGAGAGAGAGAGAGACCCCAGGAGCCATCGGACAGCCCCCCCCGACGAGACAGAGAGAGAGAGAGAGAGAGAGAGAGAGAGCCATTCCTGGGACTGCTATCTTGGAATGTGATACCATGTGCTGCTCAGCGAAGGGGGGGTGAGGTGCAGCGAGAAGTCCAGCTGTTTGTAAGAGCTTTTAACCCTTTTTGGACAATGAAAACTTTACAGAACATTAACCCTTCCTAGAAGAGAGATAAGAGTAGAGGATGAAGAAGGAAATGGGCCAGTGATGAGGGTCTGGGCAAGTGAGAGAGAGATGTTGGAGGAATGGAGAAGATGGAGTGGCATTTTTGCTGGACTCTTTTTTGTATAGCCATGGACTGTTTCCTTGTGATACAGAGACTGCATTCCAGGGGGAGGCAAGGCCTCAGAACCAGGAGGGTTCAGTGTGGGTACCCCTCGGCTGCAGGGGGTGTAAAAGAAATGAGGGCGACAGAGGTCCGGAGAGAAAGAGACTGTGCCTTTTTGGAGTGGGACAATGCATCCTTAAAAAGACAATCCTAGAAGCAGCCCTGGTCTCCATGTTACAGTGGTGAGAGCACCGGGCATGGAAGGAAGATGTCACAATGGCAAAAGGATCTCCGGGCAGTGAACCGTGTGACAAGAAGCCCATGGCACAAGGAAGGACTCCTTCTACTCTTGATGAACTGAGGATTTGATTATCCAGAGGGTGGTGCTGGACCAAGAGTTGGTGATTTGGGAAATGTAAATGTATTGGGAATTTTGTGGGGAGGAGGAGGGGGGAATGTCTCTGCAGTTTTCATTTTCCTTGTGGTTTTTTTTTTTCAGTTCTTGTGGTTTAGTCTTTTGTAGTTTAGTTAATAGTTTTTCTTTCTCCTAAGTAGAAGCCTCCTTTGTTTATTCCTGGTCACACCTCACAGCAGACACCAGGGAGAGGGAATTTTCATGGGGGCACTGGCATTGTGCCAGTGTCAAACCATGACACACGTCAAGCGCATGTAGCACATTTGTAAAAAACCCAAAAAGCTTTGCCCATCGAAAGAACTCATATAAGTGTCTCTTTTACAGGAAAACTCCAAGCATTCCATCCTCTTCACCCCATTTTTGCCAGAGGGCAATAAGTTTCCCCTCTGAAGGGGAGAAATGAACCTATGTCTCTAAGGGAGGAGTCCTCCACAGTAGCAGCCACAAACTACAAAGGGCCGCATCTTCAGGAGGGGAAAAGCTAACAGTACCTTGAGACAGTGTCCAGCACTCTCTGGCCAGCTGCATGGTGCTGCTAGGCTTTCCGAACATCTTCCTGGAGGCTTTTCAGAAGGTTCTCTTTGTGGTCAGCCTTGCTGTGAACTCTGTCCAAATCAGGGTCTTCAGTTCTTCAGCTCCTGGCTAGAATCCACTTCTGTGGTCACTTGTGAAGCAACCATCAATGCCACACATTTGGGGTTTACCCTGTGCAGCAAATGCTCCTCTGGGGTCTCACCAAGTGATGAGTGTCCTGCTCAGTTGAAGGTCACCAGTTGTGACGGTGGTCACAGGGGTTTGCAGGTGAAGGAAGAGATGGAAATGTTGATTCCATGATCAGAAGGCTTGATTTATTATCTTATGATATATATATAACATTATGACTATACTAAAAAGAAATAGAAAGGAAAGGGCTTCTTCAGAAGGTGGCTAAGCTAAGAATAGAATAGAAAGAATGCATAACAATGGAGCTGGCCCCAACAGAGAGCGAGAGCCAGCTCTGCCGTGAGTAGTCAGTAAATCCAAACATCTACAGGAAATCAATCACAGGTGGACCTGTTGCATTCCACAGCAGCAGATAATAATTTCTTTACATTTGTTGCTGAAACTTCTCAGCTCCAGCAGGAAAAATCCTAAGCAAGGATTTTTCACAAAGGTGTCTGCAACAGTTCTCTCACATCTGATATTCATTCTTTAAGATTCCAAGTGGCTAGTCCATAGTGTTGTATGATTTGCTCAGGCGGCCATTGATCTTTTCCCCACTTTGGGGTGCTCCCTTTTGTGAGTGACCGTGACAGGGACCCAGACCGGCAGGAAATCTGAATTGCTTATTCAGAAGAAAGGAACTGGTTTTATATAGTTTTTCTAGGCACAGTATTTCCTTATATGGTAATTCTCACTACGTGACCTATCCCATACTGCCATGTTAGCAACATGCGTTTTAAATGTCCTTCTATGGGGTGATTACGCTCTGTGCACCCGTCTGTCAGCTTCTGGCAGGTTCCTCTCCCATAGGGGTCTGTTTTATTGCTTTGCATTCTTTTATGGAGGTGGAGAAATTTGATCGACCGTTAGTTTGTTCAGTGTCATTGGAGAGGTGGCACTTTCACCCTCCATTCCACTGTCACTTTTGGAAAACTATAAATGTTGGAGTCAGAAATTAAAAGTTCTCTTTTTTTACCTTGGGAGAGCTGGGTGTCCACGTCGTGTTATTTTGTGTCCTATAGCGACACTCCTACCACCAGGGTCTGGAGGGGACAAGCCTCTCTGTGCTGCCATGTGCTCTTTTGTGCTGCCATATGCTTCTGCAGGCACATCCCACAGCCTGCAGCTCAACTCCATCCCATGTCTTCCTACAACTCCCTCTTTTGTTTTATAGAAACAAGAACTATGAAACAAAACATTTGTAACATTAGAACATGTTTAGCCCACTGCCCAAACCAAACAAGCTCCATTGTTCCTATGAATAGGGGGATAGATGAAAACACTCAATAACTGGTAAATGCACACATCTTCCCATGAATGGAGATAGTAACTAAACAGAACCTTGAGAAACAAAATTGTCTAAAACCTTTACCATCACCCAGCGTTAGCAATTCCTGGGGATTCCCATTTCACAGTGAAGACTTGGAGAGTCTTTCCCGGGAAAGACATCCAAGTTTACCTCAAAAAAGGCTCCAGCTTTCAGATCACATCAGCAAGTCAAAGTGACCTGATCACACTTTTAGTGGCAGAAACACCTGGGTCTGATGGTATAATCCGTAGTCAGACAGGGCTAGGGCTTGGCCAGAGCCTCAGGCCTTGACTGAGAGGGTGTCATGGTTTGACCGGAAATGGGACATCTGGGATATGTTGTTTGTGCTGGGATTACCAATGGGTGGTCGGATTTTAAGATGGGCACCTGGCTTTGGCCAGTAGGGCATTTGGATCTGCCTCTGAGACCACAAACCAAGGGGTTAAAATCGCAGGGAGTTTTTCCCTCAGTCTCTTTCGAATTTCCGGCGGGACAGGGTGGCTCTCTCTCTCTCCCCTGGCCCGGCTTCTGGGCTGGGGGAGGGGAGAAGCCACGTGGCCCAGCTGAGGTAGGCCTGACCGGTGGAAGGGTGGAGGGGGCACCAAGAGACCTGTTTACCCCCCATTTTCCCCCCATCATCTTTTGGAGACGGAGAGAAATGCAGCCTGTGCCGATCTGAGTTACCTTGAAACCTGATATCATGTCCCGGCAGCAGCCAGCACGGCTGGGAGGAGAAGGGGGGGCAGCGGGCAGTCCAGCCGCTCCGTGAGAGCTTTTAACCCTTTTGTGGATAATGAAAACTTTACAGAACAGTATCCCTTCCTAGAGGAGGATAAAAGTGGAGGATGAAGGTAGAAATGGGTCAGTGAGTACGTTTGGCAAAAAGAGAGAGATGTTGAAGGAATTGAGAAAGATGGAGTGGTTTTTTCTGGACGCTTTCTTGTTGTAAAAATCCATGAACTGTTTCCTGGTGATACAGAGACTGCATTTCAGGGGGAAGCAAAGGCTCAGAGCAAAAGAGTTCAGTGTTGAGACCCCTCGGCCCCAGGGGGTGTGTGAAGGAAATGGGGGGGACAAAGGTCCCAGAGATGAGACTGTGCTCTGCGCGGTACAAGACGATGCATCCTTAAAAGGTCCAAAGGTCTACCCTGAAAAAACAGGTCATCTGCTCCATGCAAGGGGTGGTGAGAGCATCTCTGCATGGAAGGAAGGAAGGAATCACATGATAGCAGCAAAAGACTTTTTTTCCGGATGGTTGCTGATTGTGAAAAAAAGTTCATGGTACGAGAAAGGACTCCGTCTACTTCTTGATGAGCTGAAGATTTGATTACCTAAAGGGTGGTGCCAGACCGAGTGTTTGATGATTTGGGAAATGTATTGTATTGGGAATTTGGTGGGGAGGAGGAGGGGAAGTGTTTCTGTGTAGTTTTCATTTTCCTTGTGTTCAATTTTCTTCTTTTGTGGTTTAGTTTTTTGTAGTTTAGTTAATAAAGTTTTTCTTTCTTTTTCTTTTCCCTAAGTAAGAGCCTGTTTTGCTTATTCCCGGGTACCATCTCACAGCAGATGCCAGGGAGAGGGAATTTTCATGGAGGCACTGGCATTGTGTCAGTGTCAAACCATGACAGAGGGTTTCCCTAAAATACCTACAAAATTGCCTTAAAATTTTATTAATATCAGATAGGAACATGACTTCAAAATACTGTATCTTCCTCACAAGCTGATTATGAAGTTGGAGTATCCAAGGCTGGTCGGATCACTCTTGCAGATGCCCATCTTGGTCCAGAATCTGTGGAAACACAAGCATATCCTCACCCCCAGGTTATCAACAGAAAGGCGCCTTCCCATTTTCCACTTTCAGGATTCCTAACAAGTACCATAGTTTTTTTTAAGTGAGCCTGTGGTTCACCAAAATGTCATTGGATGGTAGTTTGGTCATTCTGAATGTGATTCAAGAAACTGAGAACATACAGGGCTTTCTGCAGTCTTTCATGGGGGGGGGGGTATATCCCGTTCCCACACTCCCTCTTTTTTGTTTTAACAACATGGACTTGAGAGTGCTATGGGTTCTTTTAACAATTGCTTGACCTGTAGGGGAATGTGGAATACTTGGGACATGGCGCACTTCCTACAAATGAAAAAAGTCGGCTGACACTGCCTTGCTGTGGTCACAGGGAGATGTTCTCTGGCTGCTCACTCCCCGAGACCGACGCAGTCTCGAGAGGGGCCGCCCTTGGATCTATGCGGAGACTCTCTGGGGTGGTGGTGCGTAAAAGGGGCTCGTGGCTCCTTGCAACTGTCAGCTGTGGTGTGGGTGGTACAGCAGCAGCACATTACGAAGAGCTAGGGAGTGATCATTTTTTTGCATTCCAAGGAAGTTTATTTCCCCAGGGGAGTCAGGGACAAGTGACAATAATGGAAGGCAAAAGAACTGTTTTTAAGGAAGGGAGGGAATAAGGGGAGGACACAACTTTTCAACAATAGGAAGGCATTAAGGCAGGGGTGCAGGGTAAGGGCTATCCAATAGAAGCCAACAAGGGGAAGGAGCAAACCTTACAATCCAATCTTGCTTCAAGGAAAGGATGAAGGACAGGGAACATTCCAGAGAAAAAAGGGTGTGCTATCTTTGACAGACCAGGGTAAGACAAGGGAACAAGGGAGGTACAAGGAGACTGACAGGGGGATTGACATACACTTGGCGGGAAAATCTTGGGGTAAACAACTCAGGACTGAACCATCAGGGAAGCCAAATGGTGTACATGGAATGAACCATTACAAACTTATAACAAGGGATATTTAAAACCCATTACAAAAGAACAAACTGTAAAATAACAGACTACCAGAGTCGGCCATCTGTTTGTGTGTATAGACCAGCCCATTGTCAGTCTTTATGGATATAAGTACTCCAAGGGCTGCGAAAGTGGACAAAGAATGATGCTGGACATCTTTTGTGTGTTCACTTGTATGTGCGGAGGTAAAGATACATGTCAAAAAGGTATTAATTGTAACATGAATGTATTTTAACCTACCAAATTCAGGGATATGTGTAACATCAGTCTGTCAGATTCCTAGATCTTGAAGTCCCTGGGGATTAAGTCTGAGAGCAGGTAAGGGTGCTACTTGTTGACAGTTGGCACAGCCTTGCACAATTTGCCATGCTTGCTTGTGTGTAAGCTGAATTTGTTTTTGAAGAGCTGCTGCACTCTGGTGAAAAAACCCATGTGACAGACATGCCTGAGAATAAAGATCTGGCACAACAATGGCCCCAGCTAACTGGTTTGTATGGGCATTACCTTCAGAGATGGGGCCAGGAAGACTAGTATGGGAACATACATGTAGGATATAATATCTTTCCATATACAACTGCACTGCAAAATGTAAACATAGCAATAAAGAAAGGATAAATGGATTCTTTACTTTTTTGATATAAACTTCTTTTATCCTTTTCACTATACCTGCAACATAAGCAGTCAGTAACAATATTAGGTTCCTTTTGAAATTTTTCAAAAACCTTAACTATAGCTGCTAATTCTACCAGTTGCAAAGAACCATGAAGTCCTGTTGCTCTGGATGTCAGGGTGTGAGAGGAAGTAAGTTCAGGGTCCCTTTTCAATAACTGGAAAAGGGGGTCAAGTTGTTCAGTTGTACCTGATAAATGGTGCATCCAATAATTGTTCTCAAGAGTTTTTGCAAATCATTGAGGGTGGACACTCGAGATACCAATTGCAGCTGCAAAGGCTGAACAGTTTGATTTAAAATTTTCCACCCTAAATATTTCCAAGGGGCTTCTTCTTGTACTTTTTCATTTGCTACTTTCAAACCCTTTTATTCTACTGCTTCAATAACCCATTGTTTTACCCTTGCTGCTTCAGCAGGAGTGCTAGCAGCAATCAAAATATCATCTATGTAATGACAGAGTAAAACATTAGGGACCCTCAAACATACTGGAGCTAGTGCTTGAGCAACAAAACATTGACAAATGGGACTATTTTTCATGCCTGAAGATAAAACTTTCCAGTGATATCTTTGGTAGGGCTCAGCAGCATTAATGGAAGGCACAGAAAATGCAACCTGAGGTGTGTCATGTTCATAAAGTGGTATGGTAAAAAACCAATCATTTAAATCAATTACTATAAGGGTCCAGGATTGCAGCAGCATTGCAGGAGATGGTAGCCCTGGCTGTAGGGTTCCCATAGGCACAATAACATGATCGATTTTTCAAAGATCATGAGGCAAATGCCATGTTCCACTCTTTTTCTGAATAACAAAAACAGGAGAGTTCCACAGGCAAGTTGTGGGAAAAATATGGGCAGTTTGCAGCTGCTCTTGTACAAACTGGTGAAAATGTTGCAGCTTCTCCCAAGATAAGGGCCACTGGTCCACCCACACAGGATGATCTGTTGTCCAGGTGAGGGCCAGGACATGTTCAGCAGTGGCCCCTATGATAAATTTATTCCCAACATGAGACCTCCTTAGCTAAGGCAGTCTTGTCCCCAAGAAGTAACAAGGAGTGATAGTACATAAGGTTTCACAGTGGCAGTGCGACCTTCAGGGACCTCTATTGTAACAAAATTGACACACTGCTTTGGAATAGAGGTCTTCAACCCCAAGTAGACCTTAGGCAACTTGAGTCAGGGGCCAATGACTGGGCCATGCTGAGAAAGCTGTAATAGTACAATCAGCACCACTATCAAGTATACCAGCAATCTGTAGCTTCTTGTTCTGATGCCAAAGAGCACATTTGAGAGTGAGTCTATTGTGACAGTGGTCACAGGGGTTTTCAGGTGAGGGAAGAGACAAGAATGTTGACTCCGTGTTCAGAAGGCTTGATTTATTATTTTAAGATATATATTACATTAAAACTATACTAAAAAGAATAGAAGGAAAAGTTTCATCTCAGAAGGCTAGCTAAGCTAAGAATAGAAAGGAATGAATAATAAAGGTTTGTGTCTCAGACAGAGAGTCCAAGCTAACTGGGCTGGGATTGGCCATTAATTATAAACATCCAAGATGGGCCAATCACAGATGCACCTGTTGCATTACACAGCAGCAGATAACCATTGTTTACATTTTGTTCCTGAGGCATCTCAGCTTCTCGGGAAGAAAAATCCTAAGAAAAGGATTTTCATAAAAAGATGTCTGCGACAGTCTATGACTGGAAAGTGATTGTGCCCAGAAGATCTGCGACCTTTTGTTAAGTTCCCTTAAATCTTGAACTAATCTATGAGTTCCATCCGGCTTCATTATTGGGAGAATAGGGGTATTATGAAGAGACATACAAGGTTCCAGTGTCCCATCCTTTATCAATTCTTCTATTACTGGCTTTAAGCCTTCTCTTCCTTCTAATGATAAACCGTACTGATGCACATGTATGGGACACTCCTCTTTTTCAACTGTTGTCCTTATGGGGTCAATATCCAATCCTCCCTTATTTCCTTCCTCAGCCCAAACTTCCTTGTTAATCCTTTCCACATCTTCTTGGTGGAGTTTTAGCACTGTGGCTACAATTTCCTTTCTTCAGGTATAATCCCTATTCCTAATTGTACCTGCAAATTTCAACCTGCTCCAGGAATTAGTAAGAAATCTCCCATCTCTATTCTAGTTTCCCCCTGATTTACCTCGTTTTTGGTCACAGGAACCTTAAGCGCCTCTCCTTTAGCTCCCGTTACTTTTATAGTGTCATTGCTTACATTACACCCCTTCAGAATAGTAACTACACAAGTTCTCTCTGCCCCAGTATGAACTATAAATTCTAATGCCTCTCCCTGGGGGCCTACTTTTAAAGGTACCAACTGCTCTAGATGGTATTTATCCCCCAGGAAATAGACCGTCTGACATCCCTAATCTGCTAATTCTTCTGAATGTACCTCTGAGTACTTTCAGGTCCTTGTTCTGGCCAGGGCAATCTCTCTTATAGTGCCCCTCTTTTCCACACTAAAAAGAGACATTTCTAGTTTGCTCCTGAGACCTTGATTGTACAGGGGCCCTGTTTCCTCCCCTTTCCTTATCTCTGGAATCCGAATATCTGGGAATAGTACCTGGGGGCTGCGGATTCCTCAAGGGGTTACTTTCTTGCATGGTGGCTACCATAATTTTAGCTTTTGCCTTGGCTATTTCTTCATCCCTCCGCACACAAACTTCTTGGACTTCCCTCAATAATTCATGTAACCCTTTATCTTGCCATTCCTCAATCTTTTCCAACTTTTTCCTAATATCTGGCCAGGCATGGGTGACAAAGTTAACCTTTAATAGGGCTAGCCCTGCCATACTATCAGGGTCTATCCCGGAGTACTGCCGCATGTTTCTCCAGAGCCTCTCTAGCCATTCAGTTGGAGTTTTTCCCTTTCCTTGCTGCCCATCAAAAGCTTTGCTTACATTTTGCCCTCGGGGTGCTGCCTCTTCTATACCTTTGATGATCAGATTATGATAATCATTCATATTTCCTCATCTTGCTGCATCATGATGATTCCAATTAGGAGAGGCTATTGGCATTTTCTGGTCCCCTGGTGGGCACTATTGATTTTATCTTTCCCAAATTCTCATTCCAGCAGCCCTAATCATCTGCCTCTCCTCTTGGGAAAATGTAATGCCCATTATTGACTGCATTTCTTCCCAAGTAAAAATGTTGGGGCCTAAAAATTGGTCTAATTGTTCAGCTAAACCTATGGGATCTTCTAACAACCCTTTAATTCCCTTTTAAAAATTTCTGACTTCTGAAGAGGTCAAAGGATCATTTACAAATCCTATCCCCCACCTTGAGCCCCTCCCACAGGCACTTCCCTTAAAGGAAATAAGCTGACTTCTTGATCTCTTTCCAAATCAGGCCAGCCTTTCTGTTCCTCAGTCTTCATGACCTTAGGAAAGACCCTTTTTCCCTAGCTGTGGGGTGGTGGCAGACTAAGACTTATTGAGCCTCCCTTGAGTTTTTACTGAACTTCCCCTAGTGTTTTGGTATGGTCCCCCACTGGTGGGAGGGGGAGCCGGCAAAGCAGCGGGGGCCACCCGAGCAGCAGGAGCTGCTGGAGCAGAGGGAGGGTAGGAAGGGCGTAATGCCTCTAGCGGTTCCCACCTCTTTTCCTTCTTTTCTTCTGCTTTCTCTGTTTCTGAGGCTTCTGATACCTTAAAAATGTTTACTCCCTGAGGCCAAATTTCCCCTGTCCAGCAGAAGGCACATTCACTTTCCTCAGGATCCAGAGGTTCTTTTCAGCTTATAAATATGTTTAGAACTTGACAAATCTAACCTTCAAAAGACCCGTATCTAGGCCAATAGACGTGATTGGGTCATATTTCCTTTTTTGTCCACTCTATCATGCAATACTGAATCATTTCAACTTTATATTTTCCTTTTGTACATGGATTACTACCCCAGTTAGCTAATTTAATTCCAAGGGGACTGTCCTCGTGTATGTCTGCTGGCGCCCTTTTGCTTCCCTTCTTTCTCGGACCTGACTTGCTTGTTCCTTGTCCCATCTTCCTGGGACCTGACCTGCTCATCCCTAATCCCTATTCCATTGCTCTAATTCACTCCTCCAGCAGCTTGGACACCACCCACTCCTCACAGTTGCTTTCCACACTAAGCAGAGAAAATCCTTCCTTTCCAGCAACACAATCCACCTCCTTACAGATAACAAGGCCGAACTCCAAACCAACAATTGACATAACCTACACTCATTCACTCAGTCACTCGCTCTGCCCCTCTTCAGCCACTCCCATTGCCAGACCATGGAAACGCAGACAGGGCCTTGCACTCGCCCTGCACTCACCCCACACGTCTCACTCTCTCCCACTCACTCCACTACAATAACAGAATGACAACACCACAATAAGGTACCTTTATTTTCAAATCATTTGTTAACCTTCACCAGTGGGTATTACTTATTAAGTAAAAATGCTCTAATTTAGGGTATATGATCAATATCTCAAATATTATTGGCCAACCCCACATGCTCTTGGGCATAGGATCTTTAGGATATTTTCCTAAACTTCAATTCCACACATCTCGTCTGGAGGAATTTTCTTAGCCTTCATGGACCCCAACCCTCAATCTGGCAACCTTTTGAAATTGAAGACCTTTACTCCCATCCCATATTTCCTTGTGGACTGCCTAGGAAATTTTTCCCTCTCCTGTCTCTATGTTAGGGGTCCAACCCCTTCCTGGGACCCAGTCCCAGATATCCTAGGGGATCACTCAGTCTATGGAGGCCACCATACTGTTTTTGTCTTCTGGTCTACACAGTCGGCTACTGAGGCTGTGTCATGGTTTGGAATGGGAGGAAATTCAGGGAAGTAATGCAAAGTTTTTTGTGTAACTGACAGTCTATTGAACTACTGAGAAACTGGATACGCTTCTGTGAAACACACATGTTAAAGACAAAAAAATGTTGGGAACTCTCCTTTTTTTTCTGGTTGGTGAGGAGGTGGTGGACCCTGGCCCCGGTCTCCTGTTTCGGCTAGGTTGGGCTGGGAGGTTTTGCTGCAGGCCAGGCTCCTTCTTTTCTCTTTGGGCCACCCACCAACCCTCTCTATTGGCTCTGTTCTGGCTGGGCCGGGCCCCAGCAGCTGCTGGGCAAGAAGGCAGGGGAGGCTGCAGAGCCTTAATTGGAGCAGGGTTGGCTGTAGCTGTGAAGATCTTACCGTTAGGCCCCCTCTTTCTAGTGCGGTTGAGACCAGAGACTTTTGTAGCCTGTGCAGAAAACTAAAGACTATGAGGTTGATCTTGATATAGCTCAGCCGCAGCTCTTTGCCACAAGTTACTGGAATGTCAGGTAGGCCCTAGGCGGGATGTTAACCTTTTTAGTGCTTCAATCTTTCTTTGAGTGAAAGAAAGGAACAAGATGCAAGCATGTAAAAGAGCAGCATGAAGACATAAAAGTCAGTGAAAAAGAAGTTAAGTCCCAGATGGGAGGGGGGAGGAGATGCCTTGTTTTAGAGCTAAAATCCTCTTGTAAGCTATGGAGAAAGGACTCTTTTTCCTTATAACACATGAAACTGTGGGGAGATGAAGGTGTTCAAATTGATATCAAGCAAAAGCCCACATGCTAAGATAAGCAGATATTGAAAAAGCTGTGATCCCATGAAAAGTTTGAAAAGAGGAAGAGAGAAGAGTAGTTCTGTGCTTCCAAGAGAAGAAGAAGAGAATCTCTGTTCCCAGAAATGAAGATGATTTTTAGAAATAGATAATAGGAACTTTTGCCTTTAAACAGCTCATCTTTAAAACAATACCCCATAAGTTGACATACCCCATCAACAAACTGTGAAAAGGCTTGTAGCAATAAAAAAGATTTCATGATAACAAAGTTGCCTGAGCAACTGTTATTTGTAACAAAATTAAGAACCATGGGAAAACTGGTTTTTTTTCCTCTTGTAGAGAAGTCTCCATAACCTTAACAAGAAAGACTTTTGTCCCTCAGTAAACTAAAGAAAAACTATTTTATAGGTAGTAAACTGACTAGAAATCTTAAGTTTAGTTTCTTTACATTTTCAGTGAGATAGAAAAAGTTGTGGGGGGAGGAGAAGTGTTCTGAAAGGTTTGTTTTGATTCTTACTATTTTTTTTCCTTCTAGTGACTTTTAATAAAATTTTGTTTATACCCTCTTAAAATTTTAAGCCTACTTTACCTTTCTCCTAATCCTATCTCACAATAAAAAAAAATTAATGCATTAGTAATTAACCAACACCAAATCCACCACATTCTTTAGTACATTAGCTGAGAAAACCTCAAAATTAAAGAAATCTTAAATTAGTGAACCAAAACCACTACAGGCTGCCATTTTGGGGAAGGGGCTTCTCCATCATCTTGTTTTCTTTGTTTACAGGGAGTCCACATGATTCAGCACCTCTGTATCTAGTGTTTATTGCTGTTATCTTGGTTGTTGCTGTTTTGTTTTTTAGTAAACTATTTGGTTTTTTTTACTTGCATCTTCTCTCATTCATCTCTTTTTATTGATGAAAGGGGAGGTAACATTTTGGAGTGTTGGCTTTGCAAATTGTCTTAAACCAAGACACCAACGAACCACCTATAGTAGCTATAACCATTTCAAGTAAGAGCAAAACTGCACCATCACATTGCTACAGTGGTGAGGAGATATAGAGGTGCTTAGAATGTTTCACCTCCCGCTTTCAAACAAAGGGTAATCATGAAATATATATATGCAGAAACCATATTATGCATTTTATGATTTCTGATGGGTTTGTGTATTTAAATTTAATGTATATTCCTGGTTTACTTCCCTGGTAAGATAAGTATACCACTGATAAAAATTACATGCATGATAGCTAAATATTAGATATGTTAGTAAATTTTCATGTTAAAATTAGAAGTCAATGCATACTGAATGAATAAATGAAAAAGTTTACTTCTCTCTTTCTAGCTCTTCAAAATAAGCAGTACTTTCTCTTCTTCCAGTCATAAATCCTCTACTTGGAAATGATCCTATGGAAAAAGAATTGCACTCTCTTGAAAGGCTTGACACAGACCCTTCCTAGTTCCCATATGAATGCATAGACATCTTTGGCCTCAACTCGATTCCAGGGGGGTTACTACTTTCGGAGTTCAATTCTGTATAATAAAGAACAAACATTTTCAGAGCTGAAATTGAGCAGAAGAAACCTAGAAGATAATTTTTATCTTAATTTCTCACTTCATGAACAAATCTATGACTTTTTTGTTGGAAACAGTTAAAACATTTTGCTTTAAGATACACATAACATAATGTGAATAAAACCAATCTTAATAGCAGTTAGAGAATACTAATGCTCTGAACTAGATTTCTAAACTGCAATCCTGTCAACCAGAACAGTATCACAATACTAGTATGTCTGCCTTTCTTAAAAAACAAGCAGTGTTGGATAAATATCATAGGATTTACTCCTGTGTCTCACTTTCTAATAGCCTCTTTCCCATGGATTCCCCAGATGTGAATGGTAAGTGTTTCCATCACAGCGGTCTAAATATAGACATCAGCTACTATATTTCAGGTTTTAGTAATGAGACAGGGAAAGGTCAGAGCATGTAAATGACTTCATAAAATTGGTGGAACTTATCCACCACTTATTAAAAACATTAAAACCAGTTTTTTAATGATAAAGTGAATTAAGTGTGAGATATATCAAAAGCAATTCATATGAAGCCATGGGGTAGCATCAGCAAAAAGACAAAAGCAACATAAGAAAACAGTCTTTTTTGAAAATGTGTTTTAATTGGCAAAAAAATAACAGACACTGAGATTCTGCCTAACTTCAAAAGCTAGCATTAGAAAGAAGTTACGAATGAGTTGGAAAATTTTATCCAAAAGCAACAGCAAGAAACAAATGAACCTACTTAAAGCATAATTCTAAATTTACATTAAAGTCATTCTATTAAGTCAATTTTTCCAGAAGATGCCATTGTCTCATCTTCAATACTTCCTTGTAGCTGTTTCAGCACCTCTTTCAAGAAATTAAGCATCATTAAGAAAACCTTACAGTAATAGACCAAGGTAAATACATCTTATCCTGTTCTCTAATACACATTTATGTAAGCCACTGTGACACTGATGCAAACTATTGTCGCAGACACCTTTTGTGAAAAATCCTTGCTTAGGATTTTTCCTGCTGGAGCTGAGAAGAAGCTCAGCAACAAATGTAAACAATTATTATCTGCTGCTGTGGAATGCAACAGGTTCACCTGTGATTGGTCTTCTGTAGATGTTTGGATTTACTGACCACTCACGGCAGAGTTGGCTCTCGCTCTCTGCCGAGAGACAGACCTTTGTTATTCATTCTTTCTATTCTATTCTTAGCTTAGCCAGCTTCTGAAGAAGCCTTTTCTTTTCTATTTCTATTTAGTATAGTCATAATGTTATATATATATCATAAAATAATAAATCAAGCCTTCTGATCATGGAGTCAACATCCTTGTCTCTTCCTTCACATGAAAACTCCTGTGACCCTCGTCACAAACTATATTTAATGTAAGCAGTCATTGTGTCATAATTTTAATTTCTATCAAATATCTACAGTATTTCCCCAAACACTGTAACAACACAGTCTATACTGAATAATTAATCTTCTCTGATAATACAATTTATCATTTTATTTTAAGTTCTTCTCAAACTGAATATAATTTAGGTCTAATTTACAGATGGAGAAATGAAAGTACAAAGAACAGTCATATTCCTTCAATCTCTGTTACTAAAGTAAGTTTTGTAAGTTTAAAATTTGAATACATAACTAAAAGCTAATAAGTCTTGAATACTGCATTTTTGAACCTCAAAGATATCAGAAGAAACACTCTCTAGGGGGTTTTTTGTTGCAGGCTTTTAGTTGTGGAATTTTTCTTCTTTCTGCAAGGCCTTATCACCACTGTAAGCCAGCAGAGTCATACTTGTCTCACTTCTACTACTATCCTGCCTATTAGGCAAAGGTTTAGTACTCCTTCATGCAGCCAAAGCTTCAAAGTTGATAATATCCCTCTGTGCTATAAAAAAAATACATATGATCAAATTATCCAGCTAAAGGAAAATATTTCTGTCTTGGTTTAAGACAATTTAAGAGGTGGACACTCTGAAATGAGTTACCTCCCCTTATAGTTTTAACCAATCTCTTTCCACTAATGAGGGGAAATGAATACGAGTAGATATAAGTGAAAGAATAACAGTTTACTAATAAGCGAAACAGCAACAGTAAAAAATAACAGTAAATAATCACTAGATACAAAATTGCTAAATCTCACAAACTCCCTGGGAACAAAGAGAAACAAAATAGCAGAGTAACCCCCCTTTTCCAAGATGGTACCTGCTGCAGGTGACCATGTGTAGGAAAGAAAAGGAAGAATGGCACACAAACACTCCCCCCAAGATGGTGCTCTCTGTAGGCAACCGCTGCCCAAAACAGCATCAGTCAGCCATGCTGATGGCATCTCTGTAAAAATATATTTAAGAAAGGGTAAAAAACCAGTGCGGTAGTGTGCAAGAGAGGAGGGGGAGGGTGGGGAGTAAGTGCAAGAAACAATCCTGCAGAGATCAAGGTCATCAATGAAGGAGGGGGAGGAGGTGCTTCCAGTGCCAGAGCAGAGATTCTGCCCTGCAAGGCCCCAGCCAGAACAGGTGGATATGTTGTGAAGGAAGCTGCAGCTGGTGGAAAAGGCCCATGCTGGAACAGGGGAAAACTGTGAGGAGGAAGGCGCAGAAGAGAGGAACTGTTATGAACTGACTAGAGCTCCCCATTCCCCATGTTCTGGAAGTAGGGCAACAAAGGAGTTGGGAATAAAGAAACTGAGTATAGGAATTTCAGTATTTTAGTTTTAGTCTTTGTTTCTCACCAGCCTACTCTTTTTAAACAGCAATAAAATATTTTTCCCCAAGTCTAGTCTGTTTTGTCTGAGACAGTATCTCAATCCATGAGCTTTTTTTCATCCTATTTCCTCCCCCTATCCTGTTGAGGAGGGGGAGTGAGAGTGTTGATGGGTGGGGTTCCGACATGCAGCCAAGGTCGACCCACCACAAATAAGTATCTGAAAATATCCTGCATTTGTTCTGGTTGCTTGGTTGTTTTTTCCTCCGGACTTCTGCTGTTCAGAGTGACCCCGAGATACGTTAGAAAGTCTCTTTTCCCAGCCTGGCGGTCGAAGAAGGAGTCAGAACTCTTCAGTTCTCATTCTCAAGATTGTTTATTGTTTTTATCTATAAAATTCTTTCTCCTGGCCTGCCAAGGTCCGTTCAGCAGGTCAGACAGAGGCACTCTGACCACCTCAGAGGCGGTGTTATCTTTTATACAAAAAACTATGTGTACATTATTTACCATAACTTCCCAATACCTGTCGCCTATGTTAGACAATGAGTTTCTACTCTAAACCAATCTAAAAATGCCAACATCACCCAGAAAATGGAGGCTAGGAAGAAGAAGAAAAAAGGACAAGCACACCCAAATTCCTCCATCTTGGGACCCCAAGCCCCCATTCTAAAAACTCAAAAATCTATTTTTCACCCCATGACAAACTAATTATTATTTTACTTAAACTCTTTTGACTTGTAATTCTTCATATAAAGGTTGGTAATTGCTTTTCCATGGGTCAAGATCAAAGGCACAGGGGTCTTGGGCTCTGTGCCAAGGTCTCTGAGCCCCCCAGGCAGGGGCTCAAGCCCTCCAGGGCAGCCAGAGGAATTTCCTGGGTTCTGACAGCTTTTTACTTTTCCAACTACCACAACATATACTACAGCTCTTCTAGGCCACTAAGCATTATATAATTATAACATTATTATCATATTTTAGTCATGATTTTTAACTGAATTGACATGACTAGCAAAGCCAAATAACTGCAGAGATATAATATTCTTTATCTCAACTACTGATTTGTATATGACTATTATGTTAGTAATAAATGTATGTATTTTCTTCTTAAAAAGTGTATTCATCAATGATGCTGAAAAACCTGAAAACCTTTTCCTGGTAAAGTCTGACTCTGCTAAATTTCCAGAAGGAATTTATATAGTTACATAAAATAACTTTTTAGTTATCTAACACAATGGGATACCGAAAGTACTTAATCTCAACTGTTTTTATTTAGCACTGAATCATGATTCATATTTAAAATAATGAAAAAAATTAAAAGTTAGTTTGCAGTTGTGAGAAAAGGAAAAAAGTATTATCTCCAGGAGTGTTCTCCAATACATTAGTTTTAAATTGTCCAAACAGAATTATTTACAAGGCATTTTTAACATGTCCTCTTGAAGACTGCACTAAAAAAAATTAGCAAGGCTTAGGAGACACTGTAAGAAATATAATAATAGAATAAACTGATCAGTACTTTTTCTCAAGAGTTATTCAAAGATACTTCAGCATAAAAGAGCAAAATATAAGGTTCATCTTTGCTCTTAAAACAGAGGGAAAAAAATTACCAGAAAGAATTAAATGCATAAATCTCTTCTGTAGGGGGCAGAAAATGCACCTTGTACTTACATGGGTTTTTTTCCTATAGGACATATGTTGAACTGCCTCTCAAATAAACTTAGAAATCAAAATCAGTTCAAATTACATTCTTCCTATTTTATTATCAATACATGTGGACACAATATAGAAGCAATTAAATTACTTGGAAAATATACAGAATATAAATTTGCATGTATTATATAAAGATGAAAGGGAAAGCTTTTAAATCACAGAACAATATATACAATAAAGATTGTTTGATAACAAGTCAACATATTGCTCATTTTACTGTAAATCCAAGCAGAGACTGAATGAATATGAAAATCAAGCATGACATAATTCTTATTTTGCTTTTTCTTGAATACCCAAAGTTCAATTACACATACTTATTGCAGCAACTGAGGCATGGAATCCATAACAGTGTGACAGAATTGCTTTATTAAGCATGTGAGAGCCTTTTATATATTTTACTGTTTACAGGCTATGTTATTAGGCTATGCAGCCAAACAAGATACTAAAACCACTAATCAACAGGCAAACAAATAGTAGAGCAGGATGTTTCTTGCTCTTATCGCAAACATTCTCAAGCATTCCACTTCAGCTAGCTTTCAAGCTGCTTAATTAAGCGTAAGATTGACCTGGGGCCTTTCGAGAGTCTGATCCAGCTAGCTCTGGACCCCTGGGTCCTTCACAATCTCACAAGAACAAAAGTAAAAGACTGGAAGCGCTCTTTCTCGTCACAGGAGATTTTAAACCCAGGGGAAGGGAGGCGGAGGAGAGGGGCCACAGCTAATGGGATACAAGTGATGGGAGGGGCGAGGGGAGGGAGTAACTCAGGACAAGACCACCACCAGGGCTTAGGGGGAGAAGGGAAAAAGGGAACAAACCATGTGATTCAAACATACTATTCAGTGCAAAATACCAAACCCAGTGCAAAACAACAACTAAATATAATATTTCGTGCAATACAACAATTAAGGCATTCTTGCATAAGTATTTATGACTGGTCATGACCCTTAGTATGTGTTATAAATGATCAAATCAGGAGCCAAGTTTATAAGAAAATTTAGCAATGATTTATTAGATTGTAAGTGAAACAGAATTTCGATCAGAAAAAAAACCCCACCACAGCCAAGGGCAGCGTCAACCCCAGGATCTACGCTGGGTGAACCTGGATCTGACCACCAAAATGTCAGTCTCCCCCTCGGTTCACACCGGCTGCTTCGCGCAGCGAGCTTTTATACAGTTTATTCTGCCTGAGGCAGAGAAGACTGAATGTTCCTTTGTGTCCCTTCACATGCAGAACTAGGGTCATACATGTGCAGGGTTAGACAAAAGTCCGGTTCCAGGTGTCTAGATGTTGTCAGAGAACTTCGGGGAACTCAGTATTCACATGTAACAGGGTGGCGCCGTTAATCATGGTGGTAGATGTAATCTTCGAGGCGATAATCACTCTTGAGTGGTCCTGGCGACCTAGGGAATCCAGTGATTATCACCCTGGAAGTTGAGTTGCCCCACAAACTGCTTCATCTACACAGTGAATAAGAAAGCAAGGGAATCTGCAAGGCAGGGGATGGTGAGGCAGAGTGGAAATTTTCCAGAGTAGAAATCCATTTTGGTTTAGGTGAAATGTACATCTTTAATTTAAGTCTGTAGCTTGCTGTTTAGTCTGACTGCTTGTGCTCACAAAGGGCCAGTGCTTGGAGGGACTGCTTCAGCCAAAGGACAAGAGATAAGGGGGGAGGGGGGGCAGACAGAGCAGGGCAACCTGACCCAGGAGTTCTTTGTGATAAAGAAGAATTAGCGGCAAGTGTCACACGAAATCAGTGGAATTAATATGTATGAACCTACTGTGAAATTGCATGCATATGTATTTGAGACGGAGATAAAAGGGGATCTGGAGTTCCCAGAGGTATGCATGTCATTTTAGGGGAACGATTCCCACATGCATCCAGCGCAGTTATAAACATATTGGCTTTATAACTTTCACAAAAGTTGTGGAGTTTGTTTGTTTCCACAAATAAATGGAACAATATAAATGAATGCAAGAATTAGCTGCTGGGGGAAGATTTGGACTCTAGTGTTGAGATTTAAGCTAGACACACATCTAGGAGGAGCTTGAGGAGTACTGACTGTCTTGATACTTCCTGAGGCCCTCACCCATCCCCAATCTGTTTTGATCCCACAAGACAGTTGACAGGCCTCACATCATCAGAATGCTGTACTTAATGGATCATCTGATCCAACTGGAGAGTTAGTAACCCTGATTGCCAGGGCCTTAAACTATCCCCTCACCGTCTTCTCGTTTTCCCATGAGGTATAGGGATATAAACAAAAGCATCAGCCTGACAGGGGCCCTGTTCTGTGTTAAAGGGAAGCAGCACCAAGAATAACCCTCTAGGAATAGAGCACAGCTCAAGCAGTTCAGATACAGCTTCTGCATTGAGGGGTTGGCACAAGCTCATCCAAATCCATGGCTGTGACATGATGCAAGTCAGGAACCACTACTACCAACACCTTCTATCTTCCTCCCACCATACATCTAACCCATCATCTCCTGCCTGTCTCCAGGGCCACGAGTGCTTCTTTTTTTGCATCTCTCAGTTTTGGTATAAGGCCAGTAGGATGACAGGATAACATTCACATGCATTTTAGACTCTCCTCTGTAATGCCTACTACAGTACTACAGAGCAGATATGGCAAATCAAGACACATGGTCTCCCATAGCTTGCATACAAAGCTGCAGTTTGTCCATGACCATGGAAATTAGCACCGCGGGGTGAAGTCAAGTGTGAAGAAGATGGGGATGCAGAAGCTGCTTTTAGGCACATGATTTTAACCTTCAACATAAAGCTTCGATGTTTTATGGACATTCCTCCTCTCTAAAAAATAACCTTCCCAATTCTAGGCAGACAAGAGGAGACAGGGAAATAGGACAGTTGGACAGAGGCCTCAGTCTCCTATGCAATTAAAATATGGTAAAGGA
This sequence comes from Geothlypis trichas, assembly GCA_009764595.1. Taxonomy (NCBI): domain Eukaryota; kingdom Metazoa; phylum Chordata; class Aves; order Passeriformes; family Parulidae; genus Geothlypis; species Geothlypis trichas. Next base: position 13,336,839 of record CM019934.1, on the reverse strand, counting down.
TCTAGTGCAACAGCTGCATTTTCAGTACATAAGGTCTCCCCTAAAACCCTTAGTCCTAGACCTAACTGTCCACCTATAGGTATCTGTGCTGTACAATATTTTTTAGAAAAAATAACATGGTTAAAAGGAAACTCTTGCCTCAGAACAAATTAGGTACCAGAAGAAGAGAACAGAAAGGACATGGTTTGAAGAGAGTAACAGTCCCAACTCTGCCATTAGATACATTTACTATAGAAGCAAGGAGTGTTATTGCAGCTATACAGAGAACAGGACTGATGTATAAGCTATGAAAAACAGGAATATGTTGAGAACGTACCCTTGGGATATCAATCCACTCAATGATGAAGGAAAAACAACAGTTTAATTTGTTTCCTTTGAATCCATCATGTCAACACAGAAGCTGGACTGTTACAAGGAGAAACCCAACTGCCCTGGTTTTACTTGCAGTGAGATAATTACAAAATAAAGGAAACCATCAGCCAAGCCAACAAACTATACAAATACATTTTATTTAGAGATACACATAGTAAGATGCACAAATACTTTTTGTTCACCAATTTTCAGATCACACAACCTCAAGTAGTAGAAAAAACCAAACTGCAGTTAATTACAATTATCTATGTAACAGGGCAGCAGTAAAAGACCTGTATGCCAGACTACAGCATGTTTAACAATACTCAGATGAGAATGTACAGATCTAGGTATTTAAAAAGCGCATGAGGCATTGCCACATACACTAACATGCTTTTTCAAAGAGCAACATCTTTCTGGTATGTGAACACAGTAACTTGGTTAATGCAAGATGGAAAATTAGGCTCTTAATAGATACATAGAATCATAGTATGTTATGGGGTTAGGATGGACCTTAAAAATCATCTTGTCCCAACCCCCCTGCCATAGGCAGAGACACCTCCCACTAGACCAGGTTGCTTAAGGCCTTATCCAACCTGGCTTTGAACACTGCCAGGATTCGGGTATCCACAACCTCTCTGGGCCACCTGTTCCAGCATCTTACCACCCTCACAGTAAAAAATTTCTTCCTAATATCTAGCCTTAATTTCCTAATTTCTTTCAATTTTTACCCATTACTACTTGTCCTGTCTGCAGTTCCTGATGAGGAGTTCCTCTCAATCATCCCTGTAGCCCCTTCAGATACTGGAAGGTTGCTAAGAGATCTCCACACAACCTTCTCTTCTCCAGGTTGAACAGCCCCAACTTTCTCAGCCTGTCTTGGTAGGGGAGGTGCTCCAGTCCTCTTATCAATTTTGTGGCCCTCCTCTGGACTTGCTCCAACAGTTCCATGTCCTTTTTATGTTGGGGACCCCAGAGTTGGACACAGTACTCCAGGTGGAGTCTCACAAGAGCAAAGCAGAGGGGGAGAATCTCCTCCCTTGACTTGCTGGCCACGCTCCTTTTGATGCAACCAAGAATTTTGTTGGTTTCTGGGCTGTGAGTTCACACTGTCGGCTCATGGTGAGTTTTTCATCAATCATCACCCCCAAGTCTTTCTCCCAGGGCTGCTCTCAATCACTTCTCTGCCCAACCTGTCGGTGTGTCTGGGACTGACATGACCCAGTAGTAGGACCTTGCACTTTGCTTTCTTGAACTTCATGAGGTTTGCACAGACCCACCTCTCAAGTGTGTCAAGGTTCTTGTGGATGGCATCTCTTCCCTCCAGCATATTGACTGCACCACATAGCTCAGTGTCATCAGTAAATTTGCTGAGGGTACTCTCAATCCCATTGCCCATGTTGTGTCCATGTCCACATTTCCAGATCAAATTAACAATTTTCCTCCACATGGCAAATTAAGAGTTGTGAATGACATGTGGAAAGTAAGCTGTAAAAATCACTGTTACATTGTCCATGTGGTCAAGCAACAAACAGATGACTTAAAATGATCAGTTCTTCAGAAGAGTCCAGAGTACTTAATTGCATTTAGCAAGCTGGCAGAAGAACTGTAATCCAAGATCCAAGCTCTTTGCACCCACAGAGGTCTTCCATGTAAGAAATTTCAATTCTCAAATTTCAAGAACCCCATGTTCCACCTGCAAGCACACAACCAGATCATGTATTGTTGAATTTACTTTTTCATTCCCATCTAAATGGAGGGAAAGGTAGGAAGTGGTGCTGATCTGAGAGTATAGCTGCATTAGTTTAAAGTTATATTTAAAACACATGGAACCTGGACTCTTCTCTCCAGTGTCTCTCTCAAATCTAGGAAATTCAGCAGGTTCCACTGCTCAATGCAATCCCTATTTTGGTTTTAAATAGGGATAGTGCTGAACAGTGCTTGGGAAAGACTGGCAAGGACTATTGTGGAACTTTCAAGGCTTCCATTGCTCAAACACTCCATTACCAGCCCATCTATGAGCATAGCCAGCCTCTGGCATTACTGCTGGCCAAAGCTAATAATTTTTGCCTTTTGAGCACAGAGTTAATCTCATAGTCCTACAATAGCAAAGTTTTTTCATCATCCATGAAATATGCAAAAGACAAAAAGTCTGTGGAGAAAGCCTTTAAATGGGACCAAGTCAGCAAAAAAGTCACCAGTGCACCCTCAATTTGGCCTTCAGTTTAGTTATAACACCGAGTAGCAGCCAAAGATGCCGGTTCTTTAGTTGACTAAAGCATCACTGATCAGATTAACAAACTGGGTGCAGATGCAGGGCACATCCACTTCCTGATCTGCTGACATCCACTTTATAATATGAATGCAAGAGAATTTCAGTTTCTGTAGAGTATGCAGGAATGGAGTCTCCCCTTCCAAGGTAGGCAGCCAGCCACTGAAGTTTATGGTAAAAGCATAGAGCGATCTTTCTACACAGGGCAACAGGTTTTCTTTTTATTATGACTCGATATTTTTCAGACTAGACAAGCAGCTTTGAAATTACTGTTAAAGGTGAACTAAGAAGAAATGGGAGGAAAGTGCTAAAGATTAGAAAACAAAGTTAAACCAATCTGTTCTACTCTGAAAAGGAACTGTGGTAAAAGTAGGACCTTGCTGAATTTGAAGAAACTCCAAAGTTAGCAAGAACTAAAAAGAGAACTCCAGATTAAGTCTGCATTGGGGTACAGGGAAAACAGATGCTGTTAGCACAGGAAATACACATACATTAGAGCTCTGTGATCATTTATTAATGTTAGTACACTGATGACTAATGATGTTGATTCTAAATACAAAGGTAATCTCATGAATCAACAGAGTGTGGTAATGTACTTCAGTTAATAATGGATATGCATGTCCATGGAAGGCCACAGTAAGTGAAGAAGTGTTCCTGTTTCTATGTTCTTATGAACCAATTACTCTTACAGCTGGGAAGGGACATTCTGTATCAATCACTACATCCTCTATCTGCATAAGAGACAGAAACCTAGCCCAAACTCCAGATGTCAGATTAAGAACAAAGATATCCTTTCCAATTTAGAAAACAAAGCCAAATGTGTAATGTCTTTGTATGAAAAATAAAAACTAAAAATACCAACCCCCGCTTTTCAGAGAGAAGAAACAATTTACAAGGTAACTGAACACTGAGCCCCATGTGCAGAGACTGGTTTTACATATCTGCAATTTCCCACTGTTCCATTTGCAAGTTGCATCAATAATTTTGAACAGTTTTATCTGACAATTAAAAATGCGCACTGTAATATTTGAAGAGAGTTGTTACTATTTCACTTGACAGCTTCTGTGATAGTTCAGGATCCAGTGCTGTTTCTGACACAGCTCATGAAAGAAACAACAAGCTGAGAAAATCTGATAGATGGGTGGATTTTCAGGAGTTGTTAATAAATATCCGACTCTGGATTCAGAACAAAAGCCAACAAGTGTCAGCAAGCCCTGACTTTTTTTTTTCCAAAGGCTTTGGATCTTATTAAATATATTTGGAAAAAAACCATTAAAAACAGTTCATTGTAAGACATCATATCCTCAGGCAAGAGGTTGTGATCCCTGCACTTTTTAAAACATCTTGTGTAGTTTGTGCATCATATACATCATAGGCCATGGGGAAGAGTCAGTATTTGTGTACACATTAACATACAAGTGTAAGAGAAGGTCTGAAGTTTCCCTCATTTGCCTCACAATCGTTGCAAGGACAGAGACTAAGACCCTGAAGACCCTGACTGGAGTTCTGGCCTGGTTGAGGTGGATGCTTGCTAAGTGATTGTTTGCAGGTGTGCTTGCTGTGCTGCCATGGTACATTGCTTTGAGCAGGGCCTAGCAATTAGCAGCCTGCTCTATATGCTTACACCTGCTTCATGATACCTGCTCATCACAATAGCCCATGAATTTCCCCACCTCTCAGCCAGATGCCACCTGCTTTAGAGAAAGTCTAACTCCCTGAGTTAACTTTGGTGATCCCCCACAGAAAATTCCTCATCTGCCTCACGACTGCCCTCAAAGACGGAAATTGAAGCCCCTCCCCCAAGGACTGAGACCCTTAAAATTCTAACATGGGGGTACTGGGCTGATTGAAGCAGGATGTCTGCCAAGTGTTACCTGCAGATATGTTCGCTGGACCAAGACTGGTTTCCCATAGAAACCAGTCCTGAAACAATGGGTCCCGAACTGGACTGTCTGTACTTGCTCTCAACTGACTTATTCTCCATTGTCCTGTAGCTGTTCCCCTCCTGGCAGAGGACTATAAAAGACCCCTGAGCTAACCAAAGACTCCAAGATTCTCCCCAACGTGACAAGACGGATCTATTGGTTGGACCACGAGGATTTAGTCTCTCCATTGGTAGCTATAGCCCCCCTTTTTCTCTCTCTATCCTTTATTTCCTTTCTAATCCTTCTATCGCATTTGCTGTGGGCACTCAATAAAAGGTGCATTTGTTTTGATTAATACTGAAATCCCCTTCCTGTGTTGTTTTTGCACTCTGAGATCAGTTAAAGAACCATCACAACCCTCGCTTGTACTAGCAGATCGTGACAACAAGCACGCACTGATAGATGTCACAGGTAAGACTGATACCAAGAAAAACCAGTATATTGATTTGTGTCAACACCACATCCTAACACAAATGGAACAAGCCACAAGTAACAGTACAAACCTGTTGCAACTTCAACGCATACATCTTAGAAAAAGACAGTGCATGTACCCAACCCTAAGATAGTGATGAGTTTGAGATAACTTTACAAAGATCAAGGTACTAGAAGAGGAAGGCACATTAACCTCTGGTTAGACTGTTTTGGCATTATTTGGATGAGTCATAGTGATTTATATACCTTGAGACTGTGGGAGGCCTTGAAAAGGAAAGGAGACCAGGTGAATGGGCAAATAAAAAAATACAAGTTTAATGAGATTTTAAGATTCAGCACCTGAATTTTCCCTTTTAATAAGGGAATCTGGAAAAGCAGTTCCTAAGAAAACAACATATTGATGCCTACATTTTTGTTCTGAGGTCAAAGAATCAATTTCTAGGACTATAGAGACCTCACACTATGTTGCAAGGGTTGTATACACCCTCTCAGTTTCAGTCCAATGACCAGAATTTGTATACAATCAAGTATTTTACTTGGTGGTTTTTTAGGTACAGAAATGATCAGGCAGACCAGATTTTCTTAACTCTGCCAACCCTGGCACTCCAATTTAGATCTGTCTGTGCTTTCTTAGACCACAGCACTCCCAGCAGGATACTAGAGGGAAAGGCCATTAGAAAATGGCACTTAATTTTAATTGGGAAGATTCCTTTCTGTTAAAAGCATTCTCCTAATTAGCCAAGTACCACAAGTACCACATTAAGAAACCCAGTATCACAAACAAAAATATACTTCCCAATTTAAATCCTTGAAAGTTAACATGAAGAAACAAGAATTATGGGGATCTCTACTTGATTTCTCTGAAAATGTTTCTGATTAAGCCCTTTCACAAGTACCTCCTGAGCAATGAATAAGTATCCTCTCTATATTTTTTAATTCCTCAGGAGTTCTGAGAGCAATATCAAACACTGTTGGACCTTTACCATTTTTCTTGTGCCCCTTGCCCATCCTCAACATGCACTGAAGTGTCCACTTGCAGAAGCAAGGGAGAGCATAAACAGGAGATTCCTTCAGATAAGATATGGCTATATTCTCATTTCCATTCTCCCTTGTCTGCAACACAGACAAATTCCTGGTGCCTGTGCTTCAGAGGCTAAGTTACTGAAGGTACTGCAACACTCAGAAATGCATTTTAAGTTGAGGTTCTGGCTGAGGGGTGGCCAGAGAGGCACACAGGGATTTTCACTTGGCTTTAAGCTAGAGAGCATATGCCTGGCTAGCACAGGAGCCCAGGGCTCAGCATGGGCTGGCCAGAGGATCAGCTTGACCTGCATCACACATAGCTCTTCAATGGTGCTCCTAGGAACGAGCTGTACCTCAGTTCAGTAATTTAGTCACAGTAGCAATTGCAATAGAAGCTAAGAACTTCTCACACACCTTGGAAATGTAGATTTATGGAAAATAAGGTTATCAGACCACCAGAAATAGATCTCAGAGCTCCCACCTGGCTGCTGAAAGATGCTGCTGCTTTGCCAAAATGCAGTGACAGTCCATCTGTTCTTGGTTTCTTGCAAGCAAAGAAAACAGATGATCGCTATCAAAGCCTGCTTTATTTCACATCTGCACCAGGTGAGGGATATTAATTCACAAGGTCCGTAAGTGCCTCTCATCTGAGGGGCAGAAATTAAGACACTAAACCACCACTTGAATTAGCTGGATCATAACTTTAATCTGTTAATTTTGCAGCTGCAAGGTATATACAAAGCAAGTGCTCAGGGGAAGGAAGAGGATGAAATTCTGGAGAAGAGTAACTGAACATAAATATCTTAAGGATTAAGATACAAAAAGCAGCCAAAGACTTAAAATAGAGACGGCAAATATAGCCCCATAATGCAGTTCAGGAGTTCCCCTCATTAAAGAAGTCACAAGTCGCCCACAATGTGAAAGTAACCTTTGTGGACAGACTAAGTCCAGTAAGATCACTAGGTACTCTTGCTATGATCTTAAAAATGGATCTATGTAGAAAATGAAGAACTGAGACTAGAATCAAACACCTATTAACTGTTCTTTGGTAATTTATTCACCTTGGACTAACACAAGCAGCACAGATGAGGGGAACCAAACAAATGGACTCACTTCGTTATCACAATCCCAGAAAGCACCCAAGGAGAGCACTACCAATTCTCCCTATCAGACTTGACTGTACAAGGGAAAAAACTGGAGGAATTATCAGAAATAAGGTGAAGAGGGTGAACACCACCCTCATTTCTCTGCTCAAGCCAGTATTGCAAAGTAGCTTCTGCTTCCTTAGGAAGGTCTATTACATAACACCCAATTGTTACTGAGACATTGCTACCCAGTAGAATCTATGATTTTATTCGTCACCTCATTCCTGGTAATTTCTCCATCTTTCTCCCTTGTACAGTCAAGTCAGCCAGGGATAATTTTACTACTGAACCCATAGTTAAGTCACTGGGTTTGATTACCTGTGATTATGAATACTGAAAATGCAATACCCAAAGATACCCAAATTAACATGGTAGTTCACTGAAAAGAGCTGAGCGATAAAATTAACTAGTTTCTACACTCATTGGCAGCACAGAAGATCTTTTCTCTGCTTCAAGTGCCTAATGTGAGATAAACTAGAGTCTGTTCCCCCCCAGAAATAGACTGTTACTGTGTAATCCTCCCATTAGTGAAACATGTACTAGGGCAACTACCCAGTTCTCCGGTCTGAGATAGCCTCAAAGGTCTGCTCAGTTAAAAAAAAAAAAACAACAACAAAACAAATTAAAGGTCTCAAGCATGGTTTGACAAAATGCCAGCAAGCCCATTTCTGCTTAACAGAGGTCACCTCTGCAAGTACAATATTGTAGGAATGTGCCCCCTGTTGACAGAGTAACCAAATTGTTCTTTGTCTGCTTAAAAAGGCAAAAAGCCCAGAAGTTTCTCTCCCAAATTAAGTACAAAGACACCTCATAGGACCTTTGGGACTTTGCCTCAGTCCTGGGGCTGTCGGACTGGACAGAGGCCAAGAGGTCCTGCCTAGGTAATTCACTAGAAAAGGAAGAAAACAAAGGAAATAATCACTTTTGTGGGGTGTTTTAGCAGGAGCAAGGACCTCTTACCCCTGGCTCCGTTTTTCTCCATAAGAGCTTTGTTATTTTGCCTTTTATTAAACCTTTTCCTGTTTCCAACACTACCTCAGAAGCCATCCTGCTAATTTTATACCGTTCTGGGTAGCTGAGCTATCTCGGGTGTGATGGGTTTCGCTGAGAGCTCATAAGACTTGGCTCGAAGAGTAACACATCACAATATTGCTACAGTAAAAAGCTGGGATGATTTGGGGTGGAGGAGGCAACCCCAAACAGACCATTCAGATGGGCGGGAAAGAGCAAGGGAGGGAACTTGTTAAGAAACATTCAAAAAGACAGCCTGAAAATGCAAATGCCAATGGGTCTCAGCAAAGCACAGCAAGACACAGTGAGCACAACTCAGTCACCAGACTGAATTTCATGTCATCTGCTATTTGAACACCAGAGTGCATTCAACTTGCCTCCATGAAGAGATGAGAGATACTCTGCTGTACAGTCATTCCTGCACTTCAATGGAAAACCACTGCTTTTCACACCATGATCCTGGATTTCAACTGATTTCTAAACCAGTAGGGAAAAAAATCAATTCAAATAAGAAAACCTGTCTTTTCATCCCATTTCTCCTATGACTTATATTTCGAGAGTTGGCATATCATCACCTTTCTCTGCCTCTTTTTCTAACCTTGACTGGATCAAAAGTGACATATGACCAACCACAAAATACTCTGAAACGTAACATCTATAATTCTATATTGCTACAAGCATTTAAAACCACTGAAACAGTATTATGGCAGGGGGTTCTCAGGGTCTATCCAACCCTGGCTGCTGTAGGTGTCCGGATAGCAACGTCCTGCCAAGCACAACCTGTCCAGGTCCCTCAGGCAGGCCCTCAGCCGCAGGCAATCTTAGCAAGCAGCTCAGCTCTTAAGTGAGATCAGCTCTTTGGTGAATTCAGCTCTTTAGTGATTTCAGCTCTTTGCTTGCTAAGTGCCTCAGTAGACATGGGGAGAGAGAGGAGAAGGCTGTATGAGGTTCCACAGAGGTGTCTTTATTGGTATCTTCTGCGAAGGGTGACAGTGACAGCTCTTCTGCTGACCAGCACAGAAATAAGGGTTTATTTAGGGTATAGCGGTTTTGGGAAACAGTCCAATAGTAAGGGTCAAGGTGAATATGACCTATGGTCTTACAGAGAGATAACAAGGGTCTGAAGGTGGAAGAGCGGCTTCTTTGGTCCAGTCATCATGACTAGGCATTTCTTATCTTAGGCAACTGACAACCAGGGTGGCCTTGCAGGCCCTGTGGCTGCTACAAAACAGGCTAGAAATTAAGTTCTCTCTGGCCCAATTTGTGTTCTTGCAGCACTATATCTAGTTTGTTCCCAGTTTTTTGGGGGGGATTTTCATACAGCAACAAGGATGGCTTGTAGCAAACGCCACAGGCCTTGCCAAGGCACTGTGGAGGATTTAACAATGGGAATGCTGACACAGCAGCAGAGAGGTTTTCCGGACCCCAGACTCACAACTTATCTTTGTACCCTTATAAGGAGAAAAATCTTGTTAACCTTACTATTGGTCATTTATGGTCCCTCTAACCTCTGTCCATTGGTCAGGTTTGAAGCCTGGCCAAGGGTATAAAAGTAGCATACTGTACCCTACTAACCCTGGAAGAAGAAGAGCTGAGACCCTTCATGATCCCCCAAATAAACCATCTTCTTGGAACAAGCCGGCACCTTCTCTTCTCCTCTCTCTATGTCTGTCTGAAGCCTTTATGCCCGGGGAAACCTTATCTAGAAGCAGCTGAAATCCTAAAGAGCTGACAATCACTATAAGAGCTGGTATCACCCTGCTAGCTAGGAGTTTACCCCGTGGCCGGTCTGGGCAAGCTGGCCTCCGGTACTCTATCCTCCTGGGGATAGAGGTCCCGGGCCAATGCTCTGCCGATAAGACCCCCCTGGCTTCATAATGGCTCCCTCCTCATGAGAAGTTATCTTTGCAAGAAAGTGCCACGAAAGCAGAATACACAGAAGCATATGAACCTTGAGAAATTTTACATCGTTGTCCAGATTCTTCTGAGAATTGTCCAAAGCTTCTTATGCAGAAAAAAAGTGAGGAAAAGGACACTCACACTACCAAGCTTTAGGACCACACGCTGAGGTATTTGTGATCAGTTGGCAGAGAGAGACACGTTCCAGAGGTGCCACGGTGACCTCTTCAATAACCTAGAGACTCTGCTGACTCTGCAGAAAGATCAGCCTCCATGTTTAGAGGTTAGAGCTTATAGTCCATAAAAATACCCTTTTTTCCCCTTCACCAAGACCTGGAATATGCTTCAAATTTATAGATCAACATCAGGGCTAGGGTTTCCAGATCAGTAGTTTTCCTTTGGCACTGGTGACACTAAGCACCTAACTAGTTGTTTCAGCAGAATTAGAGAACACTCAGAGTCAAGTGTCTAGTTTCTTTTGAAAAGAGGGGGGGAAAAAGGCACCTCAAACCAAGTCAAACAAAACAATTAACCAGAAATTGTTCCCTGTGACAGCATGATCTTACATGGTAGCCAGAGGAATAATCCCAGAAATACACATCCTGCCATACTTCATCAAGGTTTGTTTTTCTCTGTATACTTCCACTTTTCAAAACCCCTAAAATAACCAAAGCAGTAAATTTCCATCACAGAACAACACAGGCACCATTACATCTTTAAAAAACAACCAACAGCTCTAAATAAAATAGTAGCTCCTTTGCTACTCCATAGTTAATAATTTCACCATGAACTGATTCAGTTTAAGCAACCAACCCACAAGGGAAGTAGAATTATGAAACACCATAAAAAAGATCTGGTTGTGAAGTACCCATGTCAGTGCTCAGTGTGAGTAAATTATTCTTCTGAGACAGGCGAATGTCTGGGAGACATTTTAACAGGATTTTTCATCAGGATGAGAGGGAACTGCATTCCTTGCAGGATTTTCATCCAAGTGTCCACTACCAACCAGAAATTAAGGCCAAGTCTCACTGCTTGGCATTACTGATGAAAATATAGAGTACAAAGATGAGAGAGACCACAAAGACACATGCGGACTAGCTCTAGGCAATCTGGCAGGAACTGCACATCGGGGATTAGAGCTACTCTACAGTGGTGGCTGTGATCTCCAGCAGACACAGAAGAACAGAGCATGTCCCAGCTTTGTCATTCTTCTCAGCTTCAGCCAACTACCTATTTGGTACCACAGCAGTGAGATACAGGCACACTCTGCTCCACTGGTGACAAGGGCATGGGAAAGGCATTCATTCCAGCAGAAGACAGAGGTATCAGTGACAAGCCAAACTTGGTGCCTGCCAAAAGGCTAGGAGGAGCATCCTTGAGTCCTGCATTTTAGTGAGTATTAGGTAAGACCATCACCCTGGAATGCACATGCTTCATGGTTGGACCTGAAGGGCATTGGACCTATTCTCCCCACCCAGTCCCACATGAAGTTTGTGGGAGTTTGATTGCAGAAGGCAGCAGGGGATTCAAGGAAAACCTGAGCCTCTCCTACAGCAAGCAAGATGACAACAGATGCTGCTAGCTCAATGTGAGCTAACAGCAAGTTATCTTGCTACATGGAAAACTTCCAGCTTGCATTAGACAAGTCCAAGATGCACTCTTTACCCTCAGAGAAAAAAACCCAGTTTATTTATTCTATTGGCATATTAGAGGAGATGGCCAAACAGAACAGCTAAAATGGGAAAAGCTTCCACAACGTGGGACAAAAAGAGGTCCTGGGTTTTAGGAAGTTTATGAAGAACCCATGAGCTACCACAGCAGCATACTAAGGAATCTGAAAAATTGATAGATTTAGTTCATTTTGAAGGACAAGAACACTGATGTCCATAGCCCCCATTTCCTCTCAGAAACCTCTGCAGGCCCTCAATGTAATGTCATCATGCAATAGCCACACCGCAGAACAGCCTATACAAACTCCAGTTGTGCAAGCTGATACCTGGGAGAAGCAGAAAAGGAACAATGGACAAATTTTCTTTTGGCACTGCTGAAAACTGCAATTCAAATACAAATGCATTTTTTAAAACTCCTGCACTTTGGGCTTGATGGGCAATACCCCAGAGGAATCTATCCCTGGGCTCCAATGAGTACATATTAAAATGACCATACTCCTCTATGTATAAACAGTGTCATTAGACTTGTACTTTTAAAAAATAAGATTAACCCAGACTAGGGCCAGGCTCTACAGATAAGCTACTACTTTATCTCTTACAAATATTTTTAATATTTTTAAATTACAAGCAGTCCTCACTTCAGGTAATGGAACTGACAAAATATCTGAAGACACACAGCCCCTAGACTTTCACAGAAAGTCCAGCAGCAACCACGCTATAAGAAGGAATCCTATGTCACAGCAAAGAGAAGGAGGCACGTGGCTAGGACAGCCTAAATGTGGGAGAAGAGTCATTTGGAGTAAATACAATAAAAAAGGATTTAAAAACTCCTTCATATAAAAGAATAAGCAGGTTAAAGCAAAAATAATGGTTCAAAAACATGTACAAGACTGTTGGAGACCAACAGAAAATTGCCTAAAAATAACTTGCATTTAAACCAGAAGTCAATGGCATCACACAATTTTGTTTTTTAAATGGTAAAGAAAAGTAGAAATCTGTGTCAAGATCAGCATTTATGAAGAGTTATCATTAGCTCCAGAGACCAGCATAATTCCCATGAAGTCCTGATGGAAGGGGGCCTCCTGCCACAAAGAGTTTCGTTCCAGATGAGTCGTAGCAGTGGGTATAAACAGCATTTGGGAAGAAATGTATGTCAGAAAAATAATTTCTCCAGGTTTCATCGTGATTCTGTTAAAGGAAAGTTTAGATTATTACTGCTGCCAAACAAACCCAAAACCTTGTTTCACAAAAGCAGAAGGTTGTTTCCAGAGCGTAAAAAGGGATCTTCTCTGTTAATACTCCTGAAGCTTCAGACAGATCAATAACAATGTTGTCCTGAAGCTTTTTCTGGGGACATTGGGGCCAAACATTGGAGAGGGGAGATGAAGGGTAGGGAAGATATTAAGTTTCATCAGTTTTTAAAGTTACATCACAGTGATGCAAAGGATAATGGAGAAAAGTTAGACAAAGCCATTAACTGCTTTATGAGAACATACAGGAAATTGAACTCAAGTGCCTGCCATGGCATTACCTCAGGAGGACAGTTTCTAATACTACACACAATTAAATCTCTCTTGCTTTGAGTACCACATTAGAGTAGCACATTTTTAAAGGAAGACAATGAATTTTATGTTTGAGGTTCTGAAAACTAGAAGTTAGATTGCATTAGAAAATATGAAGATATAAAATCTAGTTCATTTATGAATCAGTGCATAAGAAAAGTAGTCAGTATGCCTTACACTTGAGCAACCAATCACTCAATACCCTTTCATAAAGCTTTTACAGAGAGCAATACTGCAGCACTTCTTGCTTTTCAAGACTACCATTATTAGTTACATGATCACTGTTTGACTGGGACAAATTTCATATAATAGCTTCCATTACTACAAAAAGAATCAGTGTAAACTCCTGTGTAAAGGGTTTCCTACAACTACAAGATACTCACCAGCCAACCTTTCCCAGTAGTCAACTTTAAAATTTCACTTCCTCCTAATTTCTGCTTCTGTCCATAGCAGGCATGTGGGGGCTTTTCATTCAGGAACCTCTGGGCTCGGATATCATAAAACAATAGGGAACCTTGCCCCGTTCCCACTGTGATGATGTGCTCGTAAAAGCTCACCGATCGAATACCTGTCAAAAAGAGAAGGGACATACAATGCAGTAATGAAAATGGATGCTTTGGCTCTGCAGTGCTGCTTCTTGATGTCTAAAATTTTCTTTAAGAGGAACTACCTACTAATAGTATTCTCCATAACACACAAGTTTGGGCCACACACTGCTATGGAGCAGTGCAGACAAATCTCATTGATGCTATTGAAACAGCAGCTTCAATTACATATACTACTTCCTTTCTTTTCTGATGCCATCAGATACACTGATGATGCATAGTAAGAAGCTTAATTCTCAGCAGGCCCCAGCTCTGACAGATAAACAAAGATCACAAGCCATTTAGGATCAAAAGTAGTTTTGTTTTGCTCACAAGCCTTTAAGTGAACACACCATGAGTATGTGGGCAGCAGACAGAGGAAAGAACACACTGGTTCCCTCTACAAGCTCACACCCTATCTAGCTATCTGCCAACATGTGATAAGTGACTAAGTGAGAAAAATTACTGTTCCAGCTGCTATCAAGTGCATTTTGCTGGTCAAGAGGCTAGCTGTAAGCAAGTATAAGCACTAGTCACTTTGCTGCTAAGACAGATCAGGATTTTAAATAATTTTGAGGCTGTCCCTGCTCAAATAATCTCATACCAGCACACCTTACTTTATAGCTAGTACTTTTAACACTTTACCCAGCAATAAAAACAGACTAAGAATACTACAAGCAAAGCACCACCATGTTACACCAGCACATGGGAAGCTACAAGTTTCCAATCCAAACAAAACATTCTAACACAATTCACTTATGCCATTAAATTGAGCAAAATAATACATTTTGTTTTCACAAAATCTTAATCTGAAGCCTCATCTTCAGATTAAGATTCAGATTAAGCTTCCTTCCCTTGGAAATAGTCTTGAGGAGATTCTGTATGTAGGAAAATGTATTTTCAAAATGTCCTGTCATCTCTATTGTGCAAAAGGTTTGTTCAGTATAAGTACTCTAACACAAACAACTCTTCTATGCAGATTAAACCCCACCACATCTATGCTACTCTTTGTTGTACAACATAAAGGCAGGTTATAAACCCTACAGCTTTTTAAGCCCTCTTTAAAGTTCCACTGAATTACAGCCTAAACAAGCATTCAAACAGGAAGAGAAAAGAGTGAGTTAGGCCAGATACATCCATGTGTCAACTGCTGTCACTGTACCAAGTGGGGCTAAATGTCGCAAAACTTGTGACATACTGGAATATAACCAGCAGTACATGTGACAGCAGACATCCAAGGGGTGTAGATGTAGTTTACCCTTCCCCTCTGTACAGAGTCCTAACTAGAAACATATCCTCATTCTTCCATCTCCACAACCTGATGTTACATCCACAGCCACCAGCATCTGTTAAACACACTTAGAACAGGAAAGGTCACATTGTTGTGTTCTAGTGTCGTGGTTTGACCGGAAATGGGACATCTGGGATATTTTGTTTATGTTGTGGTAACCAATGGGTGTTCGGATTTTAAGATGGGCATCTGGTTTGGCCAGTGGGGCATTGCATCCGCCTCTGAGACCACAAACCCAAGGGGTTAAAAAAGCAGGGATCTTTTCCCTCACTCTCGAATTTCCGGCGGGACAGAGCTGCTTCTCCTCCCCCCCCCCCCCCCCCCCCCCCCCCCCCCCCGGCTCAGTTGCTGGCTGGGGGGGGGGAAAGCCACGTGGCCCAGCTGAGGTAAGCCTGACCCGGAGGGGTGGAAGGGTGGATGGAGCGAAATACTGGAAAACACCGAACAGTCAGTCCCCCCCCCCCACCTTTGGAGATGGAGAGGAAAATGCAGCCCGTGCTAGAAACTTGAGTTACCTTGAAACTTGATATCATGTGTTGGCGGCAGGCAGCACGGCTGGGAGGAGAAGGGGGGGGGGCAGCGAGGAGTCCAGACGCTTGTGAGAGCTTTTAACCCTTTTGAGGATGATGAAAACTTTACAGAACATTACCCTTCGTAAGAAAGAGATAAGAGTGGAGGATGAAGGTAGAAATGGGCCAGTGAGTAGGTCTGGCAAAGAAAGAGAGATGTTGAAGGAATGGAGAAAAGATGGAGTGGTGTTTTCTGCTGGACTCTTTGTTGTAATCCATGAACTGTTTCCTGGTGATACAGAGACTGCATTTCAGGGGGAAGCAAGGGCTCAGAGCAAGAGAGTTCGGTGTTGAGATCCCTCGGCCCCAGGGGGTGTAGAAGAAAATGGGAGGGACAAAGGTCCTAGAGATGAGACTGTGCTCTGCTTGGAACGAGACAAGGCATCCTTAAAAAGGTCCAAAGGTCTACCCTGAAAAAGCAGGCCTCTGCTCCATGCAAGGGTGGTGAGAGCACCTCTGCATGGAAGGAAGAAATCACATGATAGCAGAAAAAGACTTTCCAGGCGGTTGCTGATTGTGAAAAGAAGTTCATGGTACAAGAAAGGACTCTGTCTACTTCTTGATGAGCTGAAGATTTGATTATCTAAAGGGTGGTGCCAGACCGAGTGTGGATATTTTTGGGAAATGTAAATGTACTGGAAATCTGGTGGGAGGAGGAGGGGGAAGTGTTTTTGTGTAGTTTTCATTTTTCCTTGTGTTTATTTTCCTTCCTTTGTGATTTAGTTTTTGTAGTTTAGTTAATAAAGTTTTTTTCCTTTTCTTTTTCCCTAAGCAGGAGCTTGCTTTGCTTATTTCCGGGTACCACCTCACAGCAGATGCCAGGGAGAGGGAATTTTCATGGGGGCACTGGCATTGTGCCGGTGTCAAACCATGACATCTAGATATGAGGTGAAGTCTTGGCTGCAGGCTTAATAGGTGGGAAACCACTGTGCAAGTCTCACACCTGCTGAATCTCTAATTCAGAGAACTACAAATGCATCTGAGCAAGTTGGGAGACATCTCTTCCTCTTCATTGTTGTCCTGAACCAGGTTCTTTCACCTGGTGTGCAAGAAGCCAATCCTCAGAGTCAATGTATTTGATTTATTTACAGCTCTGACCAGAAAGGGATACTGGGTTGTAGATCTACAAAACCAGCACACTGAGGCACACAAAGGCCTACTTAAAAGGTTACAACATTAGGCTATTAGCACATCTTATTTAAGGCAAACGTAAGTCACTACTTGCCTAAGTTTCTATTGGCTTATCCTTTCTCTGCTTCGATTTAAAGGCATAGTGTCCCAAGAAATCATGGCACATGCTCGATGAGTAGAGGGTGCCTGAGCTAGGGATGTGGTTTTTATTATTATAATGAGCAAAGTTTATCATTAGGGCAAGTTCTCACCACAGAACCAGTCAAAACTGGGGGTTGATTATCTCATCATTAAACATCCTGTATAAGAAAGGTATTATCTTCTTTATTTTGCCTCCTCTTCAAGGACTTAGTCCACCAATTTTCTGTCTTCTACATTCCCATGGTTATTGCTTCTATTGCTTAACTGCTTTGGATGGAATATGAAAGAGAGGGCATATACTTTTCAATGCAATTAATTAATAAAAAGCTATAAAATACAAACCAACTGTGAATCTTTAATAAAAAAAAAATTGAAGGAAAACTGAAGGAATCCATTTTGTACCCACTACTAAGTGGATGTTTAGGACAGGCCTTCAAGAACAGCACTTCAAATTGGCTCCTAAGGGGCTGAAGTACCTCAGATTAATCATTCCCATCAAACTAAAAGCACCACTTGTGCCTAGAACTGATCACTGTAAGCTCTTCTACATTTCCAGCACTCTACCACCTGTAGGCCTGGACTATTTGGGTCAACAAATTGAGTCTTACTCCTCAGAGGCAGGGAGCTCTACAAATCCCAGAAGGAAATGAAGATTCAGTAGCATGTCCTACACAAAGAGTAGACACAGTCTGTGCTGTGCAAGCTCTGTCCACTGCATTAACATTGCTGCCTTCAGGATTATAAAGTCACAGGCACACAACATTGCTCTGCAGGTCAATCAAGCAGAAAGAAGTCACTCTCACAGATCAAGAACTACAGTCCAGGGCCTGCACTTTCCTGTATAGCTGCTAAGAAAAGCAAGTCTTACAAGATGCACTAAAAAGCATTCACTACCTTCTCACATAGAGGAGACAGGGTTATACTAAGTAAAAAACACCCCCAGTTTCAGTCTTACTAAGTGACATATCTCTGATCTGCTTTTGTATACAACATTAATGAACTGAAGTTAATATGGACTTACCATGTCCAGCAGTTGCATTTAGAAGCTGAAAGCACATTCAAGTAACACTTCAAAGCACTCTAAAATTTAACCCAGATTTTAGTCTGCAAATCAATAAACAGCCTACTTTCTAGAGGTGTTGCACCATTTCAAGTCCCAGTGAGATCAACAGAAAGTTGAAACACTCAGTGTCTTGGGAATTAATATTACTTAAGTGCCTCCACCACTACCCACACACACCAAAAAAATCTACTTTGCAGAATAGAAAACAGTATTGAACAAAGGTTTTCTCTAGACATGAACTAGCACCCCAGATACTCCCTACACATAGGTCATCCCCTCAGCAGGGATGATCACATAATTCAAGATAGAAGTTTTTAGCCACCAGTCACCACTGGGCACCACACTCCAGTGTCCTGGTATTTCTTCCCTATGATACTGAAGGGTGACTGTTGGAACCCTAGATGCTGAGAATTTTAGACTTTCTGTGCTGACAGGCACTGATCCCCAGGAGAGCACTGCATTTGACCTGAGGCCATGGAACCGGCTTCCAAAATTGATTGATAGCACTAGGATTACGGGTGTATAGTTGGTTAGAAGTGTGTAATATCACAGGGTGGAAAACTTAGAGTTTTGGGTTTTTAGTATGGAGGTAGATAGAAGACAAGATGGAGGATTTTGGGCGTTGTCTGATCTCCTTTTTGTTCTTCATCTACTCCATTTTCTGCAGTGTTGGTGGCACAGAGTGATTGGTTAGAAAGAACTGCAATGCAGATGTTGCGTGGACAGACAAGAAATTAGTAATTGGTAGAAAGGTAGAAATAAAGTATGTTTTAAGAGTTAATTTGACATAATAGCTTTAAAAGACCTTGAATCTGTGAAAAATGTTTTTGTGATTTGTGTCAATTGGCAATGGAATCAACAAATGCTTGTATCTGCTGTGTTGAAAGTGGATGAGTTCCCTGGGATAACTAAAAAGAACGGTTTTGAAACTTTTTGACCGAATAGTCAAATAAAGCATTGAAATAGAAGTATAGTAAAGAGATGAGGTAGCAAGATGACTGATGCTTAGAATAAAATAGAGGAAGTTGTGGTAAAGCTAAAGGGATATTGTAACAAAGCAACTAAATGCTTACGTATAATAAAAAGCTTGATGCATTTGACAAAAATCATGTAGCAGACACCAGTAAGACCTCCCTCCAGACGACCACAAGAATGACAGGAAGCCAATGACCACCTGGAAAGATTATGAAATTGCTGATCCCAGCTTATTGATATTTGTTGATTTGGACTAATACAAGCACACTGGAAAATGCTTTGTAGGCTTAAAAACAGTATATATACTCTGGTGAACTTGTAGTGGTGTGTGCTGTGAGTGGAGCAGTGACTCCCCAGCTACCCAGCACTGCTTGCTTGCTTTCTTTAAAATAAAAGATATAGAAATAAAATTCGGTTTGGTTATCAAAATTTTATATCAAACCTGTGTGTCTTGTGATTTTGGTGCCTTCTCTTTGTACGCTAAGTCTGAGATGTAGATGGCGTGCTGAACTTCTGATAAGAGAAAAATAAACAACAACCTGAAAACTGAAAAAAACAGAAGTCCTATCTGTCTCTCAATACTGGCACAGAACTTTGAAGGGGTCTCCCCATCAGGGGGATCCTCGAGGAGGGTTTCCACAAACTGGTGCCCCCATGTAAAAGTGCGAACTCGGCAGGAAAAGATTGTCCCAGGACTCTCCTTGACGAAAGCCAGAAGCCAGAAAAATTCCTCCGTAGGTGAATATCTCGGCGTCTCGGACACTTGGAACACCTGGTACAAGGGAGCCATATTTCTGTGAGCTGCTGGTTGGAGCACGGACAGATACCCAAGGATGACAGACTCATTAGGGTCGGCTAAGCTGTCAACGAGCCAAAATGGGGGATAACGTCTCAAAAACAGAGGCGGATGTCGTTAATGATCTAGAGATAATGATGAGGTAGCATCCAGTCCGGGTCTCTAGACAGGAACTGGAAGCTGTGTTCTCCTGGGTGAGGGAGGAATTCCCCAATGTTACAGTTATAGATTTATTTGACCCAGATCTATGGGAGGATGTTAATATGGAACTCTATCATTCTGCGACACGCAAAGACCAGAAGGCTGCGAGCCTTCTGTCAATCTGCAGAATTGTTTATGAGGTAATTCATGAGGCAAAATGCCAAAAACCTCTTGCAAAAGGTACTTTGCAAACGCCCCAGGGGCTGCAGGGTGTTCCCTTGCAGGCAGGAGTGCCAGGGCCCGCGGCCCTTTCCTCCGAAGCTGCAGAGACTCTCCAGCAGTCAGGAGCCTCCACAGCCTTAGTCCCGGGCGAAATTGTCCCCCCTGAATCAGAGGAAGGCGTTATGCGTTATCCCTGTGAATGCAGGCACGGAGTCGTCCCGACGGACAGGGGACTGCAACCCAGGCAGAACCGGGGAGGTGTTCTAAGTAAAAAAAGTTGCCAATTTTTTTAAAAGGTTGCAGAGTGAACAGATTAGACCAGTTGCTGCCAAGGTGGAGTTCTACCTGTTTATTATTGTAATCGCTGGTTGTTTTCGTTAACTACTCCTTTTGTATCAGTACCGTCCTGCCTAAAAGCCAGGTTGATAGCCCTTCTCGGACAGTGAAAGGAGGGGACGTGGGGGGGGACATCAGAGGGCATGCAAAATAACCTCGGAACCAGCATGCCATGGGAAAGCCACCCCACCAAACTTACCAAAAGACCCCCAAAACAACGAGCCAACACAGAATTAAGAGATCAAAGTGATGTCTGGACGTGAGGAACAAAGTACCGAAACTGCAGAGATGCTGAGAACCTTTGTTGCCCCTCGCCCTGAGCAAAGACCTCAGCTGGAGCCAGGAGGGCAGGACGGCAAACTCGAAAGTTGTAGCACGGGATAACCCGTACTACCGTCGTGAGGACGGGACCCCTAGCTTTGCCTCCTAGGGGACAAAGCAGCGCATATCCTCCTCCAAGTCACCCTGAGAGCGACGACGAGAGACCGCAGATCCGTCGCGCCTCCCAACCTTGAAAAGGAGAAAAAGTCTCCTGCTCTGTTTGTTTCAGGAGGGACCTCGGGACCATTCAAAACTCAAATTGCTCTTGGCACCATCAGATCCGGCAGATATGGCATTTTTGGAATCCTTTACAACTGCGCACGTCTAGGGAGCAGCGGGGTCCAGAACACACGTTTCTCTACCCCTCTCCCCACCTTGGGGGACGTTCCAGGCAGCTAAGCCTGCCTCCGGAGCTTCTGTGGCAACGCCCCTGCCACTTGGCGATCCACCCACAGCTCCTGCCCCCACCCATGCCCCGAAAATGACGTCAGAGGCGTCTTTCCAGTCCCCCCGTTCAGCAGGGGCGGGCTCGGAGCCCGATGACATCAGCTTTGTTCCACCCCCATTCGCTTCTGAGCCCCAACCCACGGTACAATGGGCGGGATCGAGTGGGTCCGACGTCATCCCCCCCTCGCCTCCCCTTCCCGCCAGACTGCGCAGCTTCTGAGTGTGCCCGGGGCCTCTTCCTTCATCCAAGCGGCAGCCGCGCAGTGGGGGCTGCCAGAACCTACAGCTATGGCTGTGCCCCTGGACTCGTCACTGCTCACTGCAGATTCGGGACCGCCTGCTGCAGCCCGAACACAGCCCTGGCACGGCTCAGCAGCACCGGCACCGGCCGCGACTGCAGCTGCAACAACCGGTTCCTCTGCAATCCAGGGAGCGAAGCCTGGACCCAGATCGGGATCCTCGCAACCAAACTATGCAGCAACAGCGCCACCAAGTGGAACAACAGTACCACTGCAGCAAGTTCAACCACACTACAGACGAAATACCATAGTCTCCGAATCTCTGCTTGAAACATAGTTAGGCCAAGCCCTTTAAGTACCTTTTCCAGTTCCCTTCTCAAGTGAACAGAATATGATGAATATATTCCCAGGTAAATGGGAAGTGTCGAGGCAAGACACAACAGCTGCAGCATACGTTCCAAAGACTGGTCAGGAGAACAGAGCTCAAGCCATGAGTGATTTAGGAGCACAAAACCCACCAGCTCAAGATACCAGCAGCGAAAATATTATAACCATCACAGCCTCACAAGGCATTCCCGTACCATCACAGGCCCCATTCAACTTTTGGACCACAACAGGCAGCACTCCAGTTCTTTATATGCCTGCCCCAACAGCTTGGTTTCCAGGGCAACAGTCCAGCTCCATGACTCGCCCACACCTTTTCCCATTTTCAAAAGACTTTATACGGCAGCTCTTCCTCCAGGTCAGGGAATGTGCTCAGGAATTCCTACCACAACATAGTGCACACTTTCCTCAAACCTCCTTTCCAGGGCAAGATGGCAACACCCTTTCTGCATCCTTTGTAAATACTCCCTACATATCTATATCGGTACCATCTGCAATGCCACCAATGGCAGGTTCAGCCATTGCACCCTCTTTTTCCCTGTGTGAACCACCACAAATGTCCCTCCCCATGCCTCAAACAGGAGGGTGAGGGGTGCATGGGATGCATGCAACCTTCAGGCCAGAAGGTACATCCTGGCAGACTACAAATCCACAGAATACGGGCATGGGTATGGTTCCATTTAACAGAAATGTCTCAAGAAATACGTCCAGTATAACGAATTGGGCAGACATCAGGAAGAAAGCACTGAAAGAAAGAGACTTTGATATAGCAGACACAGATAGCATCACATTGCCAGTGAGATACGCGAGACGAAATGAAAATCCTAGATGGGAACCTCTGGATCACGATGTTGTCAAAGATTTGATGGAAGCAGTGAAAAATAATGGTTTGGGATCTCCATACTTCAAACAGCTTTTGAGAGGCACATTCAACAATTATGACTTGATACTTTTTGATTGTAGGTGCATTGCCTCGACAATTTTTACAGATTCACAACTCCTGCTGTGGGATGCAAGATGGCAGAGGGCTCTCCTTCAACTGAGGAATAGTTATGCAGGAGGACCACATGCAGCTCTCACACTGGCTCAATTAGCAAGAGATGAATCCCATGACAAACCTGAAGATCAGTCAGCAGAGTTGCATCAAGATGTGATTGCAGACATTAAAGAGGAGGCACGAAAGGCAATTTTGCAAATTCAACCAGTTGGAATTCCAGAAGGCATTTACACAGAAATAAAGCAAGGTCTTTCTGAGCCCTTGACTTCATTCATCTATCATCTCATGCAAGCAGTGGGCAGACAAGTAAGTGATGAAGCGGCGAAGCCACATCTGCTTTGAAGCCTCGCTTTCGCAAATGCCAATGCAGAATGCAAATGTATAATTAGTGCCATGCCTGGTCAACTAACCATGACTGAAATGATAGAGGCATGCAGTAAGGTGGGCACACCTCAGTACATCGCAGCAATCCAAGCAGGTATTTGGGGAGAACGGTGAGACAGAGTGAAAAATCCCCCAAAGTAGAAATCCCTTTTGAATTAGGTTAAAAGTCTAAAAAGGTAAAAAGTCTGTAAGCCAAAGCTGAAAGGAAAACTGCAAGACAGAGATAATGAAGAGATTGATAAAGAAAAACAAAGACTAAAACAAAGACTAAAACAAAGCCAGGACAACCTGACCTAGGAATTCCTTTTGATAAAGAAGAACTAGCAAATGTCACGGTGAAGTCCATAAAAATGAATATGTATGAGCCTATTGTGAAACTGTATGCATATGTATTTGGAAGGGAGATAAAAAGAGACCTGAAGTTCTCGGAGGGAGGCACGCATGCCTTTTTAGTACCTTTGGGGTACGCATGCGTCCAGCGCTGCAATAAATACATAACAGTTCTATACAACTTTGTAAAAGTTGTCTAGTTCTCTTCTTTTCTCCGCAAAACATTATGGCGAGCCACCCAGGACTTCTCTGTCCCCTCAGGGGCAGAGGGGATAGACGGACTTCCAAGGCGCGCCCCAGGATTTACCTGGTGGGGCTCCGCTCGCCTCAGCTTGCCTCCGGAGAGGACAGACAAGGACCTGCTGGCATGCGGAGGAGGATACGGTATGTATTATGTATTGAGGGACCCCCGGGGGAAAAGAGAGAATTAGGAAGTAAATCACTCAGAGACGTCTGGGTGCAGCTGATGGAGCAGCTGATTAGAGACGGGGATTCACTGTTCTGATAGAGCAGGCGCTAGCGATCCTGGGGTTGGGTCGAGTGAACCCATGTGTGTGTGTGTGTGTGTGTGTGTGTGTGTGTGTGTGTGGTGTCCAGACACTGTATCGTTGTATGGTTAATGCATTGTGTGGTTAATGTCAATGTGTCTGTAATTGTGCGAGTGTGTAGCGTATGAAAGACAGAGCAGACAAGTGAGTTTACCCATGGCGCGGGGGGGTGAGTCCTACCCCATCTGAAGCAGTGGAGTGAGGCCTGAGGCACTGGCTGCAGCAAGCTGTGGAGGCAGGGAGAGAAGTACCCCGCGGAGAAGTGGAACAAGTGGAGAAACGTCAGTGACGGTATTTATTGTGTTTAAATGTAGTGATTTGTTTGTGAATATGAACTCAGAGAGTTTCTTTGCCCTGGATGTTTGAACTTGATCTCTGGAATTTTACTGTGTGCTGTTATTTTGGTTGTGTCCAAGGAAAGCTGATGTGAGTAAATGCTGAATTATGGTATGCTGTGTTGTGTTGAAAAAAGTGGGCACTTTGAGAGATATGCCCTTTCCCAGTGATTTTGTGTGGTGATTCTCTTCCACTGCATTGTGGTGATTGATTCTGAGATTGTATAGTGGTGTTTGTAGAGATTTTAGGATTTTGTTTGCAACAAGAGTAGCATTTTACACAAAAGAACTATGGTATGGTGATTTATGTTTAACTATGGTAAAGCGAATTAAAGGAATTCAAAGAATTCTCCCCCCACAGTAATTCAAGCCCTGGCTCTAGTGAATTTGAGATAAGGGGGGGGTGGCGTGCCAGTGTGTCTGTGTTTGTGAGCATATCAGTTTCTGCTGTAACAAGCCTTTTGCAAAGCAGTAAAGTGAGTGTCAGTAGACACAGTGCTTTAATTAGATTGTGTAAGAGGAGAACTTGCCCCAGAGGTTGAGTGATAAACTCCCAAGTGATAAACGGGATAGCCTGCAGGCAATTCCTGATAGCTTTTGGTGCATTGAGAGGCTGGCACCTTAAGTGCAATGCAGAGTTTGTGAGAGGGGCTGGTATTGCTGTTCTGTATCTTAAGTGTAAATTATAGGTTCCTGACCAAGCCAATTCGGAACATGAGATCTTAAAGCTTATGTGTGGAGAATCACATTCTGATACCTGCCACCTGGATGTCTGTGTATGAGGAAAAACTGAGAAAAGACACTGTGAGGCTTGGGGGGGGGGAAACAAGATAGCATAAAGAGAAGGAGATAATGAGAACTAACCAGAGCAAAGAGGTTCCTGAACTAGCCCCTTTTGGGAGGGGCTCACTGGAACAAAGCTGCTAGTAAGGGCAGCTCAGAAAATAAAAAGATTTATAATACGTCATTGCAGTTAATGCTGTTTTAAAATAGGAAGGTAAATGAGATAAGGTTTTGTATGCTGATGTGGTTTTGTTTTAAGAAATCACCAAGAATGGCAAAAGGACTGTGGGACCAGACCACCCTCGGACCCACTGGTTCGCAAAATGAGTACATATGATTTGTTAAAGGCTCCTCCTAAGGTAAGGGAAGAAAGATAAAGATGACGTCCCCAAAAGGGAAGAAGACTTAGGCTCCGAAATATACCCACTCGAACCCATCCCCCTCCTGGCAGTTCAATTTCATCCAGAACTAGGAAGTAACAGACCCCTCTGCGAGAGGCAGTGAGATCAGAAGAAAGAAAAGGGTAGAATTTTAGTTGATACAGGAGCCATATCTTCAGTTTTAAATAAAACTTTAATACCTGTGGAGAATGTTTATGTTGTAACGTGAAGAACAACTGGCCAGTCTGAGAAGGCATACTTTTGCAAACTTTTAAAGTAACATATGTACTTAGAAGCTTTTATACATGCTCAATTCGCTAAACATTCTCAAATGAGAAAAGTTACTCTGGAGGCAAATAGTATAAAGATGTTAGGCTTAACATTAACAGCCATTGAAATGATGGGTCATACCGGATAGTACAGGATTTGAGGGCTGTCATGAAACAGAAATTTTAGAAGGTCACTTGAATTAACAAAATGAATTAACCTTTTACGTAAGAAACCTCTGCCATAGTACAAAGGGCATAGGAGACACAAATTTCTGAAGCTTCTTGCATAAAGAACAATACCAGAGGAGATCAAGGGACACAAAGAACCCAGATAAAGGGGCTCCTCTGGCTCCAAGGTAGTCAGGACTGATAAGACAGACTCAGATAAGCACCAAAAGACCTAAAGCGCACGTGCAAAGGAGAACAGTTCAAAAGTTCAATCATGAAGAAGACCACAATCTTCTGACTCAAAGACCACCAAAAGACCCCTGTGTGACCACCACAGCGAACCACGCATGCCCAGAAGGGCGTGGACCTATTTAGCATACGAAGCGAAGACAGGCGGGGCCAGGGGTTGAATATGCATGAAAAAGTTGTGTAATGTACTGCATATGGAACACCTTTGTGAATAAAGATGTGGGTCAGACTGCAGCTCGGGGCACAAGTTTTCAAGAGAAATATCTCGCTTGTGCCGGGCGCCGACATACATACCCACTTCATAAGTACACCAGGTTGTGGAGTCTATTTATTCCGCGTATCGCTTCACTTGGCGACCACGAAGGGACAGTCTCTGCTCACCCGGGGTCCAGCTGGGGGCAGACGCCCTCAGGCGCCGCGGGACTCTTCCCCGGAGGAACTCTGTGCCTCGGCTGTACACTGCGGGGGGCAGACCACAGCCCGTTGCGACTGCCGATGAAGTGGAATGTATTAATTTTCTTTTAAGGTTGGCTTCTGATAAGTCGCATCGAGACGTCTTTGCGCCCAGTTTTGCCCAGGGGGCTTGCAAGCGAACCGACTGCCAGGGGTTGGGGCCGGCGGCGGGGAGGGTCTCCAGCTGATAGTGCAGCTCGGAGAAGGAGGACTCCGAATTTCGGTTTGATGTGTCTGTTACGTTCGGTTTGGTGTGTCTGTTATGTCCAGACGTGTGTGCTTGTGTGTGTGCAGAGCGGCACAGACACGGAGCTGCGTTGCTAGAGAGCGCAGGCGCGGAGCTGCTAGGGAGCGCAGCTGCGGCGCCAAGCAGCGGAGTCAGCGCAGCGCGGAGTGAGTCTTAAAGCAGCCAGTGGGTGCAGACACAGGTGGCAGTTTTGCGAGTTTGATTTGAACACTGTTGGTTGATGGCGCAGCCAGCAGGAGTAGCATATTGAAGGTTTGCAAACCCTGCACTGCTAGCTGGTGGAGCAGACTAGCAGAGGCAGAGTATAATTAGAGTTGCAAACGCCACGTTACCCGATCGGTAAGGGGCAGCTAAAAATAACCAGCTGAGCCAGGAGTTAAGTGTTGGTTGTGCAATATACACTGCCCTTCAGTGCCAAAAGCTGTCACTGAGAGATCCTTTGTATTACGCGGCTTGCGGCTTGGTTCTTGCTGCAAGGGACAGGCGATCTGCTCACGGTGGCTGCAGAACTCCCAAGCCCGGGCCGAAAGAGCCCGGCCTTCCAGACAGGCTCTACACAGGTGGTTTCAGCTCGAACCAAGTCAATCTCTTCATCCAGCAGGAAACTTGATAGTCACAGACCGGGAGGACGGAGAGAGAGACAGAGTGTTCTTGGGGGGAATTTACCAAAGCTCCACAAGTTGGTACCTAGCCTTTGACTGGGAACAACCACCAGTTGAACGGGCACTAAGGAACCCCTTGAGGTGGGGTCTGGAAGGGGTGATTCCCTGTTTTGTGTGCGGATTGACAATCTTTTGCTGGAAGCCAGACTAGCACACAGCTTGGGTTCTCCTCCGATGTCTAAAGTGTCAGAGGAAGTGGTATTGTATATCATATAGACGAAGGTCCACGTGTTGCACATGTACCCCTGAATTACTAAGATACTATAACGCAAAGGTTGAACAAGCAAAGTGTGAAATAGCGAATTTAATCTGTGGAAAAAGCCACCTAGTCTCTGAAACCTGTAACGTTTTTAAAGAAGATTGGGAAAGAATAAAGGAGTGGCACAGCCTTAAAATTAAAAGGAAGAATTAAATAATTATGGTTTTTTTTATCTCCTCCTCAAATGATTAGGATTAGACTTTTTAGAGTTCGTAAATGCATGGGACTTATGACTAAAAGTTAATGGTTAATTATAATCCATTAATTAATACATTAAGATTTTACTCTTAATCGTAATTAATTAAAGTATTATCGACTATTAATTTGGCTATTAATATTTTATTTGGTTATTTGATTAATTATTTTTTATTTTTTATTTGAATATCTGATGAATTAATTTTTTTTTTACCAAAAGAAAAAAAAAGAAAAAAAAAGTTTTTTTCTGTACACTCAAAACTGAATAAAGTAAGTTTGCTCTAAAAGGACATAATGGGAGCAAGGCAGAGTAAAGAAGTACCCAAGGCCAGCCCATTAGGGTGTGTCTTAGCATACTGGAAAGAAATAGCTGGAAAAGGAGGAATGGAAAATAAAAAAAGTTTAATCAAATATTGCTCCCGCTGGTGGCCACTATATCGCCTAGAGGAGGGGGCAAGGTGGTCTCCAACAGGTACCTTGGAATATAATACCTTGTTACAGTTAATGTTGTTTCTACGAAGAGAAGGGAAATGGGAGGAAGTTTCTGATTCTGATATGTTCTTCTCCCTCCGGAATAACCCTGATTGGCAAAGGGACTGTGGTATCAAGGCTCCCTCTGACCCCCTTGTTCTGGCTCTTGAAAAAGAAAACAGAAACAAAATGGGAGAACTTAAACGGTGCTGCTCGGCCTGTAGCATAAGGCAGAGGTGCACCAGGACAGATAAAGTTTATCGTGCAGTACTAGAGGAACAAGAACAAGATCTAGACAATGTATTCAGCCCTTACTTGGGAGGGCAAGGGGAAAGGGGTGGAGTACTTGGGCGGGGCATCAGCACCATTTATTCCACCTCCTACACCTCCTATTTCACCTCCTACACCTCCTATTCCATCTATTCCACCCCCTACACCTCCTATTCCATCTGTTCCAACTATCCCACCTATTCCCCCTAATACTCCTACTCCTATTCCTTCTTCTCCTTTGGAGAAGACACCGGCTCCAACCCCTCCAAGCAGCCCAATTGCTTCCCGAACCAGAGGACAAATACTACAGGCCCCCCTACAGGAGACAGTAATATCAGGCAGAGAAAAGATATTGGTTAAGGTGCCCTTCTCCATCCTTGATTTGGAAGCATGGGAAAGGGTTGCGGGAGGTTATTGAAATGACCCAGTAAACACTGCTAAACGTCTACGATACATTATGAAGCAGTACAATCCAGACTGGGGTGATATTCAATTGTTATTAGATGCATTTACTGAAACAGAAAAACAGTTCTAAAAACAGCAGGAGACCTGGTAGCAGACCACTTTAGACAACAAGAAGTAGATCTAAAAGAACACTTTCCACTTCAGGATCCAGGCTGGAACCCAAACCAACCAGAAGAAAGACAGAAGCTAAAGAAGTACCAGGATTGGATTATATTTGGAGTGGAAAGAGCAATACCTAAAACTATAAATTGGTCAGCTTTATATGCTATTAAACAGGGACCTTCAGAATCTCCCACAGAGTTTCTTGACTGTCTGAGAAACGCAATGCGACGCTACACACCACTGGACCCTGCATCTGATGTGGGGATACAACAATTAATTAACCTATTTTTGGGACAGTCCACGGGGAATATTAGGTGCAAACTCGAAAAAATTTGAGAAGCAGATGCACGGAATTTAGAAACTTTATTGGGGGAGGCTTGGAGAGTCTTTAGCAAGAGGGAACAGGGGTATAAAGGAGGGATGAAGAACTTGGTAGCAATAGTGCAGGAGGAGCAGAAAGAAAAATGTGAAAGCTGGCAGGGGCCGTCCAGGAAAGGCCCTCCTCGATTAGCCAGAAATCAATGCGTGTTGGAGTAGATGAAACAGGAAAGCCTTATAAATATGATTGCCTGGCAAAAGATTTTGAGAATATAGAAACTATAAGCAAGATTGAAATGAAAGCAAGTTTTGAGATCCCTTAGTTACTGAACAACGGGAAAACAATGGTGTGGCTGGCTGAAGGTAATCCCCTTTTGATGAAACAATACCCTCTGCTTGCAGGCAGGTTCAAGGGTCAAAGCAGACCCTACAGCTTGGCAGAAGGGGTCCAAAGAGGAGTTTTTAGGGTTTAAAATGTAACACAGTATGGTAATGTAGTGATTCTTATAGGTTGTATGGAAATGCTATAGGATTTGTATATTGTACTAGATTGGTTAGTGAGAATCAGAATATTCAACACAGAAGATGATTTATTGTATTGTAACGGGAACTTCGAACACACTTTTCTTCCCTTCTCTTCTCTTTGCTCTTCCCACTGCATCTTCCACTTCTTCCCACACTCTTAGTTCTCACCCCTTTACTCTCTTACGTTCTACCCCTCTCTTCTCTCGGGCCTGCTCCGAGCTGTGGCTGGCAGCTCCCAGCAGGGCCCTGCACCCATGCCCTTTGCAATAAACCCCAAGTTCCACGACCTGGCTGCAGAGATTTCTTGTCTCCGTTCGTCCCGACCGTGCAACCCCTGCACCCGTTCCGACAGACTGGCGCCCAGATGTGGTTTAAGGGCCAGCTCAACTTTTCCACCTGTTGGATACTTCTGCATGCACGGTAACTACAAAGACCAGTTATAGTCCCCTTAAAGGTGTCGTGAGCACGGCATACCGTTGCAGCACAGCGTGAAAGCCGGAGCTCTTAAAATTGTGCCGAGGCAAAAACCCCGAGCACGGGGAGTTGCTACTGGCAACTACCTGGAGCTCTCGGAGGAAATTGCCTGCCCTCGAGCTCGGGTGACCGCTGCCGTGCAGCAATTACCTGGAGCTCTCTGAGGAAGTTTGCCCGTGGCATCCCCCGGAACACGGAGACGTTGCTAAGCAGCGCTGTCAGAAGCTCTAAGGAGGGACTTTGCCACGAGCGGTGAGCTCAGGCAAGCGCTGCAAAGCACCGCCCGCACTGGAGCTGTGAGCGCAGACTACCTGCGAGGTCCCGAGCACGGAAAGCCGTTGCCAAGCAGCGGCCGAGACCCGGAGCTCTGAGGAGGGATCTGAACGCAGCATCCTGAGCCCCAACTGGAGTGCCTGGCCAGCCCCCGTGACGGAGCTCTGATTGAGGACACTGCTTGTACGACACCGAGGTTGGTAACACACTGGTCTAATAATGGGACAAACTCACTCTGCCCACGACAGAGATCTCTATAAGCAACTAAAGCATTTATTAAGTTCTATGCCAAGTCAATTACCGAAATAGGAGTTAGAAAACCTTTTAGAATGGACTTTAACTAATTTCGCAAATGCTGACCGTTCAGCCGTCTTTACGAGATTTTTGGGACACAGTTGGAATTAAGCTCTTTAATAGTATTTCCCGCCGAGACATGGCTGCCGCACAGCTGGTCCCGGCTTGCAGAGCTCTGGTCGAGCTTTTTGCTACAAGGGGGATGGCCGCAGCAGCCGCCCCGCCAAGCTCTGCTTCTGTTGCGAGTCCGCCCCTTGCCACCGCGGGTCTGGAGCAGGACGTGATCCCCGTGCCCCCGTCAGATCCCACGGCTCCTGTGCCCGCGGTCCTGCTCACCCCTGCCGCCCCCCCCCGCCTCGCGGTGGCGACATCCGCCCCCCCGGTTCCAGCCCCCCCCGCAGTCCCCGCCCTTGCCATCCCACTTGTCCCTGCCGCCGCAATCCCCGCCCCCGGTTTCGCCATCCTCGCGGCCGCGCCCCCTAACCCCGCCTCTGCCAGCCCACCCAACAGCGTCACACCGGCCCCGCCCCCTAACCCCGCCTCTGCCAGCCCGCCCAGCAGCGTCATTGCGGCCTTGCCCCCCCCGCCCCCGCTGGACCCGCCGCTCATCCCCCGCTGCCCGCGGGTGCGGCTACTGCTCCCATCTCCCTTGCCGACCCAGTGCCGGTTGTGGCCTGGGCCCCGTCCGTGTCTGTTGCTTCCGCACTGGCATCTCCAGCGTCCCTTGTAAACGCGGGAGCCCTGCCCCACTATCCTTGTGTTCAGGCTCGCCTCGGGCCACCCGCGGGGCAGATGCCCGTGGCTGGGCCGGTCCCCGCAGGCGTTTCGGCGCAAGCCTCCGGTCCTGGCACAGCACTGCCTGCGCTGGGACCGGGCCGCTCCAGTCCCCCAGTGCACCCCGTGCCAGCGCCGCGGCGTTTGCAGCGGTGGCCGCAGCCCCTCCCGTCTATGCCCGCTGGGCTGGCAGCCACTCCAGCTCAGCTTACGAGTCCCCAACAGCTGCACGCCGCTGTTGAGGCACTGACCCGCCCACCGCCCGGCTCGGCACCCCCTCAGCAGACTTCCGCTGCCTCCACGCCGCTTCTTCTGCCCTCTGCCACCCCGGGACCATCTCCCGCTGGCGGGGCTGCCCCGCCGCTGTCCGAAGTTGCCTTCCCGCCCGTACAGCCGCCGCGCACCACCGCGGCCCCGAGCCAAGCCGCGCCCCGGACCAAGCCATGCCCACTGCAACCTCCCGCTTCCGATCTGCTAGATGGCGCGGCCCCGCCACCTCCTACACCCGCGAACGTCCCGCCGTTCCCTTCCACGACCGCAGCCGCAGCCCCCGGTGTGCCCGACATTCCGCCTCTGGCCATGATGATACCCCACACTGAGTTAGTGGCGCAACCTGCGCATGCGCTGCTGCTGCAACCGCCACACCAGCAATATCACTCCGCGCCGCCACCGGATCTCCATATGGCACCACAGCCGCCTGCGGTGCCTTGAACGTCTTCTTCCGCGTCACTGCCCCTGCCGGTGTGTGATGACGCCTGCACAGCCGCATCCCCGGGACACCCCACAGCGCGCAGCCCTGCACCACCGACGCCGGATGTGCCTCCCCTGCCGCGATCTGCACCTCCGCTGCCCGAGTTCCTGCCTTCTACGCCGCCGCACCCCGCAGCCGACCACAGCAGTACCGGATCAGGACCGCATCTGCTCGAACACCCAACCGTGATTTTTCCTTCCACTCTCCCAGCACCGAGTGGGACTTACACACAACCATGCACACAACCCGTGCAACTAGGAGGGGGAGGGTGGAATATGACAACTCCTTTAATAAATCCAGGACAGACAGAGAACCATTTAGCTCCTGCGAATGCCAACCATCTGATCCCAACACAAAAGAATTTTGAAAAGGAACTGTTCCCAAATAGCTCCAAAGTCTCCCCAGTGTTTGGGACTGATTTCTCAACCCAAAATGAGACTCTAAACCCTGAAGATTCGCCAGCATTAATCCAAAACTTAGAAAACTCACAAAAATCTTTTGATAATTTCCAACTTACAGATTGGCACGAAATCAGACGGCAGATTTGCAAATAAGAAAGTCTAAATCCTTTAGCTATGCCTGTGCTATTCAGCCAGCAAGCTGGTGGTCCCAGAACATGGGTAGCTATCCCAGCTCATGAGATAAAAGATCTACAAAAAGCAATAAGGGATAGTGGTATCTGCTCCCCATATTTTAAGCAACTGCTGAAAAGTACCCTGGAAGGACATACACTCACACCAAATGACTGTAAAAATCTTGCTAGTATAATTCTCACAGACTCACAATATATGCTATGGGAACTCAAATGGAAAAGACTGCTTACAGGGGTACTAGCCACTTATAGACAAAGTACTGATGCAGACCTTTGTATCCTTGTCATGTCTAAACTGACTGGTGACCCTCCTGATGATCAGAATGATAATCAAGTAAATTTACCCAGAACAGCATTAGATGACATTAAAAAGATGGCTCGCAGAGCCTTTTTGCAAATTCAGCCTGCAGGAAGTTTTGAAAAAGCCTATAATCTGATTAGCCAAGAGTTGTCTGAACCATTTACCACATTTGTGGACCGGGTAATCCAAGCAGCAGAAAGGCAGTGTGGTGATGACATAGCTCGCCCAATAATGATACAGGACATTGCTGAAAATAATGCCAATGCAGAATGTAAAAGAGTTATCAAAACCCTAGGAAAAGAAAAACCCACAGTGCCTGAAATGATTGATGCCTGTAACAAAATTGAGAGTCCACAGCAAGTGGCAACTATCCAGGCAAATGAACTTGGGAAAACTCTAGGAGAAAAAATTGAAAGGGCTCTTACAGCACAAGCAGCTGCACAGGCAGCACAAGCAGAAGCACGAGACCAAAAACTTACTGAAATCCTAGCTGCCTTGCATCTAAACTCCCGGCAACAAGGTAACACTATGGCTGTTATGCAAGCTGCTGTAACTTCAGGACCTTGCTACCTCTGTAAACAGCCTGGCCATATCAGGAGGAATTGCCCAGAAGTCAGAAGGGGTGCACAAGCACTGGGTCACTGTTCTGCCTGCAGGAAAGGAAATCATTTTACCTGGCAGTGTCATTCCAGATGTGACATGAATGGAAGACACGGTCCAAAAAACTTCAAGGGGAACGCGCAGCGTCATCGCGTGATGAAACAAGTAGTGGCGCCCCAGACACCCTAAGTGGGATATATCAGTACACCGACTCAAAAGCACTTCGCTTCATTGCCGGCAGAATCCCAAGTAGTGACCCAGGTTTGCTACCCCCAGGGTCCTGGTGCACTTTGGCAACCTCCAAGCCAACAACCTTTTTAAAGGATGAGGGGTATGACTGTATCTCAACAGGGATTATTGGAACTTCTCAAAATAGACAAGACTTTTTGGTTGTTGGTAAAGAAAGGAATACCATCCTGGGACTGCTTGTTTTGCCTTGCGTAATATCTGTTAACTGCAATGAAGAATTACTAGTGCTAGCCAAGGCCTACTGTCCCCCATTGCATATTCCACCTAGAACCCCTATAGCTATTGCTATAGCACTGCCTATGGGGACTGTAGATCAAATGCCACCACGCTGTTTACCAGTTGCTCCTGAAAATCCTGAAGTTCTATGGGTTCAACACATAAGTCAACAACGACCAATGTTAACTTGTGAATTGTCAAATGGAGTTCAAGTTAGTATCAGAGGGATGATTGATACAGGAGCAGATGTTTCTGTGATCTCTTATTATCGTTGGCCAACAAATTGGAAATTAACAACTCCCCCAGGTACTCTCACAGGCATCGGAGGTGTCACTCCGTGCTTGCAAAGTGAATCTGTAATCAGTATTACAGGACCTCAAGGGAAGAAGGCGTTGATCCGTCCCTATGTAGTGCAGAAACCCATCACAGTGTGAGGAAGAGATTTACTTTCTGAGTGGGGAGCCAAAATTGAACTGGGTTTTTCATAGGGGCCACTGAAGCACTCAGTACTTTAAAACTGACCTGGAAAACTGACACCCCTGTCTGGGTCAGCCAGTGGCCCCTGCCAGATAATAAGCTGAGTGCTCTAAAAACACTTGTGACTGGACAACTGCAAAAGGGCCACATTGCACCCTCTAACAGTCCTTGGAACTCACCTGTGTTTGTAATCCATAAGAAAACTTCTGACACTTGGCGATTACTACATGATCTCAGAAAAATCAATGCAGTGATTGAGGACATGGGCCCTCTCCAACCTGGCCTGCCCAACCTTTCCATGATCCCAAGAGATTGGCCACTTGTGATTATCGATCTAAAAGACTGTTTCTTCAACATCCCCCTGCATCCAGATGACGCTCCTCGTTTCGCCTTCTCCGTTCCAAGTACAAACTTACAAGAGCCACTTCAAAGGTATCATTGGCTTGTTTTGCCGCAAGGCATGAAAACTTCTCCGACTATTTGCCAATATTTTGTAGCCCGCGCATTGTCCCCGGTTCATGAGCAATTCCCACAATCAGTTATTCTCCACTACATGGATGATCTGCTCATTGCAGCGCCAACACAAAAACAAATGGAAGAGACTCGTAACAGTGTTGTCACTGAAATCAAAAAGGCTGGACTGGTGATCTCTGAATCAAAAATACAACAGACTGCTCCCTGGAAATATTTGGGTTGGAAACTAACAGAACAGTCTACTGTACCACAGAAGATACAAATCCAGACTGATGTTCACACCCTGCAGGACTTGCAACAGCTTTTAGGGGAAATTAATTGGGTTAGGTCTGTGTTAGAAATCACTGCTGATGAACTCGCTCCACTTTTTGATTTGCTGAGAGGAGACAATAACATTAAATCCCCCAGATCTCTCACTCCTGAAGCCTGCAAGGCCTTAGAAAAAATTACTGATGCTCTGCAGAACAGGGAGGCACATCGCTGTATTCCTGATCAACCCTTTTTCCTTGCAGTTTTAGGAGAAAAGCTGAGACTGTGCGGTCTCATTTTTCAATGGGATTCCTCTCAAAAAGATCCGTTGTTAATAATCGAATGGGTTTTCCTTCCTTACAGGTCGCCAAAGACAATCCTCACACCTTTAGAAATGATGTCTCAAATCATCATCAAAGGTAGAGCAAGGCTTCTTTCAATAGCAGGTCATGAATTTGCAATTATCTATTTGCCCATGAAGCAGAACTATTTTGATTGGGCAATGCAAAAATCAGAGGACTTGCTGTATGCCTTACTCGATTTTCCAGGCATGTGTTCTATTCATTACCTGGCACACAAAATGATCAGAGCTATGTTATGCTACAAAGACAAACCCCTCATCAGTGAAGAGCCTTTAGATGCAGTCACGGTCTTCACTGATGGGTCAGGGCGAACGCACAATTCAGTAGTTACATGGCAGAATAAAGATACTAAAGTCTGGGAACAAGATGTTCAAAAAGTTGAAGGTTCTCCTCAGATAGTTGAATTGGCTGCAGTTGTAAGAGCATTTCAGCTCTACCCAGAACCTTTCAACTTAATCACTGATTCGACATATGTTGCTAATATTATTAAGAGGATTGAAGGTTCTGTTCTAAAGGATGTGAACAACGACAAGTTGTGTCTTTGGCTTACCTGTCTCTACCAAATCCTATCACACAGAACTAATCCTTATTTTGTTTCTCACATTAGATCTCATTCTGGTCTTCCAGGATTTATGGCAGAAGGAAATGCACGAGCTGATGCATTGGCATCAGCAGAATCTGATGAGGAAGTTGAAACAGGCATTGAAAATTCTACCTCGGTGCTTGCTGCAACTACCTTGCCTAGCACTATTGAACAAGCCAAATTGAGTCATGCATTTTTCCACCAAAATGCACAGGCAATCAAACGAGATTTTCACATTACTTTGGAGCAAACACAAAATATTGTACGAGCTTGCCCAGATTGCCAGCTTGTTCAACCTCTCCCTTCTTCAGAAGCCACCAACCCACGAGGGTTGGAGAGCTTGCAGAAGTGGCAGACAGATGTTACCAAGTACCCCTCTTTTGGGAAACTTAAAAACATCCATGTCTCTGTCGATACGTTTTCAAATGCAGTTTTTGCTTCTGTACATACAGGAGAAACGGCTATGCATGTCTGCCACCATTTTTCACAAGCCTTTTCCTATCTGGGTGTCCCCCAAGAAGTTAAAACTGATAATGGTCCTTCGTATGTTTCACAAGAATTAGCTGCATTTTTAAATGACTGGGGTGTTCGTCATACATTTGGCATTCCCTACTCTCCCACAAGTCAAGGAATGATAGAAAGAACACATCAAACTGTAAAACGCACTTTAGATCAACAAAGAGGGGGGGGAGCCCAGGATACACCTCAAAGGAGGTTGAATAAGGCTTTGTATGTTTACAATTTCTTGAATAGTTCTGCAGAAGAGCCTGATCCCCCCATCTACAGGCACTTCTTGAACAACAAAAAGGCAAAACTGAAAGAGCACCCCCCAGTTTTGATCAAAAATTTAGATTCAGGACAAGTAGAAGGACCATACAATCTTATAACATGGGGAAAGGGATTTGCGTGTTTCCACAGGCGGAGGGCTCAAGTGGGTTCCAGCGAAGAACGTGAAGCCCTACCATGCATCGAAGCCCGCTGACGCCTCCACATCAGCCAGAGACTCCGCGAGCGGAAACCAGGAAGCAAGCACCCAGACCTGAACTGCGCAGAATCATCAGAAGAAAGTGATCTGCCAGAAACAGCTCAAGAAAAGAATGGAGTTTTATCATTTGCGCAAATGCACGTTGCTTTTATTATTTTGTTTTAGTTTTCGTAGTGAAGCTTTACCTGTAAATCAACCAAAGACTAATGTCTGGGTTGCTTTAGCCAGGTCTGCAGGCTCCGATACCATCTGTCTATCTGACACAAGCCCTGACAAACCTTTTTCAACCTGTTTAGTTGGAGTACCTTTCCCAGAAGGTTTTGATAATGTGACCTTTGAGAAATATTTGCCATATGATGATCATCATGTATCTCCCACTCCCAGCCAGAAACACCAAACTTATATTGATAATTCTAAAGTTGATAAATCTGACCTTCAAGAGCTAGAAATCCTAGGTTCATTAACTATGGATACCTGTTATTTCTTTCATTTCCTAGGAGAAGATGGTCCTCATTTAAATGTTACCCCATATTACCCAGCTTATAGCAATATGACTTCTTGGTGTAATCAAACTAAGCTTCTTACATATGATGAACCTCACGCAGACCGTTTTAACAAACTTCCTATTCCATTCCCCAGAGGAATCTGGCTCATCTGTGGAGACAGGGCCTGGCAAGGTATACCCTCAAAAATAGATGGTGGCCCTTGTGCCTTGGGACAACTTAAAATAATTGCTCCCAGTGTCAAAGAGGTAGTCAAAAGAAAAGCAGAAAGATCAGGTCCCCCTTGGGACATCAATATGAAAGCAACTGTGATAGTGATTTTCACCCTTGGAACTCTGGAAAATCAATTGTTAAAAGCATTTTTCTACCTCAGTAGGGTTCCTCAACTGCATTGACACAATTAAACAAGTTAGGGTGTTGGCTCAGCAAAGAAGTAAATGCCACCTCCACTGCAATCAGCGATTTGCAGACAGATGAGGAGGCAATCAGACATGCCACATTACAAAACAGAGCTGCCATTGATTTTCTTTTACTAGCACATGGCATGGTTGTGAAGATTTTGAAGGACTGTGCTGTATGAACTTATCTGATCATTCTGTTTCCATTCATAAACAGCTACAGAACCTAAAAGATTTAGCTAACCAAATTACAGTAGATGACCCATCTTGGCTAGACAGTTTGTTTGAGGGTTGGAGTTTTGCACCTTGGCTAAAGGAACTCTGTAAAATAGGCTTGATTATTCTAATAGTAATAATTGTAGTTTTAGTAACGGTACCCTGTATACTTCAGTGTGTGCAAAGAATTACGAGTAAGACAGTGTCAAATATTTTGGTTGTTCATCAGAACGGGGGAGATGTTGGAGTAGATGAAACAGGAAAGCCTTATAAATATGATTGCCTGGCAAAAGATTTTGAGAATATAGAAACTATAAGCAAGATTGAAATGAAAGTAAGTTTTGATATCCCTTAGTTACTGAACAACGGGAAAACAATGGTGTGGCTGGCTGAAGGTAATCCCCTTTTGATGAAACAATACCCTCTGCTTGCAGGCAGGTTCAAGGGTCAAAGCAGACCCTACAGCTTGGCAGAAGGGGTCCAAAGAAGAGTTTTTAGGGTTTAAAATGTAACACAGTATGGTAATGTAGTGATTCTTATAGGTTGTATGGAAATGCTATAGGATTTGTATATTGTACTAGATTGGTTAGTGAGAATCAGAATATTCAACACAGAAGATGATTTATTGTATTGTAACGGGAACTTCGAACACACTTTTCTTCCCTTCTCTTCTCTTTGCTCTTCCCACTGCATCTTCCACTTCTTCCCACACTCTTAGTTCTCACCCCTTTACTCTCTTACGTTCTACCCCTCTCTTCTCTCGGGCCTGCTCCGAGCTGCGGCTGGCAGCTCCCAGCAGGGCCCTGCACCCACGCCCTTTGCAATAAACCCCAAGTTCCACGACCTGGCTGCAGAGATCTCTTGTCTCCGTTTGTCCCGACCGTGCAACCCCTGCACCCGTTCCGACAAATGCGCAAATTGTAAGAAACAGGGCCATTGGAGGAAGGACTGTCCAGAATGGAAACTGAATGGTCAAGGGTATCAAAGGAGAGGGGTGGTTGCTCATGTGCAGGAGGATTAGCGGGGACCGGAGGAGACTACCCAGCAGGCCCTCTGGTTGTAAATCTGAAGCTGGGGGAAATGGAGAAAGATGTTAAATTCCTGGTTGATACTGGAGCAACGTACTCGGTCCTGAATACTGCCCTGATGCCCAATAGGAGATGATTATGCTATAGTTACAGGAGCGACTGGCCAAACTGAAAAGGCATTTTTCTTTAGGCCACTAAAATACAAACTGGGAAAGCAGTGGGGGATCCACAAATTCCTATATATGCCCAACTCCCCTGAGCTACTTTTGGGCAGAGATTTGCTGGGACAATTACAGGCAACTATTACATTTAAAAATGGGGAGATGACTCTGGAGGTAAATGATCAAAAGTATGTAGAAATATTGAGTTTGATATTAACCACTAGCAAAGTCATGAGGGAAACTGAAATTGATGAAGAATTAATGAATCAGGTATTCCCTGGGGTATGGGCCTCTGATGTACCAGGGAAAGCAAAAAACGCTTCCCCTATACAGATCAGGCTAAAAGAGGGAAAGCAACCTGTCAGGGTTAAACAGTATCCCTTGAAGAAGGAGGATAAGGAAGGTATCAGCCCAGTGATTGAGAACTTTTTGCGTTTAGGGTTATTAAAAGAATGTCAATCTGATTTTAATACCCCTATCCTACCAGTCCGCAAACCCGATGGGTCATACCGATTAGTACAGGATCTATGAGCCGTGAACAAGGTAACTGAGGATCTGTATCCTGTGGTGGCCAATCCCGACACATTATTAACTTGCTTAACACCTGAACTAACCTGGTTTACTGTCTTAGATTTAAAGGACGCCTTCTTTTGCCTTCCTACCCATGAAGCCAGCCAGAAAATTTTTGCATTTGAATGGGAAAGTCCCAAGAGCAGGCGAAGAACTCAACTGACATGGATCAGACTCCCATAAGGGTTTAAAAACTCCCCCACTTTGTTTGGAGAACTATTGAAGCCTCAGGGTCTTATTAGCTGAGCGTTGGGCCGAGACCTCTTTCCCAGGAAGGGACAGAGTCCCGGGGTCCAGCTCGCTTGGACCCAAGCCACGGGGAGCCTTCCAGCCAGCAGAGTGATAACAGCCTTATAGTGATAATCAGTTCTTTAGAATTTCAGCTCTTTAGGATTTCAGCTGCTGCTAGGCTTGGCTTCCCCGGGTATAGACTTCAGGCAGACAGAGAGAGAGGAGAAGGGAGACACCGGCTGTTCCACGGAGATGGTTTATTCGGGAGAACGTGAAAGGGCCCAGTTCTTCTTCTTCTAAGTTAGTAGGGTACAGTAAGCTACTTTTATACCCTTGGCCGGGCCCCAAACTTGACCAATGGGCAAAGGTTAGAGGGTTTACAAGTGACCAATAGTAGGGTTAACAAAACTTTTTCCTTATAAGGGTACAAAGATACGTTGCGAGTCTGGGGTCGGAACCCTCTCTGCTGCTGTGTCAGCATTCTTTTCGTTAAAGCCTCCACGGTGTCTTGGGAAGGCTTGTGGCATTTACTACAGAGAACAACTTGCAAAAGAATTAGAGACCTGGGAAGCCCCCCCAGAAGAAGGAAAGCTATTACATTATGTAGATGACATCCTGATAGCCACATGGACAAAGGAAGCGTGTGTGGCATGGACGGTAAGCCTCTTGAACTTTCTGGGGCTCCAGGGGTACCAGATATCAAAGCAAAAGGCCCAAGTAGTTAAACAGAAAGTAACTTATCTGGGTTATGAAGTCAGTGCTGGACAACGTACCCTGGGCCAAAGCCGGAAGCAGGCAATATGCCAGACCCCAAAACCTCAGACTGTAAAAGAACTACGAACTTTTCTGGGGATGATAGGGTGGTGCAGGTTATGGATCTATAACTATGGACTGTTTGTTAAGCCCTTATATGAACTGATTGCAACTGAAAGCAGGGACATCCAATGGACAAAGGAAGCTACGCAAGCTTTCAACTGACTGAAAAAAGCTCTCATGTTAGCTCCAGCCCTGGGATTGCCAGACGTGAGTAAGCCTTTCCTCTTGTTCTCCCATTAGAAGCAAGGGATCGCCTTGGGAATATTAGCACAAGACCTTGGCCCATACCGGAGAGCAGTTGCCTACTTCTCTAAGCAATTGGATGCAGCAGCTAAAGGATGGCCTGGATGCCTCAGAGCTGTTGCAGCAGTTGTACTAAACATCCAAGAGGCACGTAAATTCACCTTGGGCCAGAAAATGACTGTGCTCGTGTCTCACACAGTGTCTGCTGTGCTGGAGGTGAAAGGTGGACACTGGCTTTCACCACAACAGTTCCTGAGATACCAAGCCATTATGGTGGAGCAAGATGATGTGGAGATTGTGGTGACTAACGTTGTCAATCCAGCCTCCTTCCTCAGTGGAAACCAAGGGGAACCAGTAGAACATGACTGCCTGGAGACCATTGAGGCCACCTATTCCAACCGCCCCAACTTGAAGGATATCCCTCTCGAGAATGCAGAAATCTGGTTTACCGATGGAAGCAGTTATATCATCAGTGGAAAACGACATGCCGGGTACACAATTACTACCTGCAAAGAGGTCATAGAATCCGGGCCCCTGCCAACAAACACCTCTGCACAAAAGGCCGAGATAGTTGCCCTAATTCGGGCCTTAGAATTGGCAAAAGGGAAGGAAATAAACATATATACAGACTCAAAGTATGCATTTGGAGTAGTGCATGCTCATGGAGCCATTTGGAAAGAGAGAGGACTGTTGATTTCTCAAGGAAAAAACATTAAACATGCACCAGAAATACTGCGACTTCTAGAAGCAGTTCAGTTGCCAGAGAAAGTAGCAATCATGCACATTAAAGCACATCAGAAGATAAACTCAGAATTAGAAGAAGGAAACGAGCTGGCAGATAGGGAAGCAAAAGAAGCGGCAAAAATTGAGGTAATAACTGAGGCAGCCCTGGTTCCAGACGGGAAAATTTCTCTCGAAGGTAAGCCAAATTACAACAAATTGGACAAAAAGTTAATCCATGAACAAAATGGAGACTATAACCAAGAGGGATGGGTCACCATAGAAGGAAAATTAGTAATACCCTCCTACCTATTTTGGTGCCTAGTAAAGGAGGAACACCAGAAAACACATTGGGGAATTGATGCCCTATATAAATATCTAAATGAAAGGATCATAGCTAGACATTTACGAGCCACTATTGCCCAAGTGACTCGACAATGTGACCTTTGCCTCCAGACCAACCTCAAGAATATTCCCAAACCAAAACTTGGTCAGATTGGGAAGGGTCATGGGCCTGGGCAACAATGGCAGATTGATTTCACAGAGTTGCCAAGAAAAGGGGGGTATAAGTTTTTACTGGTGCTAACAGATACCTTTTCAAGATGGCCAGAAGCATTCCCCACCAGGACCTCTAAAGCTCGAGAGGTGACTAAGGTACTAGTACAAGAAATCATACCATGCTTTGGAGTCCCAGCCACAATCTCCTCAGACAGAGGACCACATTTCATCGCAAAATTAGTGCAACAAGTTAGCCAATACTTGGGCATAGACTGGGAACTTCACACCCTATATAATCCACAATCAAGTGGTCAGGTAGAGAAAATGAATCATTTGATCAAACAACATATTGTATGATTGGGACAAGAGGCTAGTTTGCCATGGCCTCAGTCCCTCCCATTGGCATTACTACGGATTCGAACCAAACCCAGGACTAAAGAAAAGATGAGTCCCTTTGAATTGCTCTATGGGAGACCATATGGGGTGCAGAAGGGAACATCTGCCCAGGAAGTATCACTAACTTCCTATATGATCGCTCTAAATAAACAACTTAGAGCAATTGAAAAATATGTGGCCGGAACTCGGGGTACGGGGCTTGATGCACCAGTACATGATGTGCAACCTGGAGACTATGTATATGTTAAGTCTCTTACAGAGAAAGCCCTGGAACCACAATGGGAGGGACTGTACCAAGTGCTCCTTACCACCTTCACTGCAATCAAGATTAAGGAACAAAGCGCTTGGATCCACCACAGCCGTGTTAAGAAGGCTCCAGAGGCCCCTTGGAGAATAACGCTGGGTGATGGTGAACTGAAACTGAAACTTACCCGGACAAAATGAATGTATCACAGTGGGCAGGGGTTTTTGTTGAAGTGTTGTTTACAATCGCAGTTGTAATCCAAAAATTAGAAAGTACTCCTAACCAGAGTAATGCTGAATGGCTTTGGTCCCAAGCCTTTACTCAATATACCGGATCCATGGGAAAGCCTTCCGATTTAAAAGGTTTAAATCTAACAACTTTGGTCATGCACAGTAACCAAATATATAAAAAACAGGAGTGGCAGAAACAAAGGTTGTGGTCACTTCAAGGGACCATAGGGGAGGTGATTAAGATAGGCTGTCGAATGATTAATGAGACTACCCATGGTAAAGCAACCCATATCAGTGTGAATAAGCGCCAGAAGGTTTGCAATTGCCCAAATGAATTACACTGTTGGTACAACTTCACATTAAGACGAACTGTTGACGTAGTTCACCTCTGGGCCCGCAACACTATTGGGTTGTCTTTTAAATTTAAAAT
The DNA here is from genome assembly GCA_009764595.1 of Geothlypis trichas. Lineage (NCBI taxonomy): Eukaryota > Metazoa > Chordata > Aves > Passeriformes > Parulidae > Geothlypis > Geothlypis trichas. The sequence continues at coordinate 13,292,161 of CM019934.1, read as the reverse complement.
AAGTGCTATAGCCAAGCCTGTTACAACCCAACCCAGCACTCAGACACAAACCCTAAACACCCCATTTAAGCTTGAACCTAAGGTTTATGAAATCGGCCCATATGTAACAAGGAATACGGGTCAACAAAAACTGTTATTTAACCCAGAATGGTCCCTTAAACATGTCAAACTGTTAATGCAAACTAATATCTCGACAGTTCAGCCAGCTTGCTCCCCCTTCCTAAGATCATCCTTTGAGGGATGGACAAAATGGCTGCAAAAACAAGTACACTTCAGAGACAGATTACGAAGGGATTTAACTGGGATGTTAGGGACTGGGTTAGGAGTTTTGAATGGAATTGACTCTGAAATATTAATGAACAAGTTAGCTGCAGCAACGAGCAACCTGATACAATTTAAGCAGCCCTTACAGTCATCTCTATTAAAATTAGGAAATAGTCAGTGGCAAGTCTCAAAGGTGCTGCCAAGATGGAGAGGAATTGAAGATCAAGACCATAGCCTACTGGTAGACGCATTGAAGGGGGCACAAGATAACATATCTTTAGCCCTTAGCTGTATACAAACACAGTTATGGATACAGTCCAACAGCTGCTTTAATCATAAGAGAAGGAAGTGAAGAGGTGTTTCCAACTGAAGTACGGAAGGCTGTCTGGGACAGTGCTACAGACTTTGAGAGAAATTTCCAATCTTGGTGGACCATGGTAAACTTTACATATAATCCCACCACTAACACAGCTACAGCCTTCGTGCTCACTATACGTAATGCCACAGTTCATGTTATTCACCCCATTGTTGACTTAGAGTTAAATCATGAGAAGTTTAGTCTTATACCCCTCAGAACATAGAGTATGGGCTTGGAAAATTCAAGGGAGATGGCAAACCGTTAACTTAGAGCCTTGCATTGCTCAAGAGCAACAGGGATTCATCTGTGAAAGTAATTTGATCAGCTCTCAAGACGTATGCCTTGACACTGACCAAGGCATCTGCCACTTTGAGATCCACCCAGACACTAACCAACAAACTGTACTAGTGTATATAGGTGATGGCCGTGTGTGTTTAAGGACTGTGTGTGATGTCCTAGAAATTGACAAGAACAAGGTAATCTTACCTGTTAAGAATCATTCCAGTTTTTGTATTTGCAACTTTCTGAAGGTTATTTGGTGTGACTTTTTATATTTGGCACCAGTCGTATCCCACCAGTTAATAAGAGCAAACTACACAACATACAATGAGTTATCACCCACACCCATTGGAATGAATTTAACTCTAGTAAAACAATTAATGAAACATCAAGATCTAATCAAAATCGTAAAAGAGATTCAAGAGAGTGGGCAGAGAACTCTGGTAACTGTCCATCACGACATAGCCGAAATGAACAGAGTCCTGCAAAGAGTAAAACAAGACACAAGTCATAACTGGTGGGATGCACTATTTGGATGGTCACCAACTGCAACTGGGATCATGAACACTTTATGTCACTCCATTATAATTTTATTAATTTTAGTTACTGTAAGTTTAATAATGTCTATTTTAACACTCATGTGGAATTGGAAGATGTTAAAGCGCATGGCCATGTTGACTTCACTCTCTAGAACTCATGGAATCCTGCTGAAGGGGGACCGTCACGATAGATCAGGACCCCTGTAGTAAAAGAATTTACTATATTTTAAGAAAAGGGAGGAATGAAACAGAAATTTTAGAAGGTCACTTGAATTAACAAAATGAATTAACCTTTTACGTAAGAAACCTCTGCCATAGTACAAAGGGCATAGGAGACACAAATTTCTGAAGCTTCTTGCATAAAGAACAATACCAGAGGAGATCAAGGGACATAAAGAACCCAGATAAAGGGGCTCCTCTGGCTCCAAGGTGGTCAGGACTGATAAGACAGACTCAGATAATCACCAAAAGACCTAAAGCGCACGCGCAAAGGAGAACAGTTCAAAAGTTCAATCATGAGGAAGACCACACTCTTCAGCCTCAGAGACCACCAAAAGACCCCCATGCAACCACCACAGTGAACCATGCATGCCCAGAAAAGCGTGGATCTATTTAGCATACGAAGCGAGGACAGGCGGGGCCAGGGGTTGAATATGCATGAAAAAGTTGTGTAATGTACTGCATATGGAATACCTTTGTGAATAAAGATGTGGGTCAGACTGCAGCTCGGGGCACAAGTTTTCAAGAGAAATATCTCGCTTGTGCCGGGCACCGACATACATACCCACTTCATAACTACTCCAGGTTGTGTAGTCTATTTATTCCGCGCATCGCTTCAGTCAATAAAATAACAGAAGAATTTATATGCTGTGGTAGCAAATCCATATACTTTACTAACTTGTTTAACACCTGAGCTAACCTGGTTCACTGTTTTAGATCTCAGAGATGCCTTCTTTTGCCTCCCTATCCATGAAGCCAGCCAGAAAATTTTTTGCATTCAAACACAGCTCACATAGTCCATGTGCCTGAAGGCTTCAAAATTCCCCACTCCGATTGGAGAACAGCTTGCAAAGATCCACAGTCCTGGGAAGCTCCACAAGAAGAAGGAAGGCTGTTGCAGCGTGTGCGGATGATCTTCTAGCAGCCACTTAGACGAAGGCAGCATGTGTAGCCTAGAGGGTAAGCCTTTCAAATTTCCTAGGACTCCAAGGATACAGAGTATCAATGAAAAGGGCATAGGTAAGGAAACAGAAAGTAAACTACCTGGAGTAAGAAGTGAGTGCTGAGCAGCAGACTTTAGGGCAAGGAAGCTATATGCCAAACCCCAAAACCCCAGAATCACACAGAATCACAGAATAATGAGGTTAGAAGAGACCTCTAAGATCATTAAGTCCAGCCTATGCCCTAATACCTCAACCAGACCATAGCACCAAGTGCCATGGCCAGTCTTTTTAGACACATCCAGAGATGATGATTCTACCACCTCCCTGGGAAGAGCATTCCAGGACAATGAAAGAACTTCAAACCTTCTCAAACATGGCAGGGTAGTGCCAGCTGTAAGTTTATAATTATGGACTGCTTGTCAGACCCCTCTATGCTCTTACTGCCAATGGAAACAGAGATCTCCAGTAGACAAAAGAAGCCACACGGGCCTTTTACCAGCTAAAGAGTGCCCTCCTGTCAGCTCCAGCTTTGAGACTTCCAGATGTAAGTAAACCATTCTTTCTATTTTTCCATGCAAGAAATTGCCCTAAGAATACTGGCTCAGGACTTGGGTCCATACCAGAGGGCAGTTGCTTACTTCTCTAAGCAACTAGATGCAACAGCCAAAGGATGGCCAGGTTGCCTCAGAGCTGTAGCAGAAGTCATGCTGAATATTCAAGAGGCATGCAAGTTTACCCTGGGACAAAAATGACTGTGCTAGTGTCCCACACAGTGCTCACAGTACTGGAAGTAAAGGGTGGCCACTGGTTTTCACCACAGAGGTTGCTGAAATACCAGGCATCATGGTAGAGCAAGATGATGTAGAGATAGTGGTGACTAATATTGTCAACACAGCTTCCTTAGTAGAAATCAAGGAGAAGCAGTACACCAAGATTGCCTGGAGACCACTGAAGCTACCTACTCCAGCTGACCAGACATAAAGAATACTCCTTTAGACGATGCAGAGACCTAGTTCACTGACAGAAGTAGCTACGTTGCCAATAGGAACCGACATGTTGGGTAAGCAGTGACCACCTGCAGAGAGGTAATCAAATCTAGACCCTTAAACAGGTACTTCTGCACAGAAAGCTGGGATAAATGCATTGACCCATGCCTTAGAAACAGCAAAAGGAAAAGAAAATAAACATCTATACAGACTCGAAATATGCATTCAGAGTCACGTATGCACAGAGAGCCATCTGAACTGCTAACCTCACAAAAAAGAAGAGACAATCCAGCTGCTGGAAGCAGTTCAGCTGCCTAAAAAAGCATATTAAGGCACACCAGAGAGTGAGCTCAGAATTAGAGGAAAGAAATGAGCTAGCTGATGGAGAGGCAAAGAAAGCAGCAAAAGGTGAGGTAATTATGGACAGATTTTCCTCGAAGGTAAGCCAGAATACAATAATACTAATCAAAAGAGACATACAACCACAAGGAGTGGGCTACCATTGAAAGAGAGCTGGTAATTCCTTCCCAATTTCATAGTCAATAGTGAAGGAGGAGCACTAGAAAACACACTGGGGCCTAACTACTTAAAAGCTTTTATAAAGTGTAGCTCCTTTCCCAAAATGAACAAGGCTGCCAGTGATACAGAGTACATTGAGATGAAGTGTTAACTTTGAAGTAGTAGTTTCCACAGGCTTTCTAGAACACACATCTGATTAAAAGAATCATTGCCAGGAATTGATATGCCACTATTACTCAGGGAAACCGACAGTGTGATCCTTGCCTCCAGACTAACCCAAAAAATACCCCCAGGCCGAAACTTGGTCAGACTAGGAGAGGCCATGGGCCTGGACAGCAGTGGCAAATTAACTTTTCAGAACTCCCAAGGAAAGGGGGGTATCAGTATTTACTAAGATTGATAGATACGTTTTCAGGGTGGCCAGAAACATTCCCCACCAGAACTGTCAAAGCTCAAGAAGTGACCAGGGTATTATTATTATTATTATTATTATTATTATTATTATTATTACAAGAAATAATGCCACGCTTCAGAGTTCCAGCCACAATGTCCTCAGATAGAAGATCACATTTCATTTCCAAAGCAGTGCAACAGATTAGTAGCCACCTAGACGTAGACTGGGAACTTCACACTCCATACCGCCCCCAATCAAGCAACCAGGTAGAGAAAATGAATCATTTGATTAAGCAGCAAATTATAAGACTGCGGCAAGAAATTAATCTACCCTGGCCCCAAGCTCTTCCACTGACACTATTGCAAATTCGAACTAAACCTCGAGCTAAAGGAAAGCTGAGTCCTTTTGAAATGCCTTATGGAAGACCATATGGAATACAAAAGGGAATGTCCACCCACATTAGAGTGATAACACTGGCCACCTACATGGTAGCTTTAAGTAAACAGCTCAGAGAAATTGAGAAACACATGGCTGGAACTCAGAGCAGGGAGTTAGATAGCCTGGAGATGATGTATATGTTAAGTCTCTTACAGAGAAGACTTTGGAACCACGGTAGAAGAGACCACTGCAAGTAAATTGAGATAATGCAATTGATTTTAAAAAGAAGTTTCAATCCTGGTAGACTATAGTAAATGTCACCTATGATCCTGCTTCTAATGTAGCCACTGCCTTTGTGCTTACCCTACATAATGCCACTGTTTATGTGATCCATCCTATTATTGCACTAAGATTAAACCATGAAAAAACAATACTCTACCCTTCAGAACATAGAGTGTAGGCACAAAAGATGAGTGAAAAGTGGCAAACAGTAAACTTAGAATCCTGCATTACTAGAGAACATCTGAGATTCATTTGTGAAAGCAATACTATTAATGCCCAAGATGTGTGTTTAGACACTGAACAGAGTATTTGCCACTTCGAAGTCCATCCAAATCACTGACCAGAAAACTGTGCTCATATATACTAGAAAAAGGTGTTTATGCCTGAGAACTGCCTGTGCTGCTGTAAAAATTGATACCAATGATGTTATTCTGTCTAGTAGAAATCATTCTAATTTCTGTATTTGTAATTTTGTTAAGATTGTCGGGTGTGATTTTTCCTACTTGGCCCCAGTGACATCCCACCAGCTAGTTAAAACCAATTTTACAATGTATCACGGACTATCACCTACCCCTATTGGAATGGACCTTATATTGGTAAAACAATTAATTAAGCACCAAGACCTACTAGAGATCTTAGAAGAAATCCAAAAAATAGAAAGAAAACCTTAATTACTGTCCAACATTGTACAAAAGAAATAACCAGAGTTCTGCAAAAAATAAAACAAAATGTGAATCATCACTAGTAGTATGTGATCTTTAGGTAGTCACCAACTGCAAATGGAATCTTTAATAAGTTGTGTCATCTCATTGTAGTTTTGTTAATATTAGTTAGAATAAGTTTAAGATTATCTATTATCTTGCTAATTTAGAATTAGATAATACTACAACGAATAGCTGTATTAACCTCTTTATCTAAGGTACATGGTAAAGCATTGAGAGACACTTATTGTCGTAAGAGTTTGCATTAAGTAAAAGAATTTACTTATTTTCTAGGAAAGGGGGGAATGAGACAGAGTGAAAAATCCCCCAAAGTAGAAATCCCTTTTGAATTAGGTTAAAAGTCTAAAAAGGTAAAAAGTCTGTAAGCCAAAGCTGAAAGGAAAACTGCAAGACAGAGATAATGAAGAGATTGATAAAGAAAAACAAAGACTAAAACAAGGCCAGGACAACCTGACCTAGGAATTCCTTTTGATAAAGAGGAACTAGCAGCAAATGTCACGTGAAGTCCATAAAAATGAATATGTATGAGCCTATTGTGAAACTGTATGCATATGTATTTGGAAGAGAGATAAAAAGAGACCTGAAGTTCTCGGAGGTAGGCATGCCCTTTTAGTACCTTTGAAGTATGCATGCGTCCAGCGCTGCAATAAACACATACCAGTTCTATACAACTTTGTAAAAGTTGTCTAGTTCTCTTCTTTTCTCCGCAAAACAATGGGTCGGGAAACTCCTTGAAGCACAGGATGAAAGACTTTCAAGAACCCTCGCAGCTCTCCATGTAACTCCTCAACAAGATAATTCCACAGAAATAATAGCAGCAGAACTTGCCAAAAGGCCATGTTTCAAGAGTGGGAAATTTGGACATATAACAAAATACTGCCCAGAGTCTGTAGGAAATGTGACAGTACTGAATCATTGCCCAAGATGCAGAAAAGGGAGACACTATGCAAATCAGTGCTATTCCAAATATGACATAGATGGAAATATTTTACCATGAAAAGTGTTTCCCAGCAAGTGAAACCACTGTGTAAAGATACAAGTATTAGTAATGATTCAACTACCCAAAATTTCTCTGAAGACAGAATATTTGGGAAACTTCAATCACGTCTTATCTGCAGGGTCATCAGCTGATTCCCCAATGATTTGATGTTTGGGGAATGCTGGTAGTGAACTTGTAACCTCTGTTATTTCTGTTTTCTATAGGTAATACCGATAAATAGTGATTGTTGTTATTATTACATGAATGCCTAAAAAAGGGTTGTCTTAACCCCTTCGAACACTTGCTGCTAATATATTGATTTTGTAATATGAATTTACTGATTTTTGTAATAAGAATTATTATTAAGGTATTGTTGTGGTATTTACAGACGGCTTTCATATGTTTTACCATCTCTTTGTGTGATCATCTACAAGACACATGTCTCTTCAGGATCCTGCTTTTTGTTTTCTAACAGCTTATACATTTTCTTTATCCAGACTGCTAGTCTCGTGGCTTTCTTCAGTTATTATTACAGAAGTACTCCAGCAGAGAGTCCAGCTGTAACATTAACTTCTTTCTTTGGGTTTTGGTTTCATACTAGGTAATGTCTCTCATTCAGCTGCACTTCCTCCAACCTCACACTCTCAGTGTCCAGATCCAGGCTCATAATCCTGCCTGTGACCACTTTCAAATCTTTGAAGAACAGGTTTGCTGTGTTCGAAGAACCTCTATCCTGAAGAAAACTTGGGAGGGATTCAAATACTTGATGGTTTGATTGGTTTTTAACCTTAAGGTTTTTTACTCTTAACTGCTATTTTTAAGAGCCTTGTTTTAAAAGGTGTTAAGTGACACCCACCAATTAGAGTTTGGGCTCTGGCCAAGCTCTAGCTCTACTCGGATGGGATGATTGAAAATAAACTCAGATGTTTTCTGCATCAAAAATATTCAAGTCATTTTGGCTTGGCAATTTGACCCTCTATATGACAGATGAACCTACTTTTAAAGTGAGCTTGGAGAATCATTATCTGGACATGATGTTCCAATTCTCTACTGATCTGAGGTTTATCAGCTGCTGCAGACTCTGGGATGACGGTTCAGTGTTGCAGTGCTTACTAATTATATAATTTCACATGTGTTATTGATTATGTGCATTATCTGATTGATTCCTAATTATTGTTAGTGTCTTCTTTACTACATGCATTGTTTTGCTCTGTTTCCTCATGCTCATAACCAAAGAGTGTTAGTAATAGCAACTTACGTCGTTATCTTACATGTCTCTATTCAATTTTGCAAAACAGAACTGATCAATATTTTATTTCTCATAGCATGGCCTATTCTGTACTTCCAGGATTTTGAGAAAATCCTCCAGTCCCTGTGGGGACGTGGGTTTGCTTGTGTTTTAACAGGTGCAGAGTCCAGGTGGATTTCAGTGAAGAATGTGAAAGAAGTCACACAGATGTGGCTTGCACAGAGATTCCAACCCTTGTGTTTCACCCACAGAAGATTGTGGACTTTGGGTTTCTTTATGGGTGTGGGAATCAGCGGTATTGTAGAATTTTTGTTAGATGATAGAGGAGTGATCAAGGGTTCCCAAACTAGAGTTCCAACAGGAGTGTTGCTGGCAAGATGTTCAAGTGACAAACATGAGCTGGTAAATGACCTTTTCTCATATTATAGAAACTTCTGTATCTAAAAGAAGCAGATCCTGACATTTATCTAGACAGCACTGTTCAAAGTCCAGTAACCACATAAATAAAAATTTCCTAATCCTTGCCTACATGCATTTTTTAAGATAAACTTGCCCAATGAAGAGATGGATGCCTAGAGTTAGGTTAAATAAGGACTAGCAACTTATTACTCTGGGATTAATATGGTTTCAAATGGACATCACAACACAGTGCCTTCTCATGCTTGAAAATAAAGGGTATGGGAAGCTTATGTGGCCACATACCCTACAAACCTCCAGGCTTGACCCAGGTATAAGGTTCAATTTGACATACTACATTCACATCAGAAAAGGAAAACAGCACTAAAATCTGAAAACTTTTTTTTAAGAGTAAGCTTTTGTATATTTAAAGCAAATAAACACACACTGACAATTAAGTGCCTCACTCATGACTTTAAAATGACAAAGCAAGCATTCACTCACAGCACTGACTCCCAATATGATAGGACAGAGCAGACAACATGGGTTTTTTTCTGTCCCCAGAGAAAAATGTGAGAATAGACAGTATAAGGTGGTGCAAAGACTGGATTTGCTTTGAAATTAAGTAAAACAGAATAAGACACAGTAAAAAATAAGCAGAAGTAAAATGCACAGTGAAGTTCAGTAATAAGTAAAATGCATAGTTTTAGAATTTCAGTAATATTTAGATGACGTGCAATTTAGTTGATCATAAAAACACTGATGTTGTCCTTCATTAGATTTCAGAGTTGATTTTACATTTGGTTTGTTGGTTGCTCAAGGAATAATGTCATAAAAACAAAACCTATATATGGTATTAATAATTTAGTCTATCACATGAAAAAAACCTTCATATTTATTGGAAGCTTATCTTACTGCAGTCTTAAAAGCTACTTCTGCAAGCAAACCATTTGAAGCACCCTTTGACAAGTTTCTTACCACTGCCTCGTTCTTTGGAACAGACGGATTTTACATTATGAGAAGGCTGCCTTGGATCCAAAAAGGAGACATGTGCCTGTGATCCTACCGCATACACTGACCACTCCGGACCATAAGCCAAACACACATTCTCCCTGCAGTATGGCAACTTTGTGGAAAGTAACTAGAAAGAAAGGAAAGACAAATCAACACATTATGATAAGAGAAAAAAACACTAATAAAACAATTCTGTAAACTATGTTCAAGAGAGTTGCAGTGAAAAAACCCAAAATGCAGCTAAAAATAAGTTCATCACAACTATAGAAGTTTAAGAGAAAAGCAACCTGACTCAGAGAAAAAACAACCCCTGAAGATTAGATGTCTTATCTGACAAAACTGAGATGATAAAGGCTGAACCATGTATTATGCAAAGAACAATGGACATTTTGGCATATTGTTTTACATCTTTCTAAGCTGGTATTTCTTCAACAGGTGTACAGAGACATGATCTCAGCTGAAAAAGCTTACTTCATACAGTAGTATAGATATTTGTGGGTTTGATCTATAATTACACTTAAATAAGTGCAACTTCCTTTATGAAGGCTACTAATTAAGTATCAATTATACTCACTATGGAACAGCTCACTTCAGCTCACCCAGAACTGGCAGAAAGTTAAGAGCACTTCTCACCCTTAAAAATAAGGTGAGTGGGAAGTTTCTTTCCCCAAGTTCTAATTTTTAGGACATTGCATTTTACTTAAAGATTTATGTGTTTGTCATGGTTTAGGAATGGTATTCCCCAATTCAGTGTTCGCACTGAATCACCCCAGACCACATACCGCTTACACACTTCTCCCCCACCTCCCCCTGCAGTGGGCTGAAGAGGAGAATTGGAGGCAAAAAAAGGTAAAGGTCATGGGATGTGATAAGAACAATTTACTAGAAACAGCAATGAAATAAGAAAATGAACAGTAACAACAACAATACTAAAAGCAGAGTGTACAAGACAGGTGAACGATTCACACGCGGTTGCTCACTACATGGAATCCAGCACAACCTGACCATACACCCCAGAAAAACCAAAAAAATGCCACCCTCTGCTTTCCCCTCTGCCCATGACATGAGGTGGTATTGAATAATCTCAGGGTCTGGACTGTGCCCCTCCCAACTGCTGCAAAAATTAACCCTGTCCTGGACAGAACCAGGACTTTATCCAACCCTTATTCGATACCTCCTAATTCACACACAGATCCTACATCTTATAGATATATACACACACACAAGCATGGGTACCATTCCCTTAGTCAATGACTGTCCATTCAAAATGTCTTCCAAGACAGGAGGGCTGGCATGCTGTTGGCTGTTTGCTGCATCAGGAGCTCATGACTGGTGTATCTGGAGCAATCGATCCTCATTGTCCATGGTAGTTATGGTACACAGTGGCAGTGGCACTCAGCAACCAATATTAAACAATTCAACGTTACAGGCTGTTCTCACCCAAAAATCAAATCCCCTTGAGGTACACATTGCATTCCCCCATCTCTTTGCATTACGTGCCAAATGCACCCAGGTCCTTGAGCAAAAACAATCCCACAGATGGATTTGCCTTTCCTTGAGGCAGGACTGATCCAAACTGTCTTCCCCAACACATTTCTCATATGCACCACAGGGACTTTATCCCCTTCTGTGGTATATGAAGGTTTTGATAGGGCAGAGCCAGCTTGATTGGTAGAGCCTCTAGAGTTAACTAACCAGGTGGACTTCACTAAATGCGTATACCAATGTTTGAAAAGCCAACTTCTACCTGAGCAGCGATGTTTTGCCACAATTCACCAGACCAGATGAGTTTCCCTTTATGTTGCCAATTGGTCTTTTTCCATTGGTCCAGCCACCCCCACAGAGTATTTTCTACCATCCACGAGTCAGTGTAGAGGTACAGTGTTGGCCACTTCTCTCATTCAGTGATACCTAAAGCCAGCTGGACGACTTTCAGCTCTGCAACCTGACTCGATCCAACTTGTTGCTTGGTGGATTCTGTAACTCACCATGTAGGGCTCCATATGGCTCCTTTCCATGTTTGATGTATCCCTACAATACGGCAGAAAGCATCAGTAAAGACAGCACATTGCTTTTCATTTTCTGATATCTGATTATATGGTGGGGCCTCTTCAGCATGTCACCTTCTTCTGTGAAATTAGTCTGAAATTTTTGCCTTCGGGCGAGTTTGTAATGACTTTCAAGATTGCTGGATGATGGCGGTTTTCTATTTGAGTTCATTGTGTGATCAGAGCAATCTACTAGCTCCACATGGCATCAGTGGCATGATGTGCGGATGGGATTTTTCTTTGAACATCCAGCCCAGCACTGGCAGTCAGGGTGCCAGGAGGAGCTGTGCTTCAGTGCCAATCACTTCTGAAGCAGCTCAAACCCATTCATAAGCTGCCAGTATCTCTTTTTCAGTTGGGGTGTAACAGACCTTGGATCCTTTGTATCCCCCAGGGATCGTCCTCAAGTCTTTCTGGGTACTTTTTACCAGAGGCTCCAGGAAGGATGATTCTCCCCGGTTGTGGTATAGAGCACATTTTTCACATCTTGTCCTGTCCTGAATGGCCCAAGGGCTACTGCATGAACACTCTCCTGGTTTAATTTGTTCAAAAGCTTGTTCTTGTTCAAGACCTCACGAAATCATTCTTCTTCCAGGTCATGCAATAGAGGTTTACAATCAATCTGACTGTAATCTGGAATATGCATTCTCCAAAAACCCACAGTGCTAAGAAAACTTGTGTTTCCTTTTTGCTGGTTGGTGAGGACATAGCTGCTATTTTGCTTATCATATCTACTGGAATCTGATATTGTCCATCTTGCCATTTTACTTCTAAAAGCTAAATTTCCTGGGCAAGTCTCGTGACCTTACTTTGCTTTATGGCAAAACGTGTTTTCATGAGAATCCAGATTATCTTCTCCCCTTTCTCAAAAACTTCCTCTGCTGTGTTGCCCCATACGATGATGTCATCAACGTATTGCAAGTGTTCTGGAGTCTGACCCTTTTCCAGTGCAGTCTGGATCAGTCCATGGCAAATAGTGGGGCTGTGCTTCCACCCCTGGAGTAGGTGGTTCCAGGTGTACTGGATGCCCCTTCAGGTAAAAGCAAACTGCGGCCTGCACTCTGCTGCTAAAGGAATGTAGAAAAAACACATTGGCAATATCGATGGCAGCACTACTTTGCTGCCTTGGATTCCGGTTCATACTGAAGTTCCAGCATGCCTGGCACAGAAGCACTCATTGATGGTGTGACATCGTTCAGGCCATGATTATCCACTGTCAGTCTCCACTCTCCATTGGACTTATGTACTGGACACATGGGGCTATTAAAGGGTAAGTGGGTCTTGCTGACCACTCCCTGGTGCTCCAGTTCACGAATCATCTTGTGGATGAGGGTCACAGAATCCTGGTTGGTGCAGTATTGTTGACAGTGCACTGTTGTGATAGTGATCAGTACCCTGTTCTTCTTTGACCCTCAGCAGTCCCATAGCAGAAGGATCCTCTGAGAGACCAAGCAAGGTATTCAGCTGCTTAATTTCCTCTGTCTTCACAGCAGCTATCCCAAAAACCCAGCAATGTCCTTTTGGGTCCTTGAAATACCCTCTCCTGAGGTAATCAGTGTCAAGGATACATGGGGCCGCTGGGCCAGTCACAATGGGGTGTTTTTGCTATTCATTCCCACCCAGGCTCAGTTCAGCTTCCAGTATAGTCAGGTGTTGGAATCCCCCTGTCACCCCAGAAATAGAGATAGATTCTGACCCTACATATCTCAATGGCATCAGGGTACATTGTGCACCAGTGTAAATTAAAGCATTGTACTCCTGTGGGTCTGATGGGCCAGGGCATTAGATCCACATAGTCCAGTAGATCTTATTATCCCTTTCCTCCAATGGGCTGGAGGCAGGGCCCCTCTAGTTCTGGTCATGATACTCATTGCTCACTTCTTATAAATATGATCAACCACAGGTTCCTTCAAGAAGTTTGGAAGTAACATCAGCACCTTCCCTTCTGTCTAAGGACCTGCCCACTGGAAACTGAAGCAGAATTTTCTTTGAAGAATTACCCGTGGTGGTTGTTCTTCCTCTCAACTCACATACCCATAGCTCCTAGGGCAGAGGTGGGTTTTCCATCCCACTTCTTCATGTCCTCTCTGTGGTCATGCAGGAAAAACCACAGGTTACCTACCTTGTGGTGTATTCTCTCTCTCTCTTGAGCAGGGGCATGCTTGCTCCTAATAGCAGAGACTCTGGTCTGTACTGGCAGGGCACAGGACATTTTCTCTTTAAATTGCTGAGTCCTTGGACAGCTGAGATGCAGGCCCACAGGGAGGAAGAGAGACTTTACTCATATTGTCAGAGTTGGGCAACCAAATTATCCACTGTTTGTTCTTGTTCTGTCCATGACATCACTGCCAATGAGTTGGCATATGACAATGGCATGCTCCCATATGAACTTGTGTCACATGGGTTGTGTGCCCTAAACTTCATCTGGATCTAGAGGGGACTGCCTGTTATTTGAATCTCTATAGAGTACCTCCAGCACAGCTACTTCTCTCAGGTACTGGATACCTTGTTCCATGGTGTTCCACTTGTCTTGGTGCACTGATAGATCCTCTTTGAAAAGATATCTTTCTCTCACACTTGACAGGAGTCACCTCCAGAGGCTGAGGATTTCTGTCCTTTTTCCAATGCTGTTGTCAATGCCTGCATCCCTGGAAAGGGATCCCAGTTGCTTGGCTTCACTATCCTCTAATTTCCAACTGTGGGTTGTGCTATCCCAGCATCAGAGCAGCCGGGTCACCAGGGGCTCATCCTACTGGTGGCTGAAATATTTTCATATATCGTGCAGCTCACCTGGGGATAGGGATTGGGTGATTATCTCTGTCCCTGCTTCTTCCTCCTGTTCTGAGGGCCCTACTTCCTCTTCATCCTTCACTATGCAAACTGATTTGGTCTTGAATTTGTTTTTCTGTATAGGTATGACTGCTACTGGCATGTGTTGTTCCTCTGGTTCAGTTGCAGTTTGAGTGGCCACAGTGGAAGTTGCTCTGCTTTTCTCCTCCTCCTCCCCCTGAGGGTGCTGTCTAGTGACGAGTGGTATCTGGTAAACAGTAGCCAGGGCCCAGCACATTGCATTACTTAGTGCCTCTCTGGAATCACCACAGCATTTTCCTTTCAGATATTCTGCCACTTTTTCAGGGTCCTGTTCAGGGGTGAACTTCCAAACCATTGGAGAACAGAAGTCCTCCAAAACCGTCCCATTTTCTCCCACATTCCATGCCACTCATGACTATCCACCCTCCGGGTAGATCTCTGAATGACCATACAAGAAGTCTCTTTCATAATTCTAAACATGTACTGAGTAGACATAGCAACAAGAACATGCGCCTTCCTTAACATCCAAAGAAAATTCAAAATTCTCACAAGCTGTTGTAACAAACCTGAAGGAAGAAAAGGGTGTGAAAAGCTGGGGCAAATCATCCTCCCCTGTTCTCCCTACAGACAGTACAATTATTAATGAAGTCCCAGAGGTAGCACCCAAGGCAAATGCAGGAGAGCAGCACTCAAGACACATCCTAAATGACCCTCATTGCCCTTGATGTTATCATGTCAGAAACTGATATTCCACAATAGAGCAATAAAGCAATCCTGATCCCTCTCCCTGCTCTGAAAAAGAGCACCATGAGGAGCACATGGGGGAACATATACAGGGTTAGGTACCATAATGTGAACAGACCAAGTAAGGTTGTGACCAGTGGCTCTGTACCTAATACAAATGCTTAGATCAAATTTGTTTCCAACCTGCTCTGGTCAGATGTGCTTTTATCTCAATGCTTCATGCCTCACATCGAGTGCCAAATTGACTGTCATAGTTTAGGAATGGCATTTCCCAATTTAGTGTTCCCATTGAATCACCCCAGAGCACGCACTACTCATTCACTTCCCCCTTCGGTGGGATGGGGAGGAGAATTTGAGGCAAAAAAAGGTAAAGATCGCGGGTTGAGATAAGAACAATTTACTAGAAACAGCAACAAAATAAAAAAAAAAAAACATGAACAATATTGATAGCAGTGTGTACAAGACAAGCAAATGATTCACACGTGATTGCTCACTCTGTAGAACCTGGCACCACCCAACCATACGCCCCAGCAAAACTGGAAAAATGCCACCCCCTTCCATTCCCTCTACACTTGGTGTGAGGTGGTAGTTAATAACCCCAGGGTCCAGACTGTGCCCCTCCTGGCTGCTGCAAAAATTAACCCTGTCTTGGCCAGAACCAGGACAGTGTTTTACAAACACTGCTGCTCTTTCATCAAGCATTTATAGGAAATAAAGAATAGTGAATAGCCTTCAATACAAAGCAATGTTTTAAGTTTTACATCAACAGAAAAGCACCTTTGATAGTGTGTGCTCTGCTTTCCAAAGATGAAAATACCCATCCAAGGACACAGCTCCCAGTTCCTATTATGAAAAAAAGAAAAAAAAAAGAAGAAAAAAAGTAAGAGTCAGTTTTTGTATTATAGATATCCTTACAAACTCACACTCCAGGTTGCTTCTCTAGTATATTTTATTTAGATGACTTTTTTTTTTCAAATACATATGGACAGTTTTAGTGATAGTAAAAGATTTTAAAATCACAGAAAATTCAGGGAGCTAGAAAGAAAGGCTTAGTAGGCCCTGTTAAAGGTAGAGCCTGGGAAATGTTAGGCCTTGTATTTGCTAGATCATGTGAAACTGCACCTGTGTAGTCAGTATATGATAAATTATGTAATTGTTAGATGTGATTAGATATAATTATTTTTTAAAGAATCGTGAGAAACTATGTTAAAGGTTTGAGGGGGATCACGAGAAATCCATGCTTGGATGAAATCAATGTATACAATAGAATAATGCAAGTTTAATAATTAATATGTATGTTATATAATGATAAAATATAAAACATGTTTGGCCCGAAACCATGTCAGAGTCAGATTTGGGTCTGTGTACCCCTGACACCCAGAGCTCTTAATAAAAGCACCTGCATATAATCATTCCTTGATTATGTGTTCCTGAACACTAACATTAGGACTACTCAACTGTCTTGCTTCTCTTACTGACCTTGTTCTTATTGTTGAAAGCCAATGCTCGGACTTTGCAGTTGTCAGGATTGGTGTTCTCCTTAGGAATATCCTTCAGAGCCCTGTGTGTTATGTGGGCATAGACAGGAACTTGAGAGAGATTATGCCTGGCATCAGTTTTGGACAACATATCCTCTGTAACTTCCCAGAGACCCATCGAACCATCCCGGGAACCTGAATAAGTAGTCCATAACAGCATTTCAAATATACATAATTATCCTTTTTAGAAAATGAACTGCAATAAACAACGAGGTCTTAAAAAAAGAAAGGATACTTTAGATTCATTTAATCTAACTGAACACACTGTTGGTGCCTATGTATTAATTATTATTAACAAAATCATGATTTTACTGAGGTGTTAAGTTCATAGCATTGTGAACTTATTGTCAACTGGTTTGTCTACATGGTTTCCAATCAGCTAGATCACCTCATCTGTTTTCAAACTGATTGAGATGCATCAAAAAACCATGATCCTGTACAACAATCACCATTAGAGATTCACATGTAGAACAAACTCAGAGGTAATTGAATAGCCTATGTGTTCAGCCTGAGCCTGGCTTACTGAGGCTGAGATTGACAGTCTGTTAAACCAATACAAAAACCTACAAGAAAACTCAGTGGGGTTTATACCAATTCTAGACAGTTTGATTTCTGACAGTATGTTTATGGATATGTACACATACATTAGTGAACTGAACAGAAACATATATTTAAAACCACAATTTGTATCAATTTAAATAAAATCTACTGTAAATTCAACTCATTCAACCTCTTGTTTAAAGAATGTAACACAGGAACTGAGGCCAAATAAGCAAGAATTCATTTTATTTTTTGACTGAATTTGAAGATAATGATACAAAATACGAATCAGTAAGACCAACAATACTGGATGAAGAAAGTTAAATGCCTTTGGTTCAAAGATCAATACGGATTTAATCCAAGGTCCTATACCCATCCCTTCTGGTGTTTAGGCAACTCACTTCCATTTAAGTCAGCTCTGATAGATTTGACATGTACCTCCATTTCTTCCCTACACAATGTCACTTAATGGGGTTTTTTAAAATCCAGATATTTGGGCTAGAGAATTGCAAGGATCAACTCAAGGGTTAGCTTTTGTTTTTTTTTTTTATATTACTGAATCATCAGTTGAAGCATTTGATTATTATATGAGACTGTTAGGATTTTCTGTCACCTGCAGTTTGACACCTCCTTGAATGGAATACAAAACCCTCTCAGCACAGAAAGACAGTAAACTAATACATTAATTCAATGGCATATTGCTGCCTTTACTCAAGGTAAGTAATACTTTATGAAGTTACACTGATTATCCAACTACACTGACTAAAAAGTCAGTAATTGACCTTTTCTATTAGAACCTTCTGTATTAGTTCCCACAGTATGTGTGCCTATATATATACACACACACACACACACACACACACACACAACTTTGCTGATAGCTTGATAAAACAAACTGAGTTTTAATTAATCAGTCTTCCATAGAATTTCAGGAAACTAGTACTGTTCAACTCTATCTTGAAATTATTCTGGTGTAGAATCCTTCCCTTGAACTTACTGTGTTAAGACACCCTCTCATGTCAACACCTACTGTAAAGACAACAGTATTCCCTCCAATACTAGAAAAAAAAAATACAATCTAGACCAGGGTTCAACGAATTAAAAAAAAATTTTAAAAAGCTAATTGCTGTACTAAGACCAAGAATGGTTTAAATAGGCAAAGTAGCTCCAAATGGTTTCAAATCCCTTCTAAAGGTGCTTCCCTAAGACCTATCAAGTGCTGTACATCAGTATAAAATTCTGGGAAAAAAAAAATTAAAAATTAACATTACCAGAAACAGCCATAGTATCACTTATCCATGCAATTGAAAATATCCAGTCCTTATGTCCATCCTAAAAGAAAAAAAAAAAAGATAGATTTTCTGTGCCATTATATTCTGCAGTGGTCTCAAGGCAGAGAAAAAAATATCAAAGTGAAGAATACTTAAGTGCAAACTCAGAAAGAGAAGACCTATGCTAAAAACATATAAATAATATTCCACTATCCAGCTGTAGCAGTTCAAGTACCTAAGAGTAATTTTAACTTTTTTTTATTTTGACATGTATAATTAATAGAGAGCAATTAGGCAATAGAAAAACAGATCTCTGACCAAGGAAAAAATAATCTCAATTCTAAGGACTTGGATTTTTTCCATTTTGAAAGCAGTGTGCTTTACTTCTATAAAGTAGCTGCTTATTTTTATTTCCTCAAATGCACATCCCTAAAAAGAAACAAAAAAATTATGTTTGAAATATATGACCTACTGAATAAATTTTAAAGAATCTTTTACTCAGAAGGTGAGAAGCCTGTGTGTAAAAAAAAAGACCATAAGGGTCTAGTTCTGTTTGAAAAACTTCAGTCACAGTGGCACACGAATAACAAGTCATGCAAATCTTCATATTCAAGCCTTTCTGCAGCTGGTTATCTGCTACTGCAGAAACTCTGACCTGAGCTCTGCTGTTGTAGTTAACATCTATGTGAAGTCCTGAATCAAAAAGGAAAAATAAGAGTGAAGTGCTTACAGGACACCACTATACCCATTTCAGCCATTTTCTTTTTAAGATTGGCTGCTTTAAAAAGGCCTCATGATGTTTCAAAAATAAAACCAGTATCAAAGTCTATCAAAGTGCCACAAGCCACTGGGTTAGAACTACTCCTCAAAGCCAAGTTCCACCTGTGAAATAATACATATATAAGCTGCACTGAAGATGAGAAAGCATTGAATCATCTTTACAACTTCTCAAATGAGCTTTTTCACTAAAGCTAAGTTTCAGAGATCATCATCACCCCAATTAGACTTTGACAATGAAGATTTTGTTACATTTTCAGTGCTTAAAAGTAATCTGAAGTAGACCTGAATGAGGATAAGAAAGCAATCTGACTTAGAACCCTGAGAATCCTCTCATATATTTATGTACTCATTCATATTTAATTCACTCTCCACTACAAAACTCCCAAATTTTACACTTGCTTTGACCTTACGCACTTCAAAGTAGTAATTCTTGGGACAGAATAAAATTTTCCCAAATACTCCCACTTACATCTCCTACACACACAGGATCAAGTGTAGGCAGACGATAAATTGCAAGACTGTTGGGGTTGTCTCCACCCGTGGCCAGAAAGGTCCTTGAGGGGTTGAGCTCAATGGCATGAATACCACATCCCTGTTGGTTCACCATGGCAGGTTCACGATCTTTCAGAATAGGAATCTTGGTAATTTGACCAATCTGGACATCTATTACAAATAACTGGAGGAAAAAAGCAGATACAAGTCATTATCACACAGATAAGAAAACCAAGGTGGTCAAATATCCTTCCTATTTTGAACTAACATTCTTTTAAATGTAGAATCCACAAATGTTGCAAATATGGTTGAAAAATGTATACATTCCTTCTTAAAACAACTAAAATAAATAACTGTGGGTTTTACTTTAATCATCCATCCTTGTTTTGGCTAGGATAACGTTAACTTCCTTCTTAGTAGCTGGTATACTCCCGTATTTTGGATTTAGTATGAGAATAATGTTGATAACACACTGATGTTTAGTTGCTGCTTGATAGTGCTTACTTTAAATCAAGGACTTCTCAGTTTTCCATTCTGTATAAGCGAGCAGGTGCACAAGAGGCTATGAGGGAACATAGCCAGGACAGTTAAACCAAACTGGCCAAAGGGATATTCCATACCATAGAACATTATGCTCAGTATATAAAGCAGGGGGTTGGGATTGGCTGGGAGCGGCCAATCACTGTTGGGGGATGGGCTGGTGTGAGAGTCTGTCCGAAATATCCCTCATCTGCCTCACGATCGTCATTGGGGGACCACTGAAGAAAAGACCCCCCTGTCTAGCCCTGTAGGAGAAAGTCACATGTCAAGCAGGGCCCCGAGACCCGAGAGCATTGCTAAGTTATTGTTTTCACAGGTGTATTTATTGTATGCTACACTGAGCTCAACAAGAAGAAAGAAGGACATTCTGACCTTTTTGCAACAATAGCTCTGGGATTTTTCCCCACCTCTCAGCCTGGCTGGACTTCTCCTGAGTTTCGGAGTGGTCCCCCAAAGAAGATCCCTCTTGCTCGTTTGCAACCACCATGACAGCCAAACTGAGATGTAAGAAGCCTCTTCACCAGAGAAAAACTGAGACATGAAATCCCTATGTGAGAAGGCCCCCTCCAATGCTTTCCAAGGACTGGGACTGAAACCCCCAACCCAGGGGAGGTGTGCGGGGGTAGGCAAGCTGACCAAAGCAAGATGGATGTTGCAGGTGCAAGCAGTGGACCACAAAGACAATGGCTCTCGCTCACTGCTGAGAACATGGACTGTGTGTACCCTTTCCAAATACCATTCTTTCCCCTGAAGATACAATGGACTACCTTTGATTCGGTTTCAAGATCTATTCCCCTTCCCCCATCAAAAAAGAGTATAATTAGAGTCCAGATGAACTGCATCCCTGAGATCTCCTCGGACGTGACCTGGTGAACTCCATCGGCTAGACACTGAAGGACTTCACCGTTCTACGTTTGGTAGCTATTTACCCTTTTCTTTTTCCTCTCTTTCCCCTTATTTTTCCCTTTTTCCCCAATTCCTCCCCAACGCATTTTGGCTGTGGTTATTTCAATAAAGGTGCATTTGTTTTGATTATCACTGCAAACCCCCCTTGTACCGTGTTGGTTCTTTTTGCACCCTGAGATCACGAACCATCACGAAACCCATCCTTGAGGATGGCTCGTGACAGCTGGGCATGGGTCAGTGGGTGGTAAGCAAATGTATTGTATGTCACTTCTGTTTCTTGGATTTTATTTCTTTTTTTCCTATTATAACAATTATTTTACTTTATTTCAATTACTATACTGTTCTTATTTTAACCCACAGGTTTAACATTTTTTCCAATTTTCCTCCCCATCCATCCAGGGAAGGGGAGGGGAAGTGAGTGAACAGCTGTGTGGTACTTAGCTGCCACCAGTTGGAGTTAAACCACAACAGTCCATTTTGGCACCCAAAATGGGGCTCAAAGCATTGAGATAATGACAGATCTGACCAGATCATGTTAAAACAAATTTCTTATAAGCATTCATTATATTAGTTTAATAGTCATGGGTCACAATGATGATTTGTTTACTTTCACAGTTGTTGCACTTTTTCTCAGAGTTGTGTTGTGTGACACTTTACTTGCAGTATGTCTTCCCTGTGGTGATGTTTATCATCCTTGAGTCCTGGACCAAGGTTATAATTTTGTTGTACTTCGTAATACTGGCCTATGATATGATAGAACCACTGGTCATGAAACTAACCTGGTATGTGTCCTCACCATTGCCATCCTATCTGTACCTCAGGAGCCATCTATTGGGAACTATTAACAGTTACATCTTCTTCCTTTTCTCCTCGAATACATCTTCCAACATCCATCCATCCATCCATCCTGCCTTCCTGCTTTCCTTCTGCTCCAGGATGATTACAGTAGTATTTGAGAATGTGTAAGATTTTAAATAACCTTTCAATACACTTGCAACCAACCTGGCCCTTTTGCTAGGAGCCCGCATGTTGCTGCATATAGTTCAGGTCTTCTTTCAGATTAAACAACTATTTAAGAACATCACCCAGAGATTTGCCCTGAGGCTGAATAGTTCTGAGTGATGGGGTATGCAGGATAGTATGGGCAAGTGCCTAGGACAGTGAGCACCTCCAATGTTTTTGAACCTCACCCCTGAACAAGTGCATAATCGGGAAGATGTGTGTTAATGTCGTTATAAACAATTCTATGGGTGAAGGTGTGGGTGCTAATGTCTTTGAAATGGGTCTTAATGTCTCTTCTGACTTAGGGCAGCAGGTTTGTTACAGGGCCCAGACAGCTTGGCTCCTGAAACAGACAAGTGGGGTCTGCACAAGGCTGAACTTCTGAACTTTGGGGTAAAACACTAGGTTCAAGGGGGAATATGAGGTAGGGAGTTCGGGAAGGCTGTACCTTCCTAGTACCTCTGCCAGTGGGGAAAGGAAGAGGGAGCAACATGCAGTTGGTAGTTTAGCATAAAAAGGAGGCTGTGTCCACCGAAATCCCAAGAGAGAAAACCCTGCAGGCATGTGCCCCAGTGGATTCTCTCCCTTTATTTGAATAAAGTTCTAGGACTCCTTTGTCTCCTTTATGGACACTAGTTTTTCATAGTGTGAGAAACGACTGCTCACTTTTTAAAATTTTAACGGTTTATAAAACCTTAACAAAAAAAGTTCAGCTCTGGGAGCCCCCATGACTATTAGCCACATGCTCGCCTACAAAATGGATGCTCCGCTGTTTATACTGCTACCCCCTCCTAATGTCTTGTCAGTCGACTCCTTCCTTGCCATCTAGTGGTGATCACTTTCTTACATCTTGGTTGGAGGTCACGTATTACTATATTAACAGGCCAACCCTCCCCAAATGCCCCAACTACCAAGGTCATCCCGTGATAACAATGCGGGGGCGGGGGGGGGAAATGACATATTAAATTAACATAACTATACATCTACAAACCTTCTTTTAACATACATATAATGTTCACCCCTTAATTGTGAGAGCCAACCATCTCATTACTCATCTATAACAGTAGCGTGATTTTCTGTACACAGTCTTTGTGAAAAATGCTTTTTTATGATTGGTTTTTTGCAAATATTAAAATTAATATTATATGTGTTATGTTAAAAAGTCATACTGTAATTATCTGTGGAAGGGGCTAACAGTGGGCCTGTTAGCTAAAGGAGCGAGAACAAGCTGAAAAGCAAGAAGAAGCTGATAAGGAGCTCTCTCCAAGGTTGTAACCAAGAAGACTAAGAGAAGTGAGGAATTGAAGAAAGATAAGAAGACAACTTTGCAGCTGGACAAAGTATTTTTAGAAAGTTAGTTGAAGTCCCTGTAACGTTTCACCAATAGTGTTATGTTGATTTATTGTAGTCAATAGTTAGGGTAGAAAAAGCATAAACAATTGGAAAGTGTATAAAAGGTCAGCCATGTTCAATAATAAAGAGTCGCCATCTGGGACTGCTTGTGGTCTCTGCTTTGTGTTGTGACCGCCTCAACAACGACATTAATCCTTTTCAGTAGTGTGTTAAATATAGTTTTAGGCTATAACATAATGTTAAAATATAAACTATGCTATGCAATCTACTTTTTTTAACTAGTTCAAGAAAGGGATGAGATAATCCAGAAATTCTTCACACAGAGATAACAGCAAAAAGACATTAAAATCCCAAAGAGAAGAATTATTGTCTCCTTATCCTAAAGAACTAGTCTCCTTCTACCTCCTTCCAGACACTGAGGGGCCAACAAGATGAAGGGGGGGAAAGTTGACAATAACCAGAGAAATCCCTAGTTTGAAAGGAATGTATGTATCTTGTATGAGATATATGAATATGCAACAGGCTATTGCTTTTAAGAGTTAATACTTTGTTAGCAAGCTATGCTTTCAAGAGGAAAGCATCCGAATGTTCCTAATTCTTTGCTTTTATTGTCCTTTATTGTCCTAACTCTGATTGTCCAAATTCTTATTGCTCTAATTTGTATTACTATTTTTATAACCATTTTATTACTATTAAACTTTTAAAATTGTAAAACAAGTGATTGGCATTTTTCACAGTCTTGTTTGAAGCGGTGGTCCTATGGAAAGTCTGGTCCTCCTGTGGAAGTTCGGGTCCTCGTCTGGATCTGTGCAGTGGTGGTGGTGGTGTCCCAAGCCCCTAGACCTCGAGATTACATGTGGTCAGGTTCAGGTGGTACCTCCCCTAGGGCGGGGAGTTTCACAATGGATTGATGTAGTCCTATGAGTCATTGGATATTTTTGGAGTCCCTGATGGTCATTCCGGCTGTCTATTCTGCTGTTTCTCAGGCAACCCCCTCTCCTCACAGGGTCCTCCTTTGAGATGGGAAAAAAATTCCCTGAAGAACCCAAACCCACGACACCAGCTTTGAGAATACAATTTCTCCCTCTCTCGTGTCAGCTGTGGAAAAACTGTCCTGGGAGTTCCACCAACTCAGAGGATATGCCCTACTCTACACCTGTAGGGACCAGCATCTCGACTATTACCATTAAGCATCCTCTTACTCAAAAGAGAGGATATAGAAGGTACACACCATGGGGTACCCTGTGGTTTTGCCTGTGGGACAACAGAGAGGGCATCAGGAAGTAGAATGGAAAACCTACCTCAATCCTAGAGGCACAGGTAGAGGAATTGCAGGGAAAAACAATCACAAAAGAGGGTTCTTGCAGGAAAGCTGCTGCTTCAAGCTACAGTGGGCAGTTTCTCAGGCAGAATGGAAGGACTGATCTTACTCCTGATCCTACAGAAGAAAATTCTAATCCATTTCTACAAGAAGTAAGTAGAGAATGCTATGATCAGAACTAGAGGGGGCCTGCCTCCAGTCAGGTGGAAGAGAAGGAAAACTGGGTTTACTGGACTTGTAGATCCAATGGCCTGGCACATCAGACCCACAGGGGTACAAGGCTCTAGTACATACCAGTGCACAGTGTATCCTAATGAAATCAAGCTATAGAGAGGCAGAACCTATTTGCATTTCTGGAGTGACAGAGGGATCATAACATCTGACTGTATTGGAGGCTGAAATCATCCTGACTGGGAATGAATGGCAAAAGCAGCCCACTGTGACCAGCCCAGCGGTTCTCTGCGTCCTTAGCATAGATTACCTCAGGAGAGGGTATTTCAAGGATCTAAAGGGGTACCAGTGGGCTTTTGGTATAGCTGCCCTGGAAACAGAGGAAAGCTATCAGCTGTCTACCCTGCCCAGTCTCTCGGAGAACTTTTTAGTTGTGGGGTTACTGAAGGTTGAAGAACAGCAGGTGCAGATCGCTACCACAACAGTGAACTAGCAGTAATATTGCAATAGCTGACACCCTGATTCCAACCCATAAGCTGATTTCTTAACTGGAGAGCCAAGGAGTGATGAGCAGGACCCATTCACCCTTTATTAGCCCCATTTAGCCAGTGCAAAAGTCTAATGGAGAATGGAGACTGACAGTGTATATTCGTGGTCTAAACAATGTCACACAATCACTGAGTGCTGCCATGCTGGACATGCTGAAACTTCAATAAGAGCTGGAGTCAAAGGCAGCCAAGTGGTGTCTAAACTAATATCACCAGTGGGTTTTTCTCAATCCCTCTGGCAGCAGAATGCAAGCCACAGTTTGCTTCCGGTACACCTGGAACCAACTGCCCAGGGGTAGAAACAGCAATACCATCTGCCATGGACTGATCCAGACTTCACTGGAAAAGGATGAAGCTCCAGAACTCCTGTAATACATTGATGAAGTCATTGTGTGGGGAAATACAGTAGAAGTTTTTGAGACAGGTAAGAAAATAGTCCAAATCCTTCTGAAAGCCTATTCTGCTATAAAACAAAGTAAGGTCAAGGGACCTGCCCAAGAGATACAGGTTTTAGGAATAAAAGAGCAAGATGGGCATTGCCAGATACCAGTAGATGTGCTCAACAAAATAACAGTAAAGTCTCCACCAACTCAAGAAAGAAACACAAGCTTTCTTAGGCATTGCGGGATTTTGGAGAATGTATATTCCAAATTATAACAAGATTTCCCTATCAAGGGATCAGGAAGAAGAATTATTTCCAATGGGGCCCTGAGCAAAAAAAAGCCTTTGAGCAAATCAAACAGGAGACAGTTCATGCTGTAGTCTCTCAGGGCAGTCAGAACAGGGAAAGATGTAAAAAAAATGTGCTCTACACCACAGCTGGGGAGAATGATCCTTCTTGGAGCCATTGGCAGAAAGCACTGGGGAGACTCAAGGTTGACCCCTGGGATTTTAGAGTTGGGGATGCAGAGGAACTGAAGACCACTGTGTTGGTTTTGCTTGGCCTGGTTTTTGGTAGCGGGAGGGCCATAGAGATGGCTTCTGTGAAAAGCTGCTGGAAGCTTCCACTATGTCCAGCAGAGAAAATCCCTGATGGCTCTGAAGATGGATGAGCCGCTGGCCAAAGCTGGGCCAATTAGAGAGGTTGGTAATGCCTCTGTGATAACACATTTAAGAAGAAAACCAAAATAAAGTGGGCACAATAGTTTTTTCTTCTAGTCAGAGAAGAGGAGGAGGTGAGAACATGTGAGGGAAAACAGCATGGAGACTCCAAGGTCAGTGAAGAAGGAGGGGGAGGAGGTGCTCCAGGCACCAGAGCTGAGATTCCTCTGCAGGCCGTGGTGAAGACCATGGTGAAGCAGGCTGTCCCCCTGCAACCCATGGGTCCACAGGGGATGCAGAGATCCACCCACAGCCCATGAGGGAGGTGCCCATGCCAGAGCAGGTAGATGCCTGGAGGAGGCTGTGATCCAGTGGAAGACCCGGTGAAGAGAGGGGGCCCCTGCTTCCAAGCTGGAGCAGCCTGTCCTTGGAGGACTACACCCTGTGGAAGAGCACCCCACGTCACAGCAGTTTTGGGAGGACTGTCTGCCCGTGAGGGGAAATTTATGTTGCAGCAAGTGCGGTACGGCTGCTACTCGTGATAGTGGACTCACACTGAAAAATGTTGTCGCCCTGTTCTTCTAAGTAAGTTCTTCTAAGCCTTCTGATGTTTACATTCTTGTAATGAACTTTCTCACGCAATTTTCTGTAAATAATTATTGTTTTACATTCTTTTCTGGAGGAAGAGAAATTTGATGGACTTGGTTTGTCCAGTGTCATTGGAGAGGTTGCACTTTCATCCTCCAATCCACCGTCACTTTTGAAAGTCTATAAATGTTGGAGTCAGAAAATAAACTTCCCTTCTGTAATATATGTTATGAAATAATTCATGCTTCAAGAGAGAATGTATTTTATAAGACTGTAAAATCCAAAAGAGTCTCTGACCACAAGCAGCCCAGAGACAGATATGTACTTCAGAATGTTGAAATTCCTGAAGGTAGCAGAACAATACCCCCGTTTACCCATGAATAGATGTGGCCAGCACTATGATTGATCGTCATCCTCCGGAGAAATCAAGAGACACCCAAGAGTGATCATCGCTCGACTGATACCATCGATCAAGATAACAGAAGTTGCCAAGAAAGATACATCTGAATACACGACTTCCCCTGACACGATCAATGCCTGCCACTAGTCAGGAAACCGCTATTGTCCAGCCCTGCAGAGTGAAAGAAACTCTCATGCATATGCAGGATTACAGAAGAAATCCGGGCCCCTCTGCCTCAGGCATAAAAAACTGTATAAAATAGCCTCGCTGGCAATGGCATTTGTGAACAGAGGGAGGTCCGGTGCAATAGAGGTCGTACCTATGCTCACCCAGCGCCGACCCCGGGCTCGACCCTGTCTCTTTGGCTGTGGGTTTTTGAGGACCATATTTTGGTCGCAGAAAACAAAATCTTTCTCAACTTGATAATTTGGCTTTTCGATTGATCATTTATAACACTTTTTTTTTACCTTGGAGGTTCCAGCATGTGTGTCGTTTTATTTCGTGTTCTATAGCGACAGAAGGTCACGGAGAACTGTCTCCAGTGGGAGGGACCCCATGGCCTTACAGAGGAAGGACTCCTCTCCCAGAGCAGTGGAAGAAAATCTTCAGGTGACAAACTGACCAAAACCCCCATGTCCTGTCTCCCTGCACTGTTGGTGGGAAGGAGGGAGGGGCTGGAGGGAAAAGGTGTTTTAAGGGCTTATTTTACTTCTCATTATCCTCCTCTGATTTTGTTAGTAATAAATTCACTTTGCAAGTTTAAGTTGAGCCTGTTTTTCCCTTGAATTGTTTTCTCCAGGTCATTATCTCAATTCCTGAATCCTTCATTAAATTTTCTCTCCTCTGCCAGGATGTGGCAGGGGAGGGTGAACGAGCGACTTTTATGGGTGCCTGTGTCAAACCACAACAGGCCCCCATCCAATTACTCTGCTGATGCCATCTGGGTTTTATCTTTTTTCTTTTATATGTTCTCTGTATTCTTCACACATATATTTGTAGTTTTGTAGTCTATTGTATTAGTGATTTGTTTTCCCAGTACTTTTCCATGGCCTTTCCCTAGGCAGAAAGACAAAACAAATTCCAGAGCTCCAAGCCCCAGGAGGGACAAGGTCCCAGTGCTATCTTGGTTCTTCCTGGAAACCAAGGCCAAGAACAACTCTCAGAGATAGATTTTCATGAACAAAGTAGAGCTAGTGCTGAGGGGGGAACTCCAGAGAAGAGGCTTAACCTGGGGGGAAATTGAATCACCGCTTGTCCTCCTAATTGGTGCTTTTTATCAATTATGCTAATTTCCTTAAACATATAAATATGTACTCACCCCTGGGAGGGGCGGGCTTTTGTGGACATCTTTCCATAACTGCCTCTGAAGGCCTTCAAATAAAGATCCCCTTTTATATTTCCCCCTTACTAAAATTATCTCGAGTTTCATTTCCAGGTTGGGAAAAAGGCAACACTGCAGCTGTCCCCTTTTCAAACTGCTTACAATCAAGTTAGAAACTGCCCTGCTTCATTAACTAAGGAACTTCATTAATCAGTTTGCCAAAAGTAAAGACTGTGGCAAGGAATCAAGTATCTATAAACCAGAGTGTGAACTGGAAAATCCATCCTTAATTTATATACAATACTGTGATCAGAACAGTTTGCCAGGCTCTTTCATCAATGTCCTGGTTTAGAGTAAATTTGAGGAAGAATCCCCCAAAGGAGCTCCGGTGGGAAAAGCAGATCCAATCGGCCCCTCCCCCCAACTGGTCCGGGAGGAAAAAGAAATACCTCCTTGGAGAAAGGTGGAAAAAAACTGTTTATTAAACAATAAAACCAAAACAATATCAAACAATGAGACCCCTTGCCACTCTAAAAGAGATGACAAACTGAGAAAACCCCATCCCCGGGTTGCAGCTCACTGTCTCTGATCAGTCCCTCTGGTGCCGGAATTGTCACAGGCCAGGCCCGGCCCGGTGGGCCAGAAATGTGAGCTGCCGGTGCTCCCCTGGGTGTTCAGTCCAGAGCAGGTTTCAAGAGGTCCAAAGAAAAGGGAAAAAAAACACAGTCCAGGGAACTTCTTTGCCTCAGCTAGCTAACACTAACTAAAAAGCAAAAGAAAAGCTCTGTCCCACTGTCTGTCCGCAGACAACAACAGTCCAGGAGGAGGAATGTGGGGGAGTGACAGCAGTGTCTGGAGGAAAAAAAACTGTGCACTTCTCTCCCCCCTTCACTCTCTGCAATAAGTCTTAAAGGTGCAAAACTTACTATTCAGCATAAACAGAACAAGACGATTGGGGATAAAAGCATCATACAGCCAACCCAGGACAATCAAGTATAATTTCATTTTATGACCTGCCTTTTGGAGACAACAGTTTGGGGGAGGGGAGAAACAGGAACCCAACAAAGTTACCAATTAATTAAATATAAGCGCCTTTCCCATGCATCTTTAACTGAAAGCATTGACTTTATAAAGCAAAATTAAACCCTAGGCCTACTAAATGTCACTTCAAGGCAGCATTTAGACTCTTGTGTCCTCTGTTGCTGCCCCTGCATACAGAACAGCAGATGAACAGGCAGCCCTATCTTTTAGTTAATCATACAAATCAACCAAACAAAGGGTGTCACCTTGAGCTACAGCATTTTTTATTATGCAAGCAGGATGGACATAAATTTACAAAACATAAAGAACATGCATGAAAAAGAGTGCTTAGTCCTCACACAGGAAGTACATGACATGCTCTGTGTTCCAGCTCTCACATACAGCTCTCAGAAATCACAGGTACATTCTTGTCATTCATATTACTGTGGACAGATTTTTTACTGAGACATAGTCCATGGGAAAAGTAACGTGAGAAAGCAACAGCTGCCTAATTCAAGGACATGGTTTCTTTGAGCAAGAAGTTGTTTGGTAAATTATGTGATAACAGGAGGTAAAAAAGAAGCCACAAACATCTTGAGAAAAGGTGTGGCTGACTTTTATAGCTAACCAATAGTGAGTTTTAGTTTTGCAATATGCATGAGCCTTATTACTGTGATTATAAAAGTATTTCTGTTAATCAATAAAGTCGAGATTTGTCGTGCATTAGAGGATGAGCAAGTCTCCCGTCTACTTCGTCATATTACCATTTGAAAGAAACCCAAGAATAACACATTGCCCTGCTAAAAATTGAGTCACTAAGAGAAAATCAACTGTGATGAAGTTTCACATTTGGCTTAAGCCAATCTTTGAGAATCCACTTGCCTCTTCATCCACCCAAACAGTTTCACGACCCCTATGACAGCAACTAGCCCTCAGATAGCTACAAGATCAGCTGCATATCTGTCTCAGTAAAACTAACCCTACAAGAAAGTCCATCTGCACAAAGCAGGAAGCTGATCCAGCTGATTCCCCAGCCACACACACATCGGTGCCAGAAAGAACTAGCATGTGGGAACATCCTATTCTGCAAAAGTACAACTTCAGACAAGAATTTCACCCTCAGCCAAGCTGGAAAATGATGTTATTGTTTTCCTTCAGATTTGCTTTTTGCTAACAACAGAAGCAAGACAATGCTTACAGTGTCATTATATCAATATCCCCACTGGTCACACTGAGTAGCACTTTTTGATTTTTCCTGGGCTTTACTTTTATTTAGATTATAAATGTAATATATGGTAGGGATAATTCATGCTATTAATGTATAAAATATTGTGAAATCCAAACCATGTCTTTTGACCACCTCGGTCGGGAGCAGCTGTCTTATTCAACTTCAACTAGTTCCCGGACACACGTTAAGATAACAATCGATGCCTTAACGTAAGAATAGAGGCTCCCAGGAGGATGATCATCAGTTTCGCGAATCATCATCAGTTTCGAATCATCGGGAGCCACCCGAAAGCGATTATCGCCTCGCCTTGCTGATTGCATCTATCAAGATAGTCAGTGGTGCCACCCTGATACATCTGAATACATGGCTTCCTGGAGCCTATTGTAACTGACTACACACCTGGACCTGGCTTTTGTCCAGCTCTGCACATGGAAAGAAACAGCCATGCATGTGAAGAGATACAAAGGAAATTTGGTCATCTTTGACTAGGGCAAAATAAACTGTATAAAACCTTGCTGCAAGAGGCAGCATTTGTGAACTGAGGGGGAGACTCTGACACTCTGGAGGTCAGATCCAGGTTCACCCAGTGTCGGCCCCGGGCTCGACACTGTATCTTTGGCTATGGTGGTTTTGAAGACCAAACTTCGGTCTCGCAGACAAATTAATAAATCTTTGCTAAATTTTTTAAAATTTTTATGATATGTAATAGAGTTAATTCATGCTATATAAGTAGATATATGTATGTATAAAATATTAAGTAGAGTCTAAACCCATGCTTGCAAAACCACCCTGGCCGGGAGCAGAGTCCTATTCACATTATAACCAATTCCTGGACAGAGTTAAGATGATATCAGGTCTGTTACTGTATGAATGGAATAGTCCCCAGCTATTATGGGGGATTTCCTCCAGTTCCCGCATTCGGGAGATACCATCTGGACCTTCCCGGAATGGCATGTCTGGAGGAGCGCACGAGACATGCACCTGGGACGTGACTTCATTGCGGTATTCAGAAATCGATACCAACTTGTTACATGTGAAAACAATTTCTCCTGTGTGCCCGACTTCTCTCTGCAACTGGGACCCGTCTTTGTCTATGTGTAGAAATGGATTTACATTCGAAGAAGTGAATAGAAAGATGTGGTCATCTGTGCCTCAGGCAGAATAAACTGTATATAAGCTGGACGTTGGAGACATTCGGGGTGAACCTTTGAGGGGACACCGTCTCTCTGTCGGTTGAACCTCTGGTCTCACCCAGCGCCAGTTCCCGGGACTGATGCTGTCTTGATTGTGGTGCTCGAAATTCTATTTTTGTTAATTGACTTAATAAATCTTGGTCACATTTTCTAAATTTGGCTGCAGATTCAATTATTTATAACAATTTTGGCTCACAATTTGATAATTTATAACAATAAACACCTCTTTTTTCTATGTTAACAGAATGCTTGGCTTCTGTTCTGCAGCAATACATAGTTACTGATAAAATGCCAAGCCCAAAAGAAACATGGACTCTTTAAACACTAAGATATCAAATGTATGCCTGCTTTCTGGTGGAGATCAGAACGTGCACTGATCTTAGTACAAAACCTACTCACAGGTTGTGCTGTACAGGCAATGCAAGTGGGTAATGGCCTCACATGTCCTACTTGAAAGAGTGCAGAGAAACAATTCATGATATAAAGAAACGTCTGAGAAGTGGGCAGTGGTAAAAGAAGCCAGTGCATTTGATACCAAGAAGGTTAATTCAATTTCGACTGTAACTGTGAGCTTTTAGTAGAAAGACACTGTGACTGTGAACTTTTAGCAGAGAAGACACTGTCTGTGGATCTTTAGCAGAGAAGCAAGGCACGCAGAAATTGTTCTCCGAGCAAGGATGTTAGAAGATAAAGAGGAGACATCTGGTTTAAGAATGCAGCTACAGCCAAAACAAGGACTGAGTTTGGGAACTTGGGCAACATGGGGAGGATTTTTATGGTAATGGGAAAATTATAATATGCATGTAGTGACTGTATATTAGCAACACATTTGTAGAAATCAGGGAGGCATGTCAGGAAGGAGTGATCCTCCATGCCCTTCCAGGCGCATGAATAAATGATGCCCTCTTTAACACAAAAAGCTGGTGTTAAGGAATCTCATTCCGGTTTTCAGACATTTGGTAACAAATTGACTGACTGAACTACATTTCTGGAGACAAGACCACACAATCAGACAATCCATCTTGATGTGAAACTCTGAAGCACTATCTAATGGGCACACACTTTGATATAATTGAATTTGTTCAGTGCCAAAATCACATTTGTCAGTTTTTGTGTCTTGCCCTCCACATTTAATTTCAGGAGGTTGGGAGACAGCACATGTTGACGGATGACAAAGGATGGAGAAGTGAGAGACTTTGCTTGCTAAAAGGCATCTCTACCACCCACACTATACTTGGCACAGAAACTACCAGATTATGAAGATAGACATGGGTATCACATGCAGTTCACAGAAAACCAAATACTCTTGAGACGGAGGCAATGAACACACATGGAAACCGAAGGCAGAGAGATTCTATTTCAGACTTAATTCCTGTCAAAAGACTGTTTTGTTTATACAGCTAGGCCTTGCTTCTTAAGACCTACTGCATGAAAGCCTCCTGCTATGTAACTATGAATAATAACAGAACATCTGAAATGAAAAAACAAAACAAACAAAACCAAAAACCACTTTCCCTTGCAGGTCAGATCATTGAGTGTGGCTTTCACAAAAAAAAAAAAACAAAAAAAACCCCAAAAAACCAAAAAACCAAAACTTGAGGCAAAGAAATAATCAAACCTAGTGATTTACTTTGAGATTTTAGAGCTGCTTGATCTATACATTCTCTAGCATGCTCAATTCATTTTTGTGGCACAAACAAACCTGCAAAGAACAGGTTTGGGATTTTGCACTAATTCAATTAGAATTTCATATATGACATTGAAACCTCAGCCAATGAAGTTGGGCCACTAACTCCAGCAGAGAGAGCATTACCTAAGAAGTATGATGCCCTCCATTTATTAATCACATACTACATTATTTTAATATTTTCCTATAAAGGGATGCTTTGGAAATATGAAATCTGAAACATGACAAAGTGTGGCCACAGCTCTCTTCACAGAGAGCAGCAGGCACAACTTTCCCAGGATTTTTCCTGGGGAAGGCTGTGAGAAAGCTCAGAGAAAAACAATTCTTATCTTAATCTCTGCACCTGTTCTTGTGCACATGTGGAATGTGTTATGGAGATTGTTCACCAAAAGGTAGCTTCTTAATTGGACTCTGGTGATGGTGGTTTTGATTGATTAACCAATTAGGTCAAAGCTGTGTTGTGACTGTTTGTAAGGGTCAAGGGTTTCTCTTTAGTATAGTAGTAGTATAGTATAGCTTAATAAAGCATTTGTTCAGCCTTCTGCAATCACGGAGTCAAGGCTCTTTATTCCCCGTGTTGAGGATGCCCTGCCACAATAACAGAGTCCGAACAGATTTCCAATTTTGCTAAAGCATGTAAAGATACATAAGCAAGGGAAGTTATTTAAACACTAAAAACAGATTTAGAGTAGGAAAAAAATTATAAACTGGAAAAGCAAAAGAATAATCCTGAAGATCTAAATTAATTTTTTTCAGTTTGGAACATTTCTAGCTACTTTGAAGAATATCTGGAGTTTAACCATAGTTTTTAGTTTTGTAGCAACTTTTTGAAGTCACAGAATCATTAGGGATGGAAGGAACTTCTGGAGATCATCCAGTCCAACCCCCTGCTAAGGCACATCCACCCAGAGCAGGTGACACAGGAACATGTCCAGGTGGGTCTTGAACGTCTCCAGAGGGGGAGACTTCGTGACCTCCCTGGGCAGCCTGTTCCAGTGCTCTGCTACCCTCAACGTAAAGAAGTTCTTCCTCATGTTGAGGTAAAACTTCTTGTGTTGTAGTTTATGGCCATTGCTCCTCATCCTGTTACTGGGCATCACTGAAAAGAGTCTGGCACCATCCTCTTGGCACCTGCCTTTGAAATATTTATATGCATTAATTGAGATCCCCTCTCAGTCTTCTCTTCTCTAGACTAAACAGACCCAGCTCCCACAGTCTCTCCTCATAAGAGACATGCTCCAGACCCAAGTCAGAAGCACAGAACCATACATAAAACCAAATGGTAAAAGACTGAGCACAATAGAGTCTTACTAGCAAGTTTTGACAGGCATGTTAGCTACCATTTAGCAAAGCTAACATCATTCATTAACTTTACATTTGCAGGACAGGAAGAAAGATCAAACCCTACTGTTGCTTGCCATGCTGCAAATAGATGTAAATCGCTCTATGTGGATTAGACAGATGCTGCATGAGATATAGGGCCTCATGTTCAGGTTTCAGGCCATACGCATAGTGCCATATTTTCAGATGAGAATGGGTGATCGTTAAGCATTACCTTTATTCAAAATTAATTGTGCACAAATTGGAATCCACACCTAATTATTTCCTAATATATTCTTTGGCTATCTACATACTTCAATTATGGTAAGTGTCATTTGGGGGTAGAATAATTAACAGCAAGAAGCAAAAGATAGGTGGCACTTACTGTGTTGCATTTTGTCCCACACACCACTTGCCGATGGTTCAGCCACTGGGAGGCAAATACTTTATTAAGGATTCCAAGGTGAAATTCTCTCTCCTTCAAGAGGCTGGGAAGCTGCTGGGCCGCATATCCATGCAACAAGCGGTGATAGCTGGACTCATTCTGCATCCTGACCTCTCTACCTTTCAGGTAGTACACCACAGACCTTTTCACCCGGTGAAGTCTTTTCCTTTTGTGAACTGAGTGATCCCACCCATACTGTGGAAAAGAAGCATTAAACTTAGATAAAGCGACAAGAACAAACTTAAGACACAAGCCATCTAAATCCACATATATTCTCAGCAAAATACTGAAGACTTTCAAACTACCCATATAATGCCATACACGAAGATTAACTCATAAATTGTGATAAAGACTTCAGCAACATAAAATTAAGCATAAATATTTGCTAAAGAAGTAACACTGCCATAATACTGAAAACAATCCACCCCGATTCGGCACCGTTGGAACACCAAAAGCTTATAGAAACAAGAGGAAGCCAAGAAGCACTTTAAACGGAAAAGCCCCGACAGCCTCCTGGCGTGAGCTCGGCAGGTTTGGAGGTGACACCGCGGGGGCCATCTGATACCGACCGCGCCGTTCATCGGCCTCCTCCGGCCCGGCCTGGGGTGGCCTCGCAGTAACGCTCAGCTCTGGGGCGGCGGAGACTCGGCGGTTACGGGCCGAACAGAGAGCTCCCGGAGCTACCGGGGCCACCGGGGCAGAGAGCAGAGACGGGGGGAAGCTGCCCGCTGTATCGCACCGACATCCACCGTGGCTGGGACTACTCCTTCCCACCATCTCCCCCCCAGGACACCTTCCCCAGGCACCGAAAGACCCCGCCCTTTTCCCCTACCTCAACCGGGCACCGGGACACGGCAATCCCCAGTCAGGGTCACCCCAGGCACCGCCATATAGGCTTCTGCCCTCATACACCCATTCCCGCCCCCCAGCCTACCTGCTCCCCCTGGAGCCCCCCGGCGGCAGCCGTCGCCGCTTTCCGCTTCCTGCTAACTGTTTTCCGGGCCATAGGAGAAGAAGAAGGAGGAGAAGGAGGAGAAGCCGAGAGCCCAACCTGGGCCCCACATGGAGCAAGAGGGGGAGGGGGCCACCGGGGTACGGGGCAAATAAATGCGGGGAGCCAGGCCCGGTCACTCTCTTCGTCACAGACCGTACCGAGTGCGCTTCACGACATTTTCTCCGAGATGTTTTTACGACAGTCACACCGAGCCTCTGCGATGGCTGTCCCACCCTTCCCGAGTCTCGTTTCCTAGCAACCGGAGGAAGGATAGCGACGAGCTTTCCCACCCTCTGCGGCTGCCAGGCAGCGTGGCCCCGTCGGGGGCGGGGCGGTGCCCCCAGCGGAGCTCGGAGCGAAGCTTCCCGGCTTCGCCACTTGTCCGTTCCCCGCTGCCCTGCACGGATCGGCGGCTCTCGCTGGTGGCCTCCCGGGGCCCCATTAATTTAAGCATAGGAGAGGCCCTGTATTATCAACACCGTTTCTAGCTACTGTGTAGCAGATTAATTCTACCCCAGCCCAAACCAGTACAGTGATCTTTTACTGAGAAAGCCTGTGAGCATATTCCTGTTGATTGTAACATGCACAATCTGAAGTTCTACATATCTCCTGTGGGAAAATCTGACCACAGTGATCGGGAAGATGTGTGCCAATGTCTTTACAAACAATTCTTTGGGTGAAGGTGTGGGTGTTAACGTCTTTGAAATGGGTCTTTATGTCTCTACTAACTTTTGGCAGCAGGTTTGTTACAGGGCCCAGGCAGCTTGGCTCCTGAAGCAGACAAGTGGGGTCTACACGAGGCTGAACTTCTGAACTTTGGCGTAAAACAGTAGGTTCAAGGGGGGATATGTGGTAGGCGGTTTGGGAAGGCTGTACTGATTTGCAGAAAGAAAAAATCTAACTCCACAACTTTGTAAAAGTTGTAAAGCCAGTATGTTTGTTACAGCGCTGGACGCATGTGGGGATCGTTGTTCTCCCTAAAGGACATGAACACCCCTGAGAACTCCCAATGCTTTTTTATCTCACTTACTCTGATTCATATGCATAGAATTTCACAATAGGTTTATACATATTCATTTTACTGATTTCACCTTACACTTGCAGCTAGTTGTTTTTTTTTTTTCAGAAAGTACAGAAAGAACTCCTGGGTCATCCTGCCCAGTCTCCTGCAGCCTCAGCCCCGGTCTCCATCTGTTTCAAAGTTCAAGGGGTCCCCCTCTTATCTCAGTCCTTCGGCTGAAGCAGTTTTTCGAGCATAGGTCTTTGTGAGAACAGGCAGTCTTGAATGCAGACCAAACAGCTATGCTACAGACTTAATAATTCAAAGAGGCACCTTTCACCTAAATCTGAAATGGATTTCTACTCTGAAAAATTTCCACTCTGTTTCAGTACCTTCCTAGTACCTCAGCCAGTGGGGAAAGGAAGAGGGGGCAACATGCAGCTGGGAATTTAGGATAAAAGGAGGCTGTGCCCACCGGAACCCTGAGAGAGAAAACCCCACAGGCATGTGAAAAACATGTTCACTCTCCTGTGAAAATCTAAAAAGTTTAATAAAGGACAATTGGAGACAAGGACCATAGAGCAAAGGGTATTAGGTCGGCTGAGTGCATCTTGGCACTTAGCCACGACCACACCTGCTAGTTTGGAAACACCCTTTATATACAGTTTCTAATTCCATCAGCCTGTTACATTTTCATAGACCCTTATCCATAGTAAACTTTTTCCCCAAACTAGTTTACATGTTCCAAGAACTGTTCAGCATGACTCCTCCTTGGGTCTGCCGTTTTAGAGCATGCATATTCCTTGGTTGTGGTTTTTAGTCCATTCTTATCATCTCCAGTTTTTGGGCCTTGGTCCACACTGTCTTCAGATGGTGAGTGCTGATAGTTGGCATATCTGTAGCAGGTGTCCTCTTCATATGTTCATTGGATATTATCCCATCCAAGCAGGCATTTTAACACAAGCATACTTATATCAGCTATTTCACTAAGCTTAATTAACAACAGAAAAAAGAACTATATCTTTATAACAAAGTTACTTTAACATCACACACATAGAATCCATTTTAATATTTGCAAAAAGCAAATTTGCAAAAATTTGCAAATATTATAACATGTAGCTATAACAGGCACGTGCTCCAGTGGACTCTCTCCCTTTATTCAAATAAAGTTGCAGGACTCCTCTGTCTCCTTTATGGACACTGGCTTTTCATAGCATGATTTTCCATACAACAATCATAAACACCTCCTCCTCCCCTTCCACAGCTAGACCAGAGGAAATAATGCTTGGCACTGGCTTCACTTTGCAAAACTTCATCCCAGGTTTCCCTTAAAGAGACCCTTTTAAGTAGCTTGGCTTTATCATCTGGCTTCTCTGAGTGAATACAAGAGCCCAGTGCACAACGAGGTGCTTAGTCAAACTTTGAGGTACTCTTTTCCATCAAGAAACTCCCTTATTATAGGGGAAATAAAGGGCATACAAATATTTGAATCATTATGCTGCCTTAAAACTGATGTGGATGGATGTGTGCTTTTCCTTATG
Organism: Geothlypis trichas; assembly: GCA_009764595.1. Taxonomy (NCBI): domain Eukaryota; kingdom Metazoa; phylum Chordata; class Aves; order Passeriformes; family Parulidae; genus Geothlypis; species Geothlypis trichas. The sequence goes on along the minus strand of CM019934.1, from coordinate 13,252,796 downwards.
TTCACATGGATCATTAACTTTTTCCTATGCTTATAGAGGCAAAAATTAAGAGTAACCCAAACCAAATGATCACCAATGAGCAACACTGTGGAGAAAAGAAAGACAGGGAAAAAAAGTGTGATGTACAGGCAGACTGAAAAGCAAGCCAGCTCCTGACCACCTGAAACCCTCTGGTGTCTCAAGTCACACAAAATCAGTAAACATACTATTTTCCTGAAAAATATGGCATTTCTTTATGCCTTTTTTTGGTGTCTTTTCACCTAACAAACGTCAAAGACAAGGGTGCTACAAAAAGCCAAAAAGAAAAAAAAAAAAAAATAGAAAAGAACCTATCAGGCTTTCTAACTTCCCCTGAGGATAAAACACCTAAGGGATAATAGTCTTTAGCTGTTTTCAGTCGTGATTTACCATGATTAATGCTCCTCTCTACATCCTCCCTCACACACATAACTACCACCTCCATTTTGAACAAAACACCTTAAATTTGTACCAAGGCCCTCTCAAAAGACTGAACACCTGCTGCCAAAGCTGCTCTTGGGGGAAGTGCTATGCTCCAGGGCATCCAGCAGGAGTGCCTCTTCAGCTGTGCCGGGCGGGCATGCAGCCCCTCGTGATGGGACCAAGGGCAGGTGTCGAGGCAGCCATCTCTGCTAAGGAAAGAGGCTGAGACGCACGGAGCAAAATGCCCCCTTAGGGCCCGGCTCGCCACCTTCATCCATTCTGGAGGAGTCAGTCGCTGTGCCCAGCTAGGAGAGGGGCAGGAAGTGCTAGAGGAACGCCCGGCCAGGGCCAGGGCCGGGGCCGGGGCCGGGGCCGGGGCCGGGGCCGGGGCCGGGGCCGGGGCCGGAAACAGACAGAAGCAGACACAAAAAACTCCACACCGCTCTAGGCAGAATGAAATAAAAGTATCCTCGTCCCACCCCTCTTCCGCTGAGGTGATGTCACCGTGAGCACCTCCTGATTGGCTGGGAAGGAGTAGGTGACCTCGCGGCGTGACGTCAGCGCGTCGTTGAGGAGGCGAGGTGGACGGTAGGTAGACAACATGGCCTCTCCTGGTTGAGGGGCTGGGGGTGGTGATATGGTGTGCGTTTCGTACTGGCGTGTGGTGGGCAGTGACCGCAGGGACAGCTGGAACCGCCAGGTGCTGCGCAGGTAACGAGCGGGCCGGTAGGGAATGGGAATGGGAATGCAGATGCTGGTCTGGGTGAGGGGCGCAGCCGGCCGCTCCTCAGGCCCTCCGCCCCGCTGCCGGGTTAAACGTCGCTACCGCTTCTCCTTGTCTGGGGCGAGGGACCATCTGCGACCCCACCGTGATTCAGCTGATGTGACGTGCAGGCGGGGCGGCTACGGGGCCGCTGGCCTCTCAGGACCGGGGTTTGCATGTTTGGGGGCTGCTCCCCGGCTGTGGAGGGGGGCGAGCCTGTGAGCGCTGCGTTACTGCATGGTCTTGCTCCGCCTTCACGGCCTCTCGGTATTGCTTTTGAAGTTACCCTTTAATGGAGGTGCTGTACTAGCTATGGGGAAGGGAATAAGACTGAGATGGTATGTGTGGTAACAACACCATTGGACCGATTTCTTCAAGGCCATGTGCCAGGATGGCGTTACGTTGCAGTACCACCAACTGTACTGACTTCAGGTTTTTGTTCATGCAGAGCTGTGATTCAAAAGTGTCAGTGATACTTTAGCTCACCATTGCAATTTGGTAATTTAAACTTTTTAGACTGTCCTAGTTTCAGCTGGGATAAAGTTAATTTTGTTCTCAGTAGTTGGTACAGTGCTGGGTTTTGGATTCAGTATGGGAATAATGCTGATAACACACTGATGTTTTGGTTGTTGCTATGTGGTGCTTACCCTGAGTCAAGGGCTTTTCAGTGTCTCAGGCTCTGCCAGTGGGTGGGTGCACAAGGAGCTGGGAGGGAGCATGGCCAAGACAGCTGACCTGAACTGGCCAAAGGGATATTCCATTCCATTCCATAGAATGTCATGCTCATTATATAAACTGAGGGAGTTGGCTGGGAGCTACCAATCGCTTCTCAGGGACTGGCTGGACATGGGTAAGTGGGTGGTAATTGAACCGTGCAGTTTCTCTTGGGTTTTATTCCCCTTTCTCTTTTTCCTCATCATTATTATAATACTTGAAACTTCAAAGGGAAAACCAAGGAAATCTTATGTATAAGATATGTGAATGAATAAATGTTAGTTTCTCTTTAGTGAATTAAGCTTCAATTTTCAGACTACTGTAAGAGTACACTGATTAGGTGGGAGACTTACTGTATAGTTTATGTTGATGGATTAAAAAATTAATGATAAAAAATCATCAAAACCACGTGGAAAACTTCAATCTCCATTGTTTACATGGTGTTTTGCAGTGCCTGGTGCTTATCCTAGAGACAAAAATCTCTAACAGAATAGGAGTCAGGTTTCTGAACCAATCCAGCAAACTACATCTAATTCTGTCACACTGGCAGCCATAGCTGTTTCAGCTGGTGCTGGTGGCAAAAGTCCTATAATGCCACAGAAGTTATCATCTTAATTATTCTCTTTTTTAATTGTATAAGGTTATGATTTTGTGTTGTTTCCACAAACTTTAGGGATTGATAATTCAGGACATTCTATATTGTTATCAATTTCCAGTCTATATCATAAGTTTTTGACATCAACTTGTTCTCATATTTTACACTTAGTGCTGGGTTAAATATTTTGATAAATTACTCTGTGTGAGAAATTTAGTTTTACTTATTAGACAAAACTGCTATCCAGCCTTCTCTGGCATTTTGTTTCTAACATAATAACTCCCAGTCTTTTCAATCATAAATTCCAAAGCTTCAGCTGTTGTTTTACAAGGATGCCTAAAGGCATGACTATTTATTTAAAATTGATCTGTGCAATTCAGATCAATGTCAGTGTAAAGAAGGTCTAATGGAGCTGTAATTGAAAAGCTCTGAAGAGGTTTTTGAAAACGATTTTTTGAAGAAAAGGTAAAGAAGGGTGAGCTCACAGTTGTTGTGTGTTAACTACTTAGGTAGGTAATCTCTAGCAAGCAAGTGCATTGCTTCATGCTTTGATCCCATGACTTGGTTTGAATAACCTCGTGTTCTGTTTCCCTAATGACCTTTTGCAGTCAGTATAGTCTTGTATGAGGTCTCCTAAGAGAAACTGATCATTGGGACTTTTCCCTCACTTAAATGATCAGATTTATTCTAAATCCTTGCTTGCATAGGGAAGGCGTTTTCTTTAATGTGAAGAAATACTGTCTTTCCTGTGGTTGGGAAATTTTGAAAGAACAGCTTTAATGTCCAGACTTAATAATGGTGGTGGGGGGGGGGGGGGGGTTGTGTGTTTTCCCTTTTTTGTAAGGCTACAAGGTCTTTTTGGAATCCTTTAAGCTTGCAATGTACTTGAAACACGGAAGTGTTTAAAAGGGGAAGCAGAATATAATTTCTCTGACTTTGGTTTAAATCTTTTCTGGAGGGGAAAGCAGATTGGTTCAAAATGCCAATGTTGTGTTAGTAGTGCTACAGTTTTTAACTAACTGAGTTAAAATGGAAATTCTGAGCTTATGTTTTCTCAACTACATTTTGTATCAGAAATTCTTACACCAGAGTAACATTCTAAGTGGGCATATCAGAAGAGCATGAATCCTATACAAGAAGCAGTCAGTTCTTCAGCTGGAAGATGGTCTGAATATACTTAAGCTGCTTAGCTATTAGTAGATGTTTTCATGGAAGCTAGTAAAGAGTTGTGAGCTCCTGGTTAGTTTGGTTTATGTTGCTGAAGATCAGCATTCATGATAACTATCTACTAGATTATGTGAAAGATTTGATTTAAGCTCTTTCCTAATGTATATGTTTGTGCTTGCACCATTTGGCATCTCTAGGCTAGCAGCAGATGAAGTCATGACTGAAATGACTGATGAAGTTTGTTCCCTGAGTTTGTGAGGTTGGATTTCTAAGAGTATGCAGATGACCAGTTATGCTAAGTGTTAGCAGCATGCTTAATCTAGACATAGAGATTATGCTTTTTTGTTTAACTTGATTTGTTTCATAAATTCTGAACTCTAAATTAAAACTAGATTCCTAGTTTATAAACACTCTGTAAATTGTTAAAGCATTGTTAAATATTTTACTCATTCAGAGTAGTATTAAGTCTTATGCTAATTAAGTTGAAGTAGCTAAATTTGTTTATAATTACTAAATGCTTTCCATCTGATTATTTTAAGCTCTCAGAACTGGTAAGCATTTGTTATTCAAGACATAAGATATAGGAAAATAGTAGTTAAAAGCAGTTGCTGTGCTCCTCAAATTTAGGACTTGTTTCATTACTGCATAGTTAGATTATTATAGCCCTCACTAGTAGTACGAGTGCTAGATCATATTTTCTTCCTTTTTTTCCCCCAAAAATGTAGGAATTGCACAGCATATTTATATTTTCTGGCATGGTTTATCATGCAAATGTCTGTGTTGCTGCTATTGTATTTCAAGGAGGGGGAAATGGTCTAGTTTACCACCCTGTCCTGGTTTCAGTTGGGATAGAGTTCCTTTTTTCTTCTCAGCTGGTACAGTGCTGTGCTTTGGATTCAGTATGGGAATAATGCTGATAACACACTGATCTGGCTGTTGCTGAGCAGGCCTTACCCTGAGTCAAGGGCTTTTCAGTGTCTCATGCTCTGTCAGAGTAGAGCTGTGCAAAGAGCTGGGAGGGAGCACAGCTGGGACAGCGGTGGTACCACCTCCGTGATAACATATTTAAGATGAAAGAAAAAAATTGATTGCGCAGTTCTAATTGCAGACAAATAAGAATGGGGTGAGAACATGTGAGAAGAACAACTCTGCAGACACCAAGGTCAGTGGAGAAGGAGGGGTAGGAGCTGTTCCAGGTGCCAGAGCTGAGATTCCTCTGCAACCCATGGTGAAGACCATGGTGAAGCAGCTGTCCACCTGCAACCCATGGAGGAGACCCACGGCCAGAGCAGGGGGATGCCTGAGAGAAGGCTGTGACCCTGTGGGAGGCCTGTGGAGAGTATGGCCCATGATAGAGCAGCCTGTCCTTGAAGGATTGCACCCCATGGAAGAGTGACCCATGCTGCATCAGTTTGGGGAGGACTGTTGCCTGTGGTATGGGCTCATGCTGGAGAAGTTTGTGGAGAACTGTCTCCTGTGGGAGGGACTCCACGGTGGAGCCAAGGAAGGACTCCTCTCCCTGAGCAGTGGGAGAAACAATGGGTGATGAAATGACCATAACCCCCATTCCCTGTCTCCCTGTGCTGCTTGGGGAGGAGGTAGAGCTGGGATGGAGGGAGGGATGGGGGGAAGGTGGTTTTAAAAGCTTATTTTACTTCTCATTATCCTGCTCTGATTTTGGTAGCAATAAATTCAATTAATATCTCTAATTAGGGCCTTTTTTGCCCATGATGGTATTTAGGGACCTCCTGGTCCTTACCTCAACTCATGAATCCTTCATTATATTTTCTCTCTCCTGTCCCAGTGTGGAGGGGAGTGGGAGAGCAGCTTTGGTGGGTGCGTGGTATCCAGCCAGGGTCATTCCGCTACAAGGATTTACCCAAAGGCCGATTGATGTTCCGGGATGGGCTGTATATCAGTCAGCGGGTAGAGAACAATTGCGCATCAGTCATTTTTCTTGGGGTTTATCTTTCACTTTCCTCCCCATTTTAATGAATATAATTATAATTTTAAACTTTACTTTTTTTCAGTTATTACACTGTTCTTATCTCAACCTATGAGTTTTATTTTTTTTTTCTCATTCCCCTCCCGTTCCCACTAGGGTGGTGTGGAAGTGAGCAAGCAGCTGTGTGGTACTTTTGTTACCAGTTGGGCTTAAACCATGACACCCATTTCTTGGTGGTGATGTATCTTCTACATTAGTGAAGCTGATCTCGAGGCCAAAACAAGATGTAAACTCTTTTTTTCTGCTTATCTATTTAGATGATCTTTAAATTGCTTGGGTAGAAGTCAATAGTAGGAACCACTAAATCCACATCTTTTCTTGGAGTTGTCAGAACCTGTGTTATCTCCTTATATGTTGTGTTTGGAAGTCAGGCCAGCCTTAGATATTAGTTGCAGATTCTTTTCTCTTGTGACAGGGCTCTCTTTTTGGAAAGGGTCCATTTTAACAAAGTCACCCATTTGCTGCAACAATTAAATGGGAATTTATAATAGGTGCATCTTCTAGACTCTTGTTTGACACATCAGTCTCTGGCCAAAGAATAAGCTTGCACTTATCTGCCTTGACCATGAGGCTGTCTATAACTATTTTTTTATTTTCTTATGTTCTTGCCTCTGAAACTTGTAGTTCTAGAGGTTTGTGTGGTATAAAAGCTTCAGCTTCATTGGAAACGTATATGGCTGGTAAGTAATTTGGTGATTGAAAATTGGTGCATTAGTGTACTGTGTTTTCTTACCCTTGTAGCATTTTCCCTTATTTTTGGGTGAAATGTATGGCAAATGAACTTATGTCCCAAATATACCATCAGGATCTTTAAGGAGGAATAGAGCTGTCTATTATCAGTTAAGAGCCTTAAATCCTTAAACAGCCCAAATAGTATGTGCTTTTAGCAAGTGCAGTGTCTGTCTTTAATTAACGGGATCAACGGGAGACAGGCACATCCGATGATGATCAACAAGTCTCAGATTTATTGATTAACAGGCACGCTTTTATAATCACAGTAATAAGGCTCATACATATTGCAAAAGTAAAGCTCATTATTGGTCCGCTATAAAAAGTCAGTCCCACCTCTCTCAGGATGTTTGTGGCTTTTTTTTACCTCCTGTTATCACATATTTTCTTGAACAGCTTCTTGCTCAAGGAAACTGTGTCCTTGAATTAGGCAGCTGTTGCTTTGCTAGCTGTATATTTTCATGTCTCTTTCCCATCAGCTATGTCTCAACAAAACTCTCCACACTTAATCACAGAATATGCTGAGTTGGAAGGGACCCAAAAGGATCATCAAATCCAACTCCCAGTCCTGCACAGGACCATCCCTGAGAGTCACACCCTGTGCCTGAGAGTATTGTCCAACCACTTCTTGAAGTCTGTCAGGATTGGTGCTGTGACCACTTCCCTAGGGAGCCTGTTCCAATACCCAACCATCATGTGGGTCAAGAACCTTTTTCTAATATCCAACCTAAACCTTCCCTGACACAACTTCAGGCCATTCTCTCAGGTCCTGTTACTGGGCACCAGAGAGGAGATCAGTGTCTGCCCTTCTTCTTCCCCTCACAAGGAAGTTGTAGACTGCAATGAGGTCTCCCCTCAGCCTCTCCTCGTACATCTTCCTCTCAAGGCCCTTCACCATTTTCACAACCCTCCTTTGAATGCTCTCTAATAGTTTATTACCTTTCTTATATTGTGGTGACTAAAACTGCTCATGATATTCAAGGTGAGGCCACACCAATGCAGAGCAGGGCAATCACCTCCCTTGACCAGCTGGTGATACTGTGCCTGATATGCCCCAAGGACATGGTTGGCCCTTCTGGCTGCCAGGGCACTGCTGACTCATATTCAACTTGCCATCAATCAGGACCCTCAGGTCCCTCTTCATGGCTCTGCTTTCCAGCATCTCATTACCCAGGGTTGTCTCATCCCAGGTACAGAATCCAGCACTTTTCCTTGTTGATCTTCATATAGTTGGTGATTGCTCAGACCTCTAATTTTTCATGGTCTCTCAGCAGGGCCTCCCTGGCTTTGAGGGAGTCAACAGCTCCTCCCAGTTTTGTATCGTATGCAAACTTGCTTAGTACCCCTTCCAGTCCTGTGTCCAAGTCATTTATAAAGATGTTGAAGAGGACAGGGCCTAAAATTGAGCCCTGTGGAACCCCACTAGTGACAGGTCACAAGTCTAATGTCACCTCATTGACTAAAACCCTTTGTTCCTGACCTGTGAGCCAGTTGCTCACCCATCACGGTGTGTTTATCCAGCTGTGTGCTGGACAGTTTGTCTAGAAGGATTCTGTGAGAGATGATATGACCAAAGTGGGACATGACATGAAGATAGCTGCATAACTACAGGTGTCTAATGTTAATGTAATGAAGCCATATGGAACAAGAGAGTGAGAGATGCCATGCTTCTCTGAGAGTGTATGGAAGGGCTGCCTTCTGCTTTAACTTCCCATTGACCGATATGTACTGAAGCAGAAGATCTAGTTGCCCATTATGTCATGCTAAGCAATGGCACAATTTGAAGAATCGATTTCTCCTAATGTTTGTCACTGCTAGGAAGATGCTATCCAACATCTGCATGTGAAGTCCTATATATGGATGTTATTGCCGTCACTAGAGTGTTGTCTTGTAATCCAATAATGTGATCTGTATGCAGACCTACTCTTCAGTGGCTCTTTTTTCCATGTCTTTCCTACTCATGTATTCTTGAAACATTTTTAAAAGTGCTATTTTACTGATTCCTGTCCTTCTGCTCCTCAGTCACTGCATTGGAAATAACTGAATTAGTTTGATGTTATGGACTGTCCTTCAAATTTAGATCTCTTGTTACAGTTGCTTGGGTTTTTGATCCATGGAGTGTGTATGCCACAGAGATCTAATCCCTTCCCCCCTCCACTGTTGTCAGTGTAACCCCTACTCTGCATTTCGTTAAATGTAAGGTGACCACTTGTATCCCATAAGATGGAGACATGTCATTAAATTTGCTTCAACCAGCATGTAGCAGCCTGAATTGCTGCTAGTAAAGTCCAAGGTAAAGAAGCAAAAAGGGCCTTTGCATAATATCCACAGATGTTTAATTCAGTCACGCGGTGAGATGTTCAGGTCCAAGGCACACACATTCAGGGTCCAGCTCTCTCCCTCGAGGGGCCCGGGGGCTGACCCTGGTCTCAGGGCAGTACAAAGATACGGACCAATCAGGGAATAGGGAGGAGTGGCTCAGGGACATAGGAACAGGGGAAGGAGCCAATGGGATGTAACAGCTTTGAGGGAAGCTTCTTGTGTCTCCCTAACTTAGGGGATGCCCCCCAGGGCCTCCACACTAGCAAATACTGAAAATTGAATGGAAACTTCCTACCAGCATTTGCTTCAAGGACGGTCTGGTTTGTTCTTGTTGATCTTAAAATAGACCAAGAACCTTAATATACTTTATCTCTTGGATTGCAGTAAATGTATTTTAAACTTTTTTTTTCTGTTAAGACTGGTTATAGTGATGTTTGCTTTTTTTTTTTCTGCAGGAGGTGTAGTTGCAATGTGTCAAATATACCTGTACAATTACTTTATCCAAAGAGCTATTATCAGTGGCTCAGTATCACTGCTTTATGAAAGGGGAGTATCTCCATGTAGATGACTCTGCTTGTTTGCAGAATTGTAAGAGGTACAAAGTAGAAGCAGTTGCTGCAGATTTGGGCTGATGTCATCCATTTGGAGACTGCAATAAATGAAAACAGAATCCATTTTGCCCTGTAGTAGACTGATCAGCTTTTTACTGTCGGTCTCAGAGACTTCAATTGTGTAGCAATAATGGAATGCTTACATAGGTGGAAAGCTTTGATAGAACCTTGACTTTTGTTTTATCTTAGCAACAGGCACTGTCTACTTCTGGTTTTGTTGTATATACAGCAAACAGAATTTTTAAGCATTGCACACAGTAACACTAGAACAGGCTGCCAGCCACATTTCATCACCTCCTTTTCAAAAAACTTAATTAAAATAGTGTCTTGCAACTAATCAGATTTGAAAGGCTATTCAGGGACCACTGTTAAAAACATCTTGTTGCTCTGTCTTGCACTATATACAGAATGCTGATGTTGGTTTAGCCTTTCACTTGCACTGAAACAAGTAGTTACAGTAAAAACTTAAACCACTGTCTAAATCTGAAATACCTGTGGTGCATTAGAAATCAATCACTGGAATTAAACTGCTTTTCACTGTACAATCAGTAATAGTTAATGAATGTAATATAGGCAGCAAAAATTAATCTCTTTAAAGTTGGGGTTTTTCGGGTATTTTTGTAGTTTTCAGAGTGAATGGTGCATCCTCAGTTGTGCGTTCTTAGGCTACACAATGAGTATCAGGAGGCAAAATGGAAATTGCAAGATTTTTTTCTCTGAAAATCGCAGATCTGCTACACTGATTATAGTTGATAACTTGGGGCATTTTGATTCCCTGTGACCCATAATACTTTCCTCAGAAGGTGGAAGTTACTTCAGAAAATTCATGTGGTCTGGAATCTAGACACAGTTGCACCCCAAAATGAAGGATATAGCAAGAGAAGACCAATTCTTCTCAACAAATAGTTAAATTGGCTTGAGTTATCACTGAGAAAGGTGTTTCAGGTACCATTATCAATAGGATGCTTCCAATTTGACCAGTCAGAGCTCTTTCAGAAGGAAAGGAATGTAGATATAAACTTCAAGGAAAACACCAGTAGAAAGAACTTCAAAATAAAATTATAATTGAAAAATACCCCAACTTCCTAGCAGCTTCTCATGGTAGTAAATTTTTTCTTCATCTGTTTATGACACTCTCCCTTTGATACCTTGCCTGCACCAAGTCACACTTCTCCTTGTTACCTGGCAGCACAAGTAAATAGTCATTCAGGTTTAAGTGGTGACATGTCAGGTGGGCTGTCTTGGTTACCTGTGTTGTCCCTTCAAGCCTTTCCAACTTGTCATCGCTCTCTTTGTGCCAGTTGTTTCTGTCATCAGTTTTGTCTTGTCACTTCTCTGTTTCTGTATCTGTATGTTTTTTGTTTGTTTTTGTGGTTGTTTCCCTGTATAAGTCCCCCTCCTCCCCTTCTGTCATCATAACTCTGAGATCCTCTGCTCTCATCTTGGGCTTTGGTATGCAGTGTTCCTCTGACTGTCTGGTTTTAAAAATGTTGCCCTGTTGAATCAGTGTTAAGTGGAAAATGAACATACAGGAAGGGAAGAGGTTGTCTTGGTGGCTGCTGACATTAAAGTTGCTTATAACTTTAGGCACCTGTAGTCCTGATCTCCTCTTCAGATAATTAGCCAGAACCAAGAATGAGAGAATGAGGCTAAGGATGTCTACATTTATAGGAGTGAGCTTGTAGGTGTCTTTAAGAAAACCTTGTAGTACTATGCAACTAACTTGTTTCCCTAGATAAGGAAAGGTGTTTTATGTTCTTTGTCAACTTAAAGCATGCAGTAAAGCATCAGACCAAAATTTGTTCCCCTATGTGCCATTCTCACAGATGCCCTTCAGCATCCTGTTCTGGACTTTGTTCTCCAGAGGCAACAATGATAGGGCTGCAGTCTTCCATTAACCCATTTGGAGTAAGGCTTTGGGAGCAAGTCCTTTAAATTTCTAAAAGAGCAGTAACAAATGTAAACAAACCTTTACTGCACAGTGTAGCAACTTTGGCTAAAGCAAATATAGTTCAGACCCAGAAGCATAGTAGCAACATCAGTAACTTTCTAACTGGCTGCAATTTTTAATTTTTTTTTTCCCTCCACGCCAGCAAGACAGAGCAACAGCAAGATGCTTATGATAGTGGTCTCTGAATAGCCTATCAAATCTGATTAGTTGTAAGACACTATTTTAGCTAAAAGTTTTTTGGAAAGGTGATGAAATGTGGCTTGCAGCCTGTTCTAGTGTTACTGTGTGCAGTGTTTAACAATTCTGACAGTGCATTCTGCAGTAATGGTATCTTAATAAGTACACACACAGTGCATCAGGAAGAGCTAGCGTGATATAAACTCAAATGTTACCTGAATCTACAGTGTGATTGTCTCTCTGGAAATTATGCATTTCATTAGTTTGCTATTTATGTGCCTTAGCTAGTTCTGTAGTTAAAATAAGGTGTTGAATATGGCAGAGGAATAATTTTTTCCCACTGTGCCTTAAACTTAATGCAGATGCCTGGTCTGCACTAGGATTTTACTACAAGATTGCCAACAAAAGCAAGATACTTATTGTTTATGTGGGATATTTTGACACTGAGGATGCATCCAAGGATTTATGCAGCTCCAAATTGATATACTACTGAAAACCTCCCTGGATGCTAGATGTGCACATCTTTATCTTTGCAGGATTTTTATGCATTGCTACTAGTGTCCCTGGAGTAAATTGATTTTTTCATGGTAACTTAATGTTCTGTTGCCCAAGATCAGTGTGTGAGATGGTAAACTTAAAATGTCCTTGCAATGGCCTACTGGAGAAGGGTTATAAATTACCATTCTAAAAATTATCTCTTTGTATTTTCTTTTCAATGTCCTTTATGTAGGTACAGTCTGGAGTAAGATGCTTCTGGTAAATGAGGTAGACAGCATAAACCCTATTGCCTGTAGATAACTGGTTCTGCATTGAAAAAACTTCCTTGTCAATTGAGTTGCCAAAGTGAGTAGGTTACTTTCATTAAAAAAATGAAATCCTTTAGAAAAGTAGCACTTGCTTTTCAGTCTGAGGTAATAACTAGAAGAAAGACAAACTTGGAGAAATTAAAGAAAGTGTGTAGAGGCCTTCAGAGACCTTCTCCCAAGTTCAACTCTGCTATAATAGTAGTGAATGATGGGCAGCCATAGTACATGCTTGCAGACAGTGCCTCACAGTCTCCAATGACATACAGAAGACCAGTGAGGTACATGGAGTCTGTATGATTTCACATGTGGCCTGGCTTTTTTGATAATAACATATCAAGTTGGCATCTTAATTGCTACTCTCATACAGAGGAACTAGCAATGTAGCAGCTTGTCTGACAGTGTGATCTGTGTCTGAAAGGTGCAGCCTATTTCATGTGTAGGGAGTATTCAAGGTATTCAGGGTGCTGTAGTCTGCAGTCTGATCTCCCCCTCTGTGTCACTGGGACTAATAAAGCCCATTCATCTCTAGTGGTTGACATGCAACTGTACTGGGTGGTCTTGTGGCTTTGCCCTTAACATCCTTCCTGAGGTGGCAGGCTCAGCACTGTTTCACCACCTTTTTCTTCTGCCTTTGAAACTGCTATGTTTTGTTTGCTTCTGAGAAGCAGTTGCCAGCTAGTGCTGGAACCAGTTCTCTGGCTTTAGTGGATTGGTTTTGGACATAACACCAATGTTGACCAAGATGGTGAGATATGCTCAGAGGAACCTGACAAATGTTGAGCAGAATGACACTTTTATGTACAAGGTACACCTGGAGCTGCCCAGCATGACTCACTTGCCCATGGCCCAGTGCCTGCTCACTGTGTTTCACAGTCTGGTTGCACCCAGGTAATCTCCATACAGCTTTGGCTTTAGCTGTGTGTTGAAATTCCATTAGCCAATATGGTTGGTTCACCTATTGATTTCAACAAAATGTTGAAAGGGACTTGAGCACTGTTGCAGAGTGGCAGGGTGGTAGAAATGCTGCAACCTTCTTCGAAGTGTCTCCTTCGGAAGCCACTCAGAGTAAGGCACCAGAACAGTAATTTCAAGTCCATGCACACACACATGCCACAGATAGCTGAGCAGAGGAAAGACAAGAAGGATCTTTGTATAATGTATTCCAGTGAAGGTTTATTCCAAAGCACGCTGAAGGGATCAGGGGCAAAGAGAAAACCATGTGGTCTGCACAGACTTAAGTATGGGGTCAGTGACCAATGACCTGAGGGCACAATGCAGTGCAAAGGGCAGGGTAAAGGGCAGCAACCTGCAGGGGGAATGAGGGATAAATAATTGGGGTGGGCAGTGTCAACTGGCCAATGAGGGAAGAAATCTAATGTAGATCGGCAGTAGTGCTGCAGAGCACCATGGGCTAGGTCCTCTCTTTAGCCTAGGTGAAGAAAACTATGGTATATTATTCCAAGGCAAGGCCCTGGGGATTTCCCTGAGGGGGAAGGATTCAGAGGATTCCACAAAGCACAGCAAAAGGGGCTTTCCTAAAGTACTTGAAACTGGCTCTTCCTGCCTCCAGATGTGTCAGCAGCTATCAGGAGGAATAGCTAAGATGTCTGTATAATCCTCACCTTATGACACCCTTTAAGGTAACATAAGTAGTTAGAATCAGCAATGGAAACAATGAGGCTAAGAGTAAGATCTTGATAGGGGAATGATGGATGTGAATGTTAGATCTGCTCCACGTTGTACTTTGAGTGCTGTCTGCTGCTGGTGGGGTGTACCAGTGTAGTGGGTCTAGCGCTGGCCAAATGCCAGTGCACCCACTAGAATTATTTACTCATTTTCTGCTGCGAGATAAGGATTAGGAGGAGAGCAAAGCAGGCTCAAAACTTAAAAGGGTATAAAGAAAACTTTATTAACAGAACTAAAAGAAAAATAATAAATCAGAATAAACCTTCAGAACACTTCTTCTCCCCCCAACTCCTCTTTCTTTTCCCACTGACAATGTAAAGAGACAAAATTTGGTCTTTTCAGTCAGTTTACCACTTCTAAAATAATCTTTCTTCAGTTTACTTAGGGAGAGCAGTCTCATGCCATGCCATGGAGACTTTTCCACAAGAAACAGTTCTCTCATGGTTTTAATTGTCATGAATAGCAGCCACCCGGAAATCTGCAATCGTGAAGTCCCTCCCATGGTTTAGTAGTCTTCCTTCAACTACCACCATGGGTCATCTCAGCTTATTGGGGTGCAATTTTAAGGATGAGCTGTTCTAGTATAGAAACAAAAGGTTTTTTGTTTTATCTCTGGGAACAGAAGTTTTCTTCTCCCATCCCTGGGGCCAGGTTTCTCATCTCTCTCTGTTCAAGCTTTTCATTAGATCACAGCTACTTCAACATCTGCTTGCTTCAACATTGGTGCTTCTGCTCACGGCTATGACTAGAATGCTACATCTCCCCAATGCATTTCATGAGTTACAGGAAAAAAAGTGTTGTGTATTAATTATATCTTCACCATAGCCTTACAAGAGAATTTCAGCCCAAGACTAAGGCATCTCCTCATTCTCCTCCCATCTGGGATTTGACTCCTTCTTCACTGACCTCGGTGTCTCCATGTTGTTTTCTTTACGTGTCTTCCCCATGCCCTTTTTCTCTCACTCGAGAGAGGATTGATGTCTGCAAGTTTCATCTGTGCACTGAAAGAGTTAATGTCTCACTCAGCCCTGTGGATGGTCATGTGATCTCTGCCGGGCAGCGGCTGCTTTGACTGCGTGGCTGTTTTCCGGCCCCTGCCGCGTTCAATTCCAGCCGCGGGGCTCCTTTCTGCGTGGGGCTGCAGGGCCGCCTCTGTTCTTAGCCGCATGATTTTCCATGGTGCCAGCAGCATAGCTCGGCAGCTTACGGCTGGAACAGGGCCCGGTTTGGCTCCACCCGAAGCCGAGCAGAGCCGGCCTGGCCCATCACCCGTGGTTGGAACTCGCTCTTGGCAGAATCTCAGCTGAGCTGTGCCGCGGGCTGAGCTGGCCAGGCTTTGCGGCGGAGCAGAGCCCAGCTCGGCCAGCGTCCAGTTACCTGTTCAAAAGCTGGAAGCAAGAGAGTTTTTCCCGGCGTTTGTTCATTTTTAAATGTGATTTCACAGAACCATATTCAGCTCTCTTAAGTGATTTATCAGGGTGTCAGTATTCAAAACTAGCTAGCTGGTTGGTTCTGTCAGGTCTGAAGGAAGCTGCCAAGGTCCTTACAGGGAATCACTTCTGTAGCTCATGGATTTTTTCCTTAACTAAAAACCAAACTACGTTAAACCACAACAACCAGATAATGTTTTGGAAGAATGGCTGTTGGATATTTCATATAGCTGGAGGGCTTCAGAAACAAAGGGAAATTCTGATTCTTTGTTATGTATAATGCCACAAGGAGGACTTTAAAAATTATTTTAAGAATTATGCTGTGGTATCTTAAGAAAGGTATTGTGATGTATTTCTAATCTAGCAAAAGAACCAATTATGTTACTGAACACACCATGAGCATCCTGGATCAGCTCTTTCTCAGGACAGGCTGACTGTTAAAAGCTGGCTAGGCGCTTCTGTGTTTAACATCTTGACCATGTAGGATTTGCATCCAAATTTTGAGTTGCTAATAAAATTCTGTGGGCAGTGAATGAGGCCTCTTGTTAGCATTGTTTTCTTGTGTGTATCCAAAAATATCTTCCTAATGGTACCATTTATTATATAGCTCTATTGTGCATTATCCAGTGTGTCAGGACAAATGCCATGCTGGCTGACTGCATACCTAGTATAATAGTATCCCTTTTTAGAGCAGTGAGGATTAAACTGAAGAGGATAAGTGTGGTATTTCCGGTAGGAAGGGCTAGTCTTAATGCTAGGGGAGGCAGGGTGTGCTCTGTGGTGCTGGGACAGAGCAGCCTCTGAGCACTGTGATCTGGAAAGCTGCCTTTCTGATCAACCTAGCTGCTTCTTGGCTCTGTTTTGACCTTTCTTCTTCATTTTGCCAGTTAGATTGTCATACCCTGGGCTAAGTTATTTGCCTAATCAATTTTCAGAGCTATAAAAGAATTTTTCTTATCTATCTTGGGAACAGGATAAACAGCAAGTGTCTGCAACATGTCCCTTAATCTAGAGATAAGACAGTGTAGAACTGCATAGGCTTATACTGTACCACATGTTGTTAAAGCTGTTTTAAAATGTTTTTCAGGTTCTAAATGGCTTCTAAGAAGTTGGGATCTGAGTCTCATGGTAAGTAAAATTTGGTATCCCTGTCTCTTCAATAAGATGAATCCTACTATTGCTGCTGACTCATGTCCCAGCCTAGATAGTCCATAGAAACTAATCTGTTCAGCTCATGACAGAATAATACCTTCTCCTTCCCCTCACTTCCCCCTTCAAAATCAAAGCTGAACTGCAGTTGTGATACTGATTTGATGTTTACTGAAGTGGACACTAGATTTGTATCTCCTTTCTATGGAAGTCACATGAACAGCTGGATTGAAAGTGAAGCTTTTAATATATCATAGAACTATGCTTTTTACTCAGCAATGATTTTTTTCCTAAATTAGATTAATCTGGTTCAGCAGGCAAGTGAATAGAATATTTTCTTCCACATTTGAGATGCATAGTGTCATGAAGATGATTGGTATAATAAAAATTATTGACCTGTATATGTGCTTATCTCTTGAGGATTAATATTTCTGTGGAACATTAAAGTCCAGTTTGTTGTATGTCATGTATCTTCTTCAAATCAGCAATCATTCAATGCAGTACAGGGCAGTTCATGTGAAATTTCTAACATAATTTTTCATGCTATAGAAACTTAGCATTGATCTTTCTGGGTAATCTTTCTGATAAGAGGGTCCTGGGGAATTCCATTTTTCTTTCAGCTTTTTATTCAGTCTTGCAAGTAAAAAGTTGAACTACAGAATAAGAAATGCCTCACTTAAATACGTGGTTAAGGATTAATAAAAATGACCAATCAAAACTCAATTTTTATATGGTCTGCTTTGTGGCCCAGTGATTCTGCTGCAAGATAATGAATTTATTTATTTGCTATCTGCCAGCTTTTTACCACTTGTTCTCTTGTATCTATGAACATTCTGATCTGCTTGTCTTCTGAGTCTATTTTTACTTCTCTTTTGCTTCCTAAACCAGACTAGCAAAGACACTGCTCAGAGCTAGAATTCAGTCTGTCTTAAATATTTCTCAAAACAGTATGCTGTGGTGGAACATGCTCCTGGCTTCAAAATAACAAAATCAAAATAAATGATACTGTAAGCTGGCTGCTTAACTTGTTTACTCTTCTGTGTACTTTCTGTTCCTAATGATACCAGTGACACTGTCATGGTATTGTTTCTGCGGAGTAGTAGAGCAACTTCCTTGGCTTATTATGTCTTAAGTAATTAGCAAGGCATTTCTTTTCAGTTTTCTCCAGGGTTGTTAAAGATTATTTTGACCAAGTGAATTTTGGCTTACTGTAAAGCATCTAGTTGAACAACTACCTGTTTTTTATCAGTTCAGTGTCTCTGGCAGGCTGATAGAATCAGTCAATATAGTTGATGTATCTCTTGTACTTATTATTGAGCTGCTTATTGGAGGTTAGAGGACTGTTGTTGAATCACAGAATGATTGAGGTTGGAAGGGACCTCTGGAGATGGTCATGTCCAAAACCCTGATCAAGCAGAGCCACCTAAAGCACCTACTCAGGACTGTGTTCAGATGGAGATGAAGATGGGAACATAAGGTATGGATGGAGAGGAAGGAACACTTTTCCTGTTTTGGAAGGTATTCTTAGCATACACCTATAACTATGCCTAAGCGTGTAACTTCAAATGCTCTTGTCATTTGAATAATTGGAAATTCAAGCTTAAGTTTCAGTATTTGGTACCATCTAGAAATACAGTTCTCATCTATTGCACAAAAGGTTTGTTATATCAAGTGCAGTATGTTAATATTATTGTATTCTGTCACTGTATAACTTGAAAGTTCCTAATTCCAATTTCTGAGAATTATGTGTGTTTTGTGACCACGAAAACTAAGTTCCACTTGGTTTCAAAACTGTTCCCCATTTATAACTAGTAACTGGTTTTATCTGAAATGTTTCAATTCTACTACTTTAAGACAACAAAATTGTCACTTGATGAGACACTTAAAAGGGCTTATGTGTTTTTAATGTACTCTGAGTTACATGCATGGGAGAAATACCAACAAGATATTCTCAAGAGGTCAAAACAAGAAGAAAAAGTTTATTGGCAACTTCAGAAAATCAGAGAACTGTGGCAAAAGATTTAGAGCAGCTGTCTTAGGTTGCAAAATGTAGCTGGGGGTGTGTATTCTATTACCATCTGTTAGAGGTGGGGCAGTTATCTTCTGTTAATTGGGAAGTTTTCTTTATTCCACAACCAATCCTTCCTCCAGGAAATATCTTCTGTTAATGGGCCATTGAGTCTCATTGCACTACTGATAAAATTACATCATCCCATTGTGAGATGCTCTGCCCAGAGGGAGGAACCAAGCATTCCTACCTGGATATAATCTGAGAATTAGAATACCAGAGCCAGCTTTTTCCCACTGGATTCCCAGAGGAGCAGCTTTCTTCTCCACTGGATTCCCAGACCCATCTATACCACCACTGGGTCTCCAGAGGAAAACAACACCCTTCTATAGGATCACTGCTTCAACAGAACCACATCTGTCACTCCAGGAGGACTGCAGCCACCATTTAATCGGACTTCTACCAATACTCTGACCAACAACAGGGTGTCAGGTCGTATTCTCACTCTGTCAGTATTGTTTTGGGGTTTTTTGTACTATTGCATTTGTATTTTTAATTTTCCTAATAAAGAACTGTTATTCCTATGCCCATATCTTTGCCTGAGAGCCCCTTAATTTCAAAATTATAATAATTTGGAGGGAGAGGGGTTAAATTTTCCATTTCAAGGGAGGCTTCTTCCTTCCTTAGCAGACATCTGTCTTTTCAAACCAAGACAGATTTTGGTGCCCAATGTGGGGCTCGAGGGCATAGGAACAAAAAGGGAATAACAGTTCTTAAATAATCTATTTTTTGTGCTTATATAGAAACCTCGTTAAGTGTCACCATGTGGTCTAGCTTACCCTGATTCGGGTGGCACATGGTTGTGGCTATATTTCTCCCATTTGCAGGCCCTTATCTAAACATGGGTCCTATAACTAAGGCTGCTGTGGCTGTTATCCACTTTGCTTTATGCGTTACTAAGGTGAAGAACTAATGGATTTGTAACTTCCTCTGGAAGGCGGGCACACGGATTCAGCACTATCACACACTAACTGTATTTTTTTGGGGTTACTTTAATAATGGTACTTACTGGGAAGAAATGGCACTGGGTGAAAATTTCTCCCAACCCTTCACCCAGCTCTTTGGGTCTGCCCCACCAGTTTTTGAAGAGTTCAAACCTTCTCTAAACACTAATGATATACAATGGCTAGTGTTGCTGATGTGCCTGTTCTATTTAGCATTCAGAGATAAGTGAAGATTGACTTGAAAAACCACCCTGACACCTACCCCAGAAAACAGGGATGCTGCCCCAGAACCTGACACTGCCCTGGGGACTAGGGATGCTGCTGTCCCAGAGCCTGACCCTGCCCCACAGCCCACCTCAGAAATGAACCACCCAGATTGAGTGGGGGTTTTGGTGAAGGAGATACGTGAAATGAGCCAAATGCTGAAGGAGTACATTTCCCCAGCTGGTGAGAAACCCTTCCCCTACCTCAAAGAAGGAGAGTTTAATGGTGCAGCAGTAGAACCCACAGATGTTACAACCATCCAGGTTCCAGCTGAACCGCAAGGGCAGTCACAGCCAGCAGCAGCTGCCCCTGTGGAAATGAGGAAGTCCAAGATGAAATCAGAGCACCCAGATAACGATAACAAAAGAGGGCCCTCACAACCCACAGGGGAGCCAACAGTTGAGATCATCACTGAGTCCCTGACGTACGAAAGTCTCCATAATCTGCACAAAGACACTGTATGACAGGGATGTGAGGCTTATACAACCGGCTTACTCCAGCTCTGGGACCTTATGGGTGCAAGTGTGCAACTGGATGGTGGTGAGGCAAGGAATTTGGGCCCCTTGACCCTAGACTCATGTATGAATCAGATTTTTGTAAGGGAGCCAGGGTCCCTTTCCCTCTGGGAGCGGCTTTTAATGAGTGTAGGAGAAAGGTTTTTCCACAGGGAGAGAATGCAGGAGCACCACCATAGAATGTGCTGGAAGGCCCTTGAGGAAGGGATCCAACAGCTGAGAGAAGTGGCAGTATTGGAGGTGCTCTTTGGGAGAGATGGACAGCATGATAATGACCCCGACAAGACCAGGTGCACAGGGCAAATGTTGTGGAGTCTGGCAAATCTAGGGCCATCTCAATACACCACCATCATTGCAATGATTGATGCCGACACCAACTGAGAGACAGTGGGTTCTGTTGTCAACAAGCTTAGAAATTATGAGAGTATGATCAATGGCCCAATGCAGGCTCATGTCTCTGACATGGTTAAGGACCTCAAAAAAGAGGAGAGAGGTGGTGAGGGAGGAGGTGAGGAGGAACAGTTACCATATGGCACCAGTGCGAGTCACAGGCCCCAAAGTCAGAGCCCAACGTCCCCCAGCTAGAGAAAGGGGATACACCCCACAAGCTGACCTGTGGTTCTTCCTGCGTGACAATGGGGAGGTGGGATGGGAAACCTACTTCTGTCCTGGCAACATGGGTACGTCAACTCAAGGAGACAAACACTAATTGAAGGAGTTCCACTAAAGTAAAGGTAGCCTCAAACTCCCATGACTGAGCTGCTGGGTATGATCTGTCAGATTCCCTTGTAGGAACCTCTAGTATATGTACACCCAGGAAAGAAATAATAACCAGGGTTAGAGGGGCCCTGCCTCTAGCCAGGAAGAGGCATGGGAAAACCAGGTCTTTTGGACTGTGTTGATCTGATGGCCTGGCACACCAGAACCAGAAAAATATGAAGTAGTAGTTGATAGTGGTGCGCAGTGTAACCTAATGCCATGGGGACATGTTGGGGCAGAACCTGTTTCCATTGCTGGGGTGATTGGGAGATCGCAGCAATTGACCCTTTTGGAAACTGAGGTGAGCCTGACTGGGAAGGAGTGGCAAAAACATCCTATTGTGACTGGTCCAGAGACCCCTTGTATTCTGGGCATAGTCTTCTTATGAAGCCGTGAGGGGTCTTAAAAGCGAAGCATTGGCCTGAGACCTCTATTCCCAGGAGGATAAGAGTCCCGGAGGCCAGCTCGCTCGGACCCAAGCCACGGGGAAACCTTCCAGCCAGCAGGGTGATAACAACTCTTATAGTGATTATCAGCTCTTTGGGATTTCAACTGCTGCTAGGCTTGGCTTCCCCGGGCATAGGCTTCAGGCAGACGTAGAGAGAGGAGAAGATGAGACACCGGCTGTTCCATGGAGATGGTTTATTCGGGAGGATGTGAAAGGACCTGGTTCTTCTTCTTCTAAGTTAGTAGGGTACAGTAAGCTACTTTTATACCCTTGGCCAGGCTCCAAACTTGACCAATGAGCAAAGGTTAGAAGGACTACAAGTGACCAATAATAGGGTTAATAAGACTTTTCTCCTTATAAGGGTACAAAGATACGTTGTGAGTCTGGAGTCGGAACACCTCTCTGCTGCTGTGTCAGCATTCTTATTGTTAAAGCCTCCACGGTGCCTTGGCAAGGCTTGTGGTGTTTACTACAGGCATCCTTCAGAACGGATATTACAAAGACCCAAAGGGACTCAGGTGGGCTTTTGGAAGAGCTACGGTAGAGGCAGAGTATTGGAATAATACCAATATAGCCGGTTGGGATGTGCCTGAGCTTGTCTGGCCCTTGGTACTGAACCAAATAGTGGCAACTGTGGTGTTTCACCCCAGAGACACCTTTGGCTAGCTGTGTGCTGCAGCTGGGTGCTTGGAGACAAGTCCAGGCATGCAGGAACTCCAGTGGCGGCGGGATGGAGCTTCCCCCGTAACAGGGTCTGCTCCTCATATTTACCTCTGGCAGAGAAACTTTAAGGTGATAGCAAAGGAAAGGAGTTGGTTCTGATGGAGGGTTTTGATCCAGAGTTTTATTCAGGCGCACAGTCCTCGGAATCCAGCAACAGCTCCAGCAGAACTCTCCGAACCATGTGGTTGCTGGCTCTTTTAACCCCAGGGAGATGGGGAGGGAAGGGGTAGGAAGCCCACCAACCAGGTACATGAGAGGAGGTCTTAAGGGACAAAGGACACCTAGATGGCCCAATGTCCCCCCAGGGGTAGAGGGTATCTTTTGAATCTGCCAATCACTTGACGCCCTTCTGGAATGCCAAGATTGACAGACAGTACTCAGCAGGGGAAAGGAGAGGTGACTGACACACCTGGCAGGGAATTATCATGGGAGGGACCTAAGGTTCCGAGGTAAACCCTGAAATCACAATGCAACAGCAGAGGACATTAAGCAGTTAAACACCTTGCCTAGACTATCAGAAAACCCATCTGCAGTAGGACTCCTGAGGGTGGAAGAGCAATGAGTACCAACTGCCACCTTGATGGCGCACTGCCAGCTATATCGGAGAAATCGAGATGCTGTGATCCCCATCCACAAAATGTTCCGTGAACTGGAGAGCCAAGGAGTGGTCAGTAAGGCCTACTCACCCTTCAACAGCCTCATTTGGCCTGTGCAGAAATCTGAAAGAGAATGGAGATTGACTCTAGACTATGATGCATTGAATGAAGTGACTCCACCACTGAGCGCTGCTGTGCCAGACATCCTGGAACTCCAGTACGAGCTGGATTCCTGAATACAACCAGATTGTGAGCCCTCTCTACCTGGTTACCTGCAAGAAGAATGATTTCCACTGGGGCCCTGAGCAGCAACAAGCTTTTACCCAGATCAAGCAGGAGATCGCTCATGCAGTAGCGCTTGGCCCAGTGAGGACGGGACCAGAGGTGAAGAATGTGTTCTACTCTGCAGCCGGGAACAGTGGCTTGTCCTGGAGCCTGTGGCAGAAGGTGTGCCTGGGGAGACTCAAGGCTGACCATTGGGATTCTGGAGCCAAAGTTACAGAGGCGCCGAAGCCAACTACACTCCCACCGGGAAGGAAGTCTTAGCAGCCTATGAAGGAGTTCAAGCTGCCTCGGAGGCGATTGGCATGGAAGCACAACTCTTCCTGGTACCCTGACTACTGGTGCTGGGGTGGATGTTCAAAGCAAAGGTTACCTCTACCCACTATGCCACCAATGCCACCTGGAGCAAGTGGATTGTTCTCATCATACAGCATGCCTGTATTGGAAAACTGAATTGCCCTGGGATTTTGGAAGTAATTACAAATTGGCCCAAAGCTGAAAATTTTGGTCTCACTGATGAAGAAGAGCAGGTACAAGTGATATGGGCTGAAGAAGCTCCACCATACAACCACCTACCAGCACAAGAAACACAAGATGCTCTTTCCACTGATGATTCCTGTCGCATTGTACGGGTGAAACGAAAATGGAAAGCAGCCGTATGGAGTCAAACACAACAGGTTGCACAAGCTACTGAAGGAGAAGGTGGATCTAGTCAACTTGCTGAACTCAACGCTGATCAGCTGGCTCTGGACATTGCTGAAAGAGAGAAGTAGCCAAAGCTATACCTTTATACCAATTCATGAATGGTAGCCAATGTTCTTTAGTGCTGGCTGGAAAGGTGAAAAAAGGCCAACTGGCAGTGTAGAGGAAAACCAATCTGGGCTGCTGATGACTGGAAAGACATCGCTACCAGGGTAGAGAAACTACGTGTGAAAGTCCGTCATGTAGATGCCCATGTCCCCAAGAGTCGGGCTAACGAGGAACACCGAAACAACAAGCAGGTAGATCAGGCTGCAAAGATATAGATGTCAAAGATAGACTTAGATTGGTAACACAAGGGAGAGTTGTTCCTAGCTTGATGGGCCCATGATGCCTCAGGCCATCAGGGCAGAGATGCTACCTTGTAAGTGGGCATGAGACCGAGGGGTGGATCTAAACATGGACAGTATTTCTCAGGTTTTCCATGACTGTGAGACATGTGCTGCCATCAAGCAGGCCAAGTAGGTGAACCCCCTATGGTATGGTGGGCAGTGGTCCAAATATATATATGGGGAAGCCTGAGAGACTGACTACATCACACTTCCCCACATACGCCAAGGCAAGTGCTATGTGCTGACCATGTTGGAAGCCTCTACTGGTTTGCTGGAGACCTACCCTGTGTCTCATACTACTGCTCAGAACAGTATCTGCACCTGGAAAAGCAAGTCCTGTGGAGACATGGCACCCCTGAGAGAATTGAGTCAGACAACAGGACCCATTTCTAGAATAACCTTATAAACACCTGGGCCAGAGAACATGGTATTGAATGGGTATATCATATCCCTTATGCACCAGCTGCTGGGAAAGTTGAACGATGGAATGGACTACTTAAGACTATCCTGAAGGCACTTGGCAGGAGTGCCTTTAAGAATTGGGAAATGAACTTAGCAAAAGCTACCTGAATGGTCAACACCCAAGGGTCCATCAATTGAGCTGGTCCTATCCAGTCTGAACCCTTGCACACAGTGGATGGAGATAAAGTCCATGTACTAGTGAATGGTATTTTAGGAAAGACTGTTTGGATTAGTCCCACCTCAAGCAAATGTAAACCCATCCATGGCATTGTTTTTGCTCAAGGACTTGGTTACACTTGGTGGGTAATGCAGAAAGATGGAGAAGCCCGTTGTGTACCACAGGGAAACCTAGTCTTAAGTGAGAACTGTATGTAAGGTTTCATTGTGTAGAGTTTATTGATTTGGGTATGATGCAGATATTAATAGAATAAGGAGTGGATAATGTCTTAGGTTGTAAGATGTGGCCGGGGGTGTGTATTCTATTGCCATCTGATAGAGGTGGGGCAGTTATCTTCTGTTAATTGGGCAGTTTTCTTTATCTCTTCTACAACCAATCCTCCCTCTGAGAAATATCTTCTGTTAATGGGCCATTAAATCTCACTTCATGACTGATAAAATTACATCATCCCATTGTGAGATGCTCTGCCCAGGGGGAGGAGCCAAGCAATCCTACCTGGATATAATCTGAGATTTAGAACACCACAGACAGCCTTATCCCACTGGATTCCCAGAGGAAGACAAGGGCCATCTACACCACCACCGGACTTTCAGAGGAAAACTGCACACTTCTACAGGATCACTGCTTCAACAGGACCACATCTGTCACTCCAGGAGGACTGCAGCTACCATTTAATCTGACTGCTACCAACATCCTGACCAACAGCATGTTAGGTTGTATTCTGACTCTGTCATTTGTTTTTCTTTTGTTTGTACTATTGCATTTGTATTTTTAATTTTCCTAATAAACAGCTGTTATTCTATTCCTATTCCCATATCTTTGCCTGAGTGCTGCCTAATTTCAAAATTACATTCTGGAAGGAGGGGGTTTACATTTTCCATTTCAAGGAAGGCTCCTGCCTTCCTTAACAGACACCTGTCAACTAGTTGAATTAGTTAGTTAGTTGAAAAGGACTGTGCACATCTTTTTCCTTCTTAAATATGTCATCATAGAGGCTTTATCAACTTCTCTAATTGGGCCAGCAACATGTCTATTGTCAGAGCTTTCAGGGATTGGCTTTACTGGACATAGTAGAAGTTTCAAGCTTCTTCTCTCTCAGAAGCTGCCTCTGTGTCTTTCCCTGCCCACTAAAAAAAACCCAGATTGTTTTAAACTAACACAAAAGATGAAGTGGGTAACAGCCATGTTAAATAACAGTTTAAAAAACCCATTTCATTGCTCCACTTTAAGATGTGACTAAAGAACTGTAGCTTGTATAATACTTCCTCTACATAGGTTTTTCTTATTGCTTTAGAATCTTTCATTAAAAACAATTTGCACTCTTACCCATCAGTGTGTTCAAGCAGAAGGGTCATCGGTTTACAAAAATAAAAGGATTCTTGTCTTTCTAGGTCAGATTTTAACTTCATGTAGTGAGTTGATGCAGTCCAGATCCTGGCACACACCAAAGCCGCTCATTTACTCCCCTACCCAGTTGCATAGGGGAGAGAAAATTTAACAAAGGGTTTGTGGGTTGAGATAAAGACTGGGAGAAATCACTCCCCAAATTGTCACAGACAAAACAGACTAAAATTAAAGATAATTATTGAATTTATTGCTAACAAAATCAGAGCAGGGTAATAAGAAGTAAAATAAACCCTTAAAAACACCTTCCCTCCACCATTCCTCCTTCCCCAGCCAGGCAAGAAGACAGGGAATGGGGGTTATGGTCCATTTATCACCTGTGGCTTCTCCCACTGCTCGGGGAGAGGAGTCATTCCCCTGCTGCACTGTGGGGTCCCTCCCATAGGAGACAGTTCTCCCCGAACTTCTCCAGTGTGAGTCCATTCCTGTACCAAAACAGTGTTGCTATGTAAGTACCACAATGTGTGTTTGTATTCTCAGTGGCTAGTATCAATTTCAGACAAACAACAAGTCTCTTCAAGGGGAGATGTCTTATAAGGGGAGGTGTTGTTTTGAACAACACCACTTAGTATGTCAGTAGGTCTAATAAGATAAGTATTTGCAACACTTGAGTAATTTGGGCTGTGAGATCAGTGCATAGAGGTGATCCTGTATTGCAGTGCATTGCAACTTGGTTCATCATGTCCAGGGAGGGTGCAGCTGCCGGCACCAGGCATGGGAACAAAGGAGACGGGTCCTCATTTCAGAAAGCTCAAGAATCCATTTATTACCCCCAGGGAGGAAGGGTGGGATGTAGACGAAAAGATGGGGCAAAGTCAGGGTCGTGGGGTTTTTATAGGGTATCACAGGGATGTAGTGAGGGTTCGGGTCAAGGGAGGAGTTATTAGCAATACAAGAAGGGTAAGATCAAATTCCTGTCTCTTAGGAACAGGCGCATTTCACAATTCTCCCATTTTTAAACTGATTAATGTGTGCTGAATAACTTATCCTAAGGGGATTCTCGGGAATATGACTTAATAGTTTACAAAACCAAAATGAATATTATTAAGCTAAATTAACAAGGAAGAGAAAAGCATTTGAGACTTAATCACAAAGGATAAAGTAACAGAAATTATGATACTTGATTAAATGAAGGCATTTTTACTTAATGAGTTAACAGTTTAATCTCTTCTAGCTTTTGATCTTCTCACCAGAAGGGGTGCATTTCTTTGATCTTCTCTTCATGAGGGGCACAGTCTTTAGTGTTTGGTCTCGGCTTTAGTACTGGTGTTATGGGTGTTGTTATCTTGAATGATGATGACTGCAAAGCGAGGGAAGCGGCGAGGGCCCTGGGCATAGGGCTTGGAGTGGGGCCAGCGCTGGGGTTGTGGTGGCGAGGCTGGCTGATTTCTTCACAGGGCTGAGCAGCCCTGCCATGCGGGCCTGGGGCGGGGCCAACTGCAGAGGGGCGACACGATGAGGGGGGGAGGTAGGTAGGGGGGAAGGGGAGCTTCAGGACTGGAAAAGAAGGACTTAGGCGGGAAAAAGGGGACTCTTAAACAGCGTGGTAAGCGCCATTTTTAGGAGGGCCTGGGACAGCGCAGCCATCACCTTCCAGAGTAGGGAACGGGGGATATGGAAAGACAGGGGGCGAAGGAGGACACAGGATAGTGAAAGGATGGTAGCACTTTTGTGTCACTTCTGGACAGATTCCATCCCTTGTTCTGCCTTCAGGGAAAGGGGGATAGGGTGGCAGAGAGGGACATGGAGTGACAGAGAGACAGTAGCAACTCCATGCCATCTTGGCAGTTTTCACTCCTTGCCGCACTCTTAGGAACAAAAGGGTACGGAAAGATATGTATGAGAAATGGTTACTCGCTTTTCATAATTTTAGAAAGGTTTATTAAACCTTTTCAAAAATACAACAGAAGACTGAATAGAGAAAAAGTTACGGTGCCGGGAGCAAAGGATTTTCCCGAGCGTGTGCTCACCCACACAATGGAGGT
The DNA here is from genome assembly GCA_009764595.1 of Geothlypis trichas. NCBI lineage: Eukaryota > Metazoa > Chordata > Aves > Passeriformes > Parulidae > Geothlypis > Geothlypis trichas. The sequence goes on along the minus strand of CM019934.1, from coordinate 13,224,531 downwards.
TTCGCCTTTTAACCCTTTAACCCCTCCTAAAGTTCTGTCCATCAACCCCTTCTTTGCTGTCCAGTGGTGGAGTTCTCTTCCTCAAATCCTGATTGGAGGTCAGCTGTCGCCATAGTGACAAGCTGACCTTCCCAGATGTCCCAACCCTGGCTGTCTCTTGATAACAACATGAAGGGGTAAAACATAACTATAAATCTATAAAACCTTTCTTAACCTATACAGATGATATTTGTCTGTTAATTGTGAGAGTCAATCATCACATTACTCACCTATCACATATGGGCAGCTTCACAGAAACTGAAAAGCATGGGGGTTCACAGGAGGGGGGACTACAGATTCAGGGCATCACCACACTGTATGCAATCATCCATACCTGTCCATAAGTACCCTCCAGGGCTTTTACCGTCCATAAGATGCAGCTGACGTGTTGGGAAAGTTGACAAGAGTCCACGGAATGCTCCTTTTTGCAGGCCGACTAACCGCTTGTAGCTCTTTAAAACTCCCTCCCATGAAAAACAAAACCGTTCATAAGCGTCTCGCTGAGTGACGGTAGATGTTAGTCCCATTGCCCGGTCCCAGTAAGCTGGTGCCCTTAACTGGGAATTCCCCTCCCCATAAGCTTTTTACCTCCATGTTCCTTTTAAGATGGGGGTCCTGCAAGACTTACGGGGTGCCGGTAGTTCTGTTATCACTGGCTGCCCGCATTCTCCACCATTTGTTGCAGTGCGTTGCAATTGGGTTCGTCGTGTCCAGGGAGGGTGCAGCTGCCGGCGCCAGGCATGGGAACAAAGGAGACGGGTCCTCATTTCAGAAAGCTCAAGAATCCATTTATTACCCCCAGGGAGGAAGGGCGGGATGTAGACGAAAAGATGGGGCAAAGTCAGGGTCGTGGGGTTTTTATAGGGTATCACAGGGGTGTAGTGAGGGTTCGGGTCAAGGGAGGAGTTATTAGCAACACTAGAAGGGTAAGATCAAATTCCCATCTCTTAGGAACAGGCGCATTCCACAATACTGCTTCACTTGAATCATCCTGCTTAGAGCATGACTTGTGCCAGGGGGGCTAAGCAGAGCATAGTAGCAGCAGTCGCACCAGACTCTGAGCAGATGAGAGATCTAGTGGTCTGTGGCCTGGCCATGATTTATCAGTCTCAGTGCAAAGGCTGTCAGAGTTGCTATTTCTACATAAGCAAATGCTTTGGCATATCCAGGTTCTCAAATTGCCAGTTCAAATGCAATTTGGACGCCATGTTGCAAATAACTATGTTGGTGTGATGCCTAAAGAGGCTGATCTACAACAGAGACTAGACAGAGTTAAAACAATACAGTAGGTATTCATCAAAAAGCTTTAAAGAATACACCTTGGGCAGTACAAGAGCCTGGCCAGGGCTAACACCCAAGATGGACTCAAGATGGTCACAAGATGGACGACGGGTCACGAGTTTCCACACTTTTATAAGTTTTGGTCCATTTACATATTGGGGTTAACTGTCCAATTACAGCTTCATGTTATGAAGTCCCATCTTCCTGGTTTGCTCTCTTCAATTTGCCATTGTTTATGCTTTTGTGCCTGAGGCTGTAACAGTTGTCCTTTATTCTCAAGCTGGAAAAGGATTGTTTTGTCTAACTACCCTGTGAAGAGAACTTACTAACACTTAATATGAAGTTCAAAGTTACACACCAAGGCAACACAGAATCTGAAAAATATGAAAGCTAAAACTTAAGGCATCAGGTGGCTAGTGAGGTGCCATCTGGATGCTGTGTTGTGCAATGCTTGAATACGGGCTTCTCACTAAGGATCAGTGAAAATACTATTATATTCTTGCTGGAACACTTTTTCATCCTGATGGTGTAGATAGGATATAGGTTATTTGGCCTGATGGTTTCAAAGCTGGAAGAAATACTACTTTTGTCCAACAGGACTCTGGGACCAGACACTGATGCATAGTATGGGAGTTTAAGTGATGATAGCGCATAATGACAGGACCTGGGGGTCCTGGTCGACAGAAAGTTGAATATGAGTCAGCACTGCCCTGGCAGCCAGGAGAGCCAACTGTGTCCTGGGGGGCACCAAGCCAGCCAAGCAAGGAAGGGGATTGTCACACTCTGCTCTGCAATGGTGCAGCCTCACATTGAATATTGTTAGCAGTTTTGGTCACCACAATAAAAGAAAGATAATAAACTATTAGACAGTGTTATGAATGGAGACAAGAGCTTTTAGACGAATCCTGCCTTAGGCTTAGATTTCTGGCAGTGGCTCTGAGGCGACCTGCACCTCAAATTGATCTCACTCACAAGTTCTTAAGAATGGCCAATTAACGCTATTGTAAAATGAATTATTTATTGAATAGACACAAGATTAGCAGACAGAAGATTTTAAACAGACTTACTACACAGAATAAAACAAAGAACTTCTAGTAGATACAAATACAGTGCATTATAAAAAGTACCTATATTACAGCTAGCAAAGAATTAGTATAGATTAGGAGTCAATGTAACTTACCACCAAATTGATGATGGAGTACGCATAAAGTCCTTTCACTCAATTCCTGGAAAAGTAACCACAGAGCTTGCATCCAAACTTTGGGACACAGCCCTACATATTACTGTGCAGAAAACTTCTGCTTTGTGAAAGTTTTGTGTAGCTGTTATAGTTTGTAAAATGATATGTCTGTCAGTCAGAAATTCCAGCAGCTTATCTTCCTACATCTTTGTACTAGTTTGAAAACAAACCAGCAGAGGATTCTAAGTCACAACTGCAATTTAATAGGAAAATTAAAATAAAGGCAAAGAACACTGGCTTAAACTGACAGTCAGGATACAACCTGACACCCTGTTGGTCAGGGTGGTGGTAGCAGTCCTGTTGAAGTAATAGATGTGGTTCTGTTGAAGCAGTGATACTGTAGAAGGGTCTGCTGTTCCTCTGAAGGTCCAGTGGTGGTTATGGAGCTCTTCTCCTCTAGGAATCCTGTGGATAAGGCTGCTCATGGTGTTCCAAATATCAGATCATATCCAGGTAGGAATGCTTGGTTCCTCCCCCTGGGTGGAACATTTCACAATGGGGTGATGTAATTTTATCACTCATGCAGTGAGACTTGATGGTCCATTAGCAGAAGATATCCCCTGTTGACATGGTGTATGGGGACGGAGAGATGACACACATCGGGGTTTTCATGAAGCAGAGAGACTTTATTGGTGTACACAGCCCTTTTTATAGGCTATTCAAAAGAATCTGAGTTTGACTCTGATTGGTTACCACACAGCTATTGACCAATAGCTACCTGCTTGCATTCATATATGGGACTGGCTCTCTGTAGCCAAACCTCTCCTCCTCTTATGAGGCATACAGTCCATCTTATGTCGTGACAATTTTGCCTTTTCTGTTTTAAAATATAAAACTTTTTGCTAAACTCAATCTTTCTAGCTATTGGTGTATACCATAAGATTTTTACTATCATGTCTAGGAGCTATTAAAGTACAATATTACTAGGTGGCACGCTGCAGGTTAATTACTTGAAACTTATAACTAGAGCATGGCAAACAAAACTTTAAAACTATCAGAGGTAACATTAAAAACTGTTAAGGGTAGTATTTAATGTTTTTTAAGTGTCTGATTTTTGAGGTCTAGGTGAAATCACAGGTGAGTTGTTATTCCTAAGGTTTCTAGCTGGTACAGAGGGTTGTTACCCATTGAATACTGGCATTTGTGGAAATATATGCATCTCCCCCTCTCTGTTTGTCAAAGGAACACTTTACCTGTGTTAGTATGTCTGGTTATGGTGAGTTGGTGATAGCAGTGACAGACTTGGAATATTTAGAAACTTGCTATTAATTTCAACAGGAGTTGGTATGAACGATTTAGCTATGCAAAAATATGAAAAGTAGTAGTTAGTGGATTTTTGTTTGAAAATTATTTTATAGGCATTGTAAACAGAAGTGACAAGAGTAAAGTACTTAGAAAACTCTGCAACTGAAACTTGTTAATTTAAAGCTCTGGAGTTTATGGAGACTTTTAGGTTATTATATTTTAAGGACAGCATGTTTAACAGAAGAGTTTAGACATTTTTAGTGTTTTGCTTTAAAATGAGAGAGGGTTAGGGTTTTTATGTCAGTGGTAACCTTTTCTATATTAAGGAAGTGGTTACAGAATCACTAGGTTGGAAGAGACCTTCAAGATCATTGAGTCAAACCCGTTCCCTGACACTGCAACTAAACCATGGCACCGAGTGCCACATCCAGTCTTTTTTTAAACACTTCCAGGGATGGTGACTCCACCACCTCCCCGGGCAGACCATTCCAGTACTTTATCATCCTTTCTGTAAAAAACTTTTTCCTAATATCCAACCTAATTTTCCCTTGGCGCATCTTGAGACTGTGTCCTCTCATTCTGTCAGTTGCTCCCTGGAGAAAGAGATCAACCCCCACCTGACTACAACCACCTTTCAGGAAGTTGTAGAGAGTGATAAGGTTGCCTCTGAGTCTCCTTTTCTCCAGGCTAAACAACCTCAGCTCCCTCAGTCGTTCCTCATAGGGCTTGTGTTCCAAGCCCTTCACCAGCTTTGTTGCCCTCCTCTGGTTGTGCTCAAGCATCTCAAAATCCTTCTGAAACTGAGGGACCCAGAACTGGACACAGTACTCAAGGTGCAGCCTCACCAGTGCCAAGTACAGGGGGAGAATGACCTCCCTGCTCCTGCTGGCCACACTATTCTTGATACAGGGCAGGATGCCGTTGGCCTTCTTGGCCACCAGGGCACAATGCTGGCTCATGTTCAGTTGGCTGTTGACCAGTACCCCCAGGTCTCTTTCTGCCTGAGCACTGTCCAGCCACACCATCTCCAGCCTATAATGCTGCAGGGGGTTATTGTGGCCAAAATGCAGGACTCGGCACTTGGACTTATTAAACGTCATCTTATTGGATTCCATCCATCCATCCATCCATCCATCCATCCATCCATCCAACCATTCCAGATCTCTCTGCAGAGCCCTCCTACCTTCCAACAGATTGACACATGCTCCCAGCTTAGTGTCGTCTGCAAATTTACTAATGAAGACTCAATGCCCTCATCTATGTCATCAATAAAAATATTGAACAGAACTGGCCCCAGCACAGACCCCTGATGGACACCACTGGTGACTGGCCACCAGCTGGATGCAGCACTGTTCACCATCACTCTCTGGGCCCAGCCATCCAGACAGTTCTTAACCCAGCAAACAGTGCTCCTGTCCAAGCCGTGGGCTGCCAGCTTCTCCAGGAGTATGCTGTGGGAGACCATGTCAAAGGCCTTGCTGAAGTCCAAATAGACAACACCCACAGCCTTTCCTGCATCCACCAGGTGGGTCACCTGGTCATAAAAGGAGACCAGGTTGGTCAAACATGACCTACCCCTCCTAAACCCATGCTGGCTGGGTCTGATACCCTGGCCATCCTGTAAGTGCTGCGTGATGACACTCAATATAAACTGTTGCATTACCTTACTGGGTACTGAGGTCAGGCTAACTGGCCTATAATTACCAGGATCCTCCTTCCCACCCTTTTTGTGAATGGGTGTCACATTGGCCAGCTTCCAGTCATCTGGAACCTCACCAGTGAGCCAGGACTGTTGGTAATGATGGAGAGCAGCTTTGCAAGCTCATCTGCCAACTCCTTCATCACCCTGGGATGGATCCCATCTGGTCCCATAGATTTATGAACATCCAAGCGGCTCAGCAGTTCTCTAACTGCCTCCTCCTAGATAATGGGGGGACCATTCTGTTCCCTGGCACCATCAACCAACCCAAGAGGACAGTTGTCCTGGGGACAAGCCGTCTTCCCACTAAAGACTGAGGCAAAGAAGGCGTTAAGCACTTCTGCCTTCTCCGCATCTGCAGTTACCAAGTTCCCTCCCTCATCCAGTAGAGAACAAAGGTTGTTCTTACCCTTCTTTTTACCATTGATATATTTGTAAAAACATTTTTTATTATCCTTTACCAATTTGCCAAATTAAGTTTGAACTGAGCTTTGGCCTCCCTGAATTTTTTCTACATGCTCTAGCAGCCCCCTTAAATACTTCCTGAGAGACCTGACCCTCCTTCCAAAGATGATACATCCACTTTTTATTCCTAAGCTCCTTCGAAACCTCATTTCCCATCCAGGCTGGATGTTTACCTTGTCGACTCATCTTTCAGCACACAGGGACAGTCTGTTCCTGTGCCCTCAACATCTCTGATTTGAAGCACGCCCACCTTTCCTGGACTCCTTTGTTTTTAAGGGCTGCTTCCCAAGGCAGTCTCCGAATATGTCTCCTAAGTAGGCCAAAGTCTGCCCTCCATAAGTCTAATGTAAAAGTCTTATTAACATTCATCCTGATTTCATCAAATATCGACAACTCTATAACTATATGATCACTATGCCGCAAACAGCCTCCAACCACCATATCTCCCACCAGCCCATTTCTATTTGCAAACAACAGGTCTAGCATAGTCCCTCCCCTGGTGGGCTCACCCACTAGCTGCGATAAAAGTTGTCCTCCGTACACTCTAAAAATTTATTGGATTGCCTCTTTTCTGCTGTATCAAGTTCCCAGCAGTTGTCTGGTAGGTTGAAGTCACCTACAAGAACAAGGGCTGGTGATCCTGAAACATTCTCCAGCTGCTTATAGAGTAAGTTGTCCACCTCTTCTTCCTGGTTGGGTGGACGATAACAGACTCTCAGTAGGATATCAGCCTTCTTGGTCTTCCCCTTAATTCTTACCCATAGGCATTCAACTCCATCTTCATAAGTTACAGTACCTATGGCATCAAAAGCCTCCTTAATATAAAGGGCCACCCCTCCACCTCTTCTCCCTTTTCTGTCTCTTCTGAAGAGCTTGTAGCCCTCCAGTGCAGTGCTCCAACTATGTGAGTCATTCCACCATGTTTCTGTGATGGCAACTACATCATAGTTCTGCTGTTGCACCATGGCCTGCAGCTCTTCTTGTTTGTTACCCATACTGCATGCAGTGGTATACATGCACCTCAGGTGGGCTAGTGATTTCTCTCCTAACTCAGGCTTACCACCCTTGGGCCTGCTTCCAGACAGCCCAGATGCATCCCCTTCCCCCTTTCAGACCTAGTTTAAAGCCCTCTCAACAAGGTCTGCCAGTTCATGAGCAAAAAACCTTCTGCCCTTAACAGAGAGATGTATCCCATCTGGTTCCAGTAGAGCAGGTGCCGTAAAAGTTGCCCCATGATGAAAGAATTGAAAATTTTGCCCATGACACCAACCCTCAAGCCAGTTGTTAATGATGTGAGTTTCTTTCATCATTTTTCTCTGCCACCAAAGGGACTGAGAAGAACACTACCTGTGCCCCTGTCCTATTGACCACTTGACCCAGTGCCCTAAAGTCCCTTTTAATCGCCTTGACACTCCTCTTTGCAATCTCATCACTGCCAGCCTGGAGTATCAGCCGTGGGTAATAATCAGAGGGCGGAATCAGCCCAGAAAGTCTCTGAGTGATATTTCATACCCGGGCCCCAGGGAGGCAGCAGAACTCCCTGTGGGATGGGTCCGGTCAACATATGGGGCCCTCTGTTCCCCTCAGAAGGGAATCACCCACTATGATTACCCTTCTTATCTTCTTGATGTTAGTGATCCATCTTACAGATGACTCATAATTGGGAGACTCACTGGGCAGATAATTTTCTTCTAAATCATCTGACTGGCTCTCTAGATCCAGGGCCTCATACCTCTTCTGAAGTTGCACCTGGCATGGGGATGGGGGTCAGGAGGAATTTTTATTATTATTACCTCCTTGAGCAGGGACACATTTCCACTCCCCTTCATCTACCAGGTGCCCTTCTATTTCCTGAGAGTGAGAGGCATATGAGTCCTCTGACTCTTGGTGGGCCTCCCTTAAAGATATAAGGGCTGAACTCCACCAGTCTATTTCCCTTTCACTTTCCCTGATACTCCTTAATCTTTCAACTTCCTCCCTAAGCTCGGCTATCAGTGAAAGGAGGTCGTTCACCTGTTCACACTGTAGGCAGGCCTCCTCCACAACACCCCCCGAAACCACCGATAAGCTCAAACACTCCAGGCAGGAATAGGTCTGTACAGACACATCCTTTTTGGAGGGCTCCACTTGGTCACATACACTTGTACCAGCCACAGTTTTCAACCGTGTTAAAACCATTACTAGCAGAAAGCCCAAAATCAAGCAGCCAACAGAAACACCTCAAACAACACACAGCACACCTTATTAGCAAAAAAAACCTGCAACCCTGCCTGCTTGCCCTACCTGTGCGAACTGCTGCGCAAACTGTGTCATGGTTTGACACTGGCACAATTCCAGTGCCCCCATGAGAACATCCTCTCCCTGGTGTCTGCTGTGAGGTGGTACCCGGAAATAAGCAAAGCAGGCTCCTACTTAGGGGAAAAAGAGAAAACTTTATTAACTACAAGAACTAAACTACAAAGAAAGAAAAATAAACACAAAGAAAATGAAAACTGCACAGAAACACTCCCCCTCTTCCTCCTACCAAATTCCCAATACATTTACATTTCCCAAAATTATCAACACTTGGTCAGGCAACCACCCTTTAGATAATCAAATCCTCAGTTCATCAAGAGTAGACGGAGTCCTTCCTTGTGCCATGGACTTCTTGTCACATGTAGCACCGCCCGGAGATCCTTTGCCATTGTGACATCTTCCTTCCATGCCCGGTGCTCTCACCACCAGCATGGGCAAAGTCGCTCGAGTGTGGTCTTTTTAAGGATGCCTTGTCCTGTTCCAAACAGAGCACAGTCTCACCTCTGGGACCTTTGTCTCCCCCATTTCTTTTACATCCCCTGGGGCCGAAGGGTCTCAACACCGAACTCTCTTGGCTCTGAGTCCTTGCTTCCCCCTGCAATGCAATCTCTGTATCACAAGGAAACAGTCCATGGCTATACAAAAAAAGAGTCCAGCAAAAATGCCACTCCATCTTTCTCCATTCCTCCAACATCTCTCTCTCTCTCTCTCTTGCCAGACCTCCCCACTGGCCCATTTCCTCCTTCATCCTCTACTCTTATCTCTCTTCTAGGAAGGGTTAATGTTCTGTAAAGTTTTCAAAGGGTTAAAAGCTCTCACAAGCGGCTGGACTTCTTGCCGCACCGCCCCCCCCTTTCGCGCAACAGCACATGATATCACGGTCCAAGATAACAGTCCCAGGCACGGCTCTCTCTCTCCGGGGGGGGTGTGGGGGGGGCTGTCTGATGGCTCCTGGGGTCTCTCTCTCTCCCACCCTTCCACCCTTGTGGTGGGGGGGGGGGCAGGCCTACCTCTCCAGGCTGCGTGGCTTTTCCCCTCCCCCCGCCCAGCTAGCAGCTGGGCCGGGGGAGAGAAGCAACTCTTCCCCGCCAGAAATTCAAAGAGGGCTCCGAGGGAGGAGAGCCCTGCTTTTAACCCCTGTGTGGGTGGTCTCAGAGGCGGATCCAATGCTCCAGTGGCCAAACCAGGTACCAATATTAAAATCCGAATACCTATTGGTGACCACAGCATAAACAGCATATCCCAGATGTCCCAGTTCCGGTTAAACCACCACAAACTGCTGTGACCATGCCCCAGAGACGTGCCACGCCCCTGTTTGCCCATTCCTGTTTGCTGTGCTCCCCAGAGGCCTCTTCTAATCAGTCACTCAGGAACAAAAGAAGCTCCTCCTCCCATTCCTGAATGGTTCTCAATGCAAGAAACTCCAAGCAAGTTACCTGTCCAGCTAGGTTTTAGTGTTAGTTTACGAGGGTCCTATGAAAAACACATTCACTCTCTTGTGAAAATTTTAAAAGTTTAATAAAGGACAATAGGAGATAAGGACCATGGACCAAAGATTATTACGGCCAGGTGCATCTTGGCACTGAGCCAAGACCATGCCGTCACCTTAGGGGATACCCCTTAAATACCTTTTCCATTACATAATCCTGTTGCATATTCATAGACCCTTATGCATATGCAAAAACTAGTTTACATTTTCCAGGAACTATTTTACATGGCACATCCTTGGGTCTGCCTTTTTAGAGCATGTGTGTTTCTTGGCTGTGGTTTTGGCTCTTACCTCTTCCAGTTTGGGCCTTGGTCCACACTATCTTCAGATGGTGAGTGCTGATAGTTGGCATATATGTAGCAAGTGTCCTCATCCTGTGTTCATTGAATGTTATCCCATCAAAGCAGGCATTTTAACACAAGCATAGCTATTTCACTACCATGTCTAAGCTTAAGTAACAGCAGAAATACAAACTATATCTTTATAACAAAGTTACTTTAACACCATACATATAAAATCCATTTTAATATCTGTGAAAAGCCAATATTATAATATGTATCGATAACAGTCCGCAGGAGATGGAGTTTGGGCTGTTGCAGGAGTGGCAGGAGCAGCACGCATCAGGGCCACCCTTGCGGCACCGCGCCCCCACGTCTCCTCCCCCTGCCCTCACCACTGCTTTCAGCCTGTATGGGCTTTTCCCGTGCCCTGATCCCTGTCCCCAGGGTAGGAGAAGGGCACTTGGGAGACCCCCCTCCCCCAAGGGTGGGTGGCGACTTTCGGTGCAGTCAGGGTTGGTTCAGGGCGTTGTGTTAGGCTCTGGGGTTTTTGGGTCACTGCTGGGAGTGAGTGCTAGTGCTGGGGCTGCTGGTGCCTCGACCTGCTGAGAAAGTGGCTCACCACTCGCCATTGTCCTGCAGCGTGGCCATGTGGTCACAGCCATGCACTTGGTACTGGGCTCTCGCCGCAGTGGTTACGCAGGCTCCGTCTCTTGCCGCTTTTGCTGCTGTCTCACTCTGCTTTGCAGCTTCCCGCGGCTTTGTACAGTCCCTCCCCTGTCGCCTCTGTCGCTTTCACAGAGGGCAGGCAAAGGGGAAACAACAGTGTTAGGAGGGGCCCTCCTGCATTGGGGGACCAGGGACCACCCTCTGGCCCTCCTCCCCTAGTCCCGGCAAACTCACGGTTTTCCACTGATGGTGCAGAAAGCATCCACACGGCCAGCGCTGTAGTTGCCAGGCGACAGGGTTTTCCAGCGGTGGGGCTGCTGGCTTCTCTTCTGGTTTCTGGTGCTTGTGATGATGCTTCTGGGGTCTGGTGGATGCACGAGGTGGATTCCTGGATGCCATGACAGAGGCGATTTTGGCTGCTGCCTCCACGTGTTCAGCGTAGTATCTCTTTTCCCATGGGATGCTGTCTGTGCTCTGCTATTTTGAGATTATTTGGCTGGCAGGTCCTGCGTCACGTGGCAACGGCCATCTTGGGTGAGTGACTCATGCGCCATGTTCTGACCGCCATCTTGGGTGATCTGCGTTCAAAGCGCATGGTGCCTGCTATGTTCGGGTTTTTCTGCAGGCTGTGTCCACAGTGCATTACTGGTGGTATGGGGCGTGGAGCCTAAAGATGGCTTTTTCAACTGTGGTATGGGCAGCATCTCTCCTGCTGTTTCTGCATCCCGTTCGGCTTCTAAGTGCCTCAGCCAGTTTGAGATAAACATTAGGAGTTTTAAAATGTCCATAGTGGCTTTCAGAGCTTATTGTTCATACTTTACTCCTCATTGAAGTAAGACAAAAGTTCATATCTTAATGACTTGTTGTTCTTTTATAGAGATAAATCTGCCTGCTTCTTTGGTGAGGTTTTCCTTCTATTTTTCAGCTTTTTTGTTTCTTTGGCTCTTACACCAGCTGGATTTCTAGCTTTACCAGCTTTTCTGTCTTTTGTTCCACACAACTCTTTAGTTGTCCTTTTCTCATAGTTCTGGCTGTCGCTAGCTCTGGTTGCATTTTCTCACAGCTCTCAGCTGTGGCTCTCTGCTGTTTTGTCTCGTTCCTTTTCTCCTCATGGCTTAGTTCCTTTCCTCACATGGGATCACCAATTGTCGCAGTGTGTGGGGACGGAGAGATGACAAACATCGGGGTTTTCATGCAGCAGAGAGACTTTATTGGTGTACATAGCCCTTTTTATAGGCTATCCAAAAGACTCTGTGTTTGACTCTGATTGGTTACCACACAGCTATTGACCAATAGCTACCTGCTTGCATTCATATATGGGACTGGCTCTCTGTAGCCCACCCCCTCCTCCTCTTATGAGGCATACAGTCCATCTTATGCCGTAATACCCTGGAGGATGTTATCAGGGATAAGTCATGGAAGAAATAAAGAACACTGCCCCACCTGTTTTTAACAGTTTATGAAGATGGTGATAGAATACATACTTTTGGTTACATTTTACATTGTAACCTAAGACAATCTTGCTCTCAAGGTGAGATGTCTATTGTTAGGTCGGGATCTCACCTCCCTGGATAACTCCAGAGATAACTTGCTACCAGACAGATGTCTGGCCTAGGTTATCTCACCAATTCATGTGAGGGGGAAAATGCCCTGAGTTATGCACCAGCTGATAGACAGAACAGATAAGCTTTTCTGTGGCAGACCACAAGTCATTCTACAGAGAGCATCCAGAGGAGAGCTGTGAAGATGGTGAAGGGCCTTGAGGGGAAACTGAGGAGTGGCCAAGGTCACTTGGTCTGTTCAGCCTGGAGGAGACTGAGGGGAGACCTCATTGCAGTCTATAACTTCCTTGTGAGGGGAAGAAGAAGGGCAGACACTGATCTCTTCTCTCTGGTGCCCAGTGACAGGACCTGAGGGAATGGCCTGAAGTTGTGTCAGGGAAGGTTTAGGTTGGATATTAGAAAAAGGTTCTTCCCCCACATGATGGTTGGGTATTGGAACAGGCTCCCTAGGGAAGTGGTCACAGCACCAATCCTGACAGACTTCAAGAAGTGGTTGAACAATACTCTCAGGCACATGGTAGGATTCTTGAGGCTGTCCTGTGCCAAACCAGAAGTTGGACTTCGATGATCCTTTTGGGTTCCTTCCAACTCAGGGAATTATTCTATGATTCTATGAATTCCAAATTAATGGGATGTTCCACATTTTAACAGCTTCTTATCCTTCTGGAGCCTTTGATTGCCTTGTCAATTGTGAAGGAACACAAACAGTACCTTAACTGCCATCTGAGTATGAAAATGGGTCAGTGTCATGAGTGGAGTGGAAGCTTCAGGCAAAGTTTATTAAAGAAGCCCTGCCACTGAGTCACAACGTGCCAAGAAGACCGCCCTTGCTTTCAAAACTCCTCAGACAGAGGAGCCTGAGCATGGCATCTTAGCCTCAGACTATCAACAGTTTGGGTTTTGCAATTTTTTCCTGCTAGTTCTAATGTTGGCAAATCAGATATATTTGTATAAAAATTAATTATTTATTAAGACAAATGAACAGACAAAAGATAACTGATGAAAGATCTTAATCAGAATTACTGCATAGTATAAAACTAAAAGAATACCAGTAGATTATAGTATAACATAAAATAGTGCACTATATCAAAGTACCTATATTAAAGCTAGCAAAATAAATGGTATTGATTAGGAGTTGAACATAACTTACCACTGAAATGACAATAATGTAAACAGATTCCTTCACTTGATCCCTTGGAAAGTAACCATGAAATAGGTGTCCCCACTCATGAGAGAAACTCCATCCATTTCCAGGAAAATGTATAGAACATTTCTGCTTTGTTGAAGTTTGGTGTGGCTTTTATAGTTGTAAAGTGAGTGTCTGTCAGTCAGAAATGCAGCTTATCTTCTCAGATCTCACTTCAACAGTAAGATGTTTATGGGCAGTTGGGAGATGCCAGTCCAGTGTTAACCCCATGGTGCCAAAATAACTCACTAGAAAAAAGTTTGTCCTGTTTGAGTTATCTGCCTGGTTAACAAACAATAGATAAGCTCATGTGGGTAGTGAGATGCCTTGCTACAGTCAGATAAAAATGGTGAGTCATAGCTCACTGAACAAGAGGTTAGTCACTGAACACCATCTTAGTGATGCCACTCATGTCTCTTTGGATCTGCATCACTCAAAGCAAAGTTACAAATGAGTGTTAGAGGAATGCTTCAGATTGTTATACACAGCTGGAAACCTTACTTGTAATTCCAAAAACTTAGACTGGAGATCCAAGAAAGTGAGTGCAATTTATATTGTGTGTTTTCTAATACTTCTTCACGGCAGCTCAAGGAAAGCAAACCTGTAGTCTGGCTGCTTGGAGGTGGTTGAGCTTTAAGTAATTCTACCTTATGAGTTTGCAGGATGCCTGAAGAAAGAGTTTAATCCTAAAACACTTTTTAAATACCACCTGAGTGACAAATATAAAGAACAGATGGAGGACCACGACATAAGTCAGAGGCTTCTCATTGGAGTGATCACAAATCAGACAGCTAATTAAGTTATAGTGCCTTGTTTCAGAAATCAGACTTTCTATGCTAAATAATCTTGAGCTATTTCACTGTTTTGGTTCAAGTGGAGTGTCTAGACTTTAGGCCACTTTGCCCTTGTGACCACTAGTGTATAATTGTGGCTTCCCACTTGTATGCCAATACTTGGATTTAACTTTAGCTTAGCTGCTCTAAAGCTGGGCTATTTTAAAACCTGTTTTGAATATGATAAAAAAGATGGATCTTTTTAGAGACATAACAGAATACAATGTTCAGGAGAGAGCTTCAACTTCCAATTGTGTAGCGATAGTCTTGTAACAAGGAGAGCTTAAACATTGGGTGTATTGACTTCAAAATCTATTCACTTGCTGGATTGTTGTGTGTTTGGGGTTTTCTTTAGTAGTTATGAGCTAAAACATTAAAAAAAAAACCAAAACAAAACACCACCAAAAAACCAAAAACTGAGTCAATGAAGTCCAAACAGATTCAATGTGTGATCAAGCAACTTCCTTTTTATTGAGTCACCTGGTATAGTTTGGGCATCAGAGATAAATAGCTCCCAAATACAGAAATGTGAGTCTTAATTGAATGCATTAAGTTTGTAAGGTTTTTTTATACAATTTCTACTTTTGATCTTAGGTCCTTTCAGTTATCTTGATGATGTGCCATTTAAGATAGGAGACAAATTCAAAACCCCAGCAAAGGTTGGATTACCCATTGGTTTCAGCGTGCCTGATTCTTCTCAGCTTGTCAGAGAAGCCCAGGTAAGTGATGTGTTCTGCCTTTCTGCTCTCTTCCCCCTGGTGCTGTAAACTGCAAGTAGTCACAGTTTACATGTGTTCAAATGCTAGTCTTGATGGTCCTGTAGTGTCATTTTGTATGCCAGGCAGTAGTTGCAGAAGATCTGTTGGAATGTATAGAAAAATTAAAATATGATAGGCTGTGCAAAAAGCTTCTTCTTTTAAAAGAACCTAATAACATTTATTTTAGCGTATCTACTTCAAAAAAGTACAGCGTTTTTGTTGTGGAGTCCTGGTTTAAAAGATGGGTGTTTGCCAAGGAAGGTGGGAACCTTCCTGGAATGGAAAATATGACTCCCTTCCCTCCAAATTATTATAACTTTAAAATTACGTCACTTTCAGGCAAGGATATGCGAAAAGGAATAACATTTCTTTACTGGAATATATTTAACAAGATAAACAAACAACAGCAGCAACAACAAACAAAACCAGAAACCAAATAACAGCCTTCCCTCACCCATCAAGCAATTTCCTCTTTTGTGTAGTTACGACCACAACCAGCAGGAGTGCTGGTGGGCCCTGGCGAGGTGACGGTTTCAGTGACTTTCTTGCAGCCAGCAGAGAATGCTACCGGGTCCTGGTGAGGCAGGACAGGTGCAATGATTCCCTCCGTGGCTGCAGGGGGTGCTGTGGCGCGAGCGCAGCATCCTCATGGCAATGGCAGCTTGGGCAAGGGGGTAGACGGGAGATGGCTCCCATTGCAAAACTCACAGGGAGCAGCCAGTCTCAGTACCCCTCTGGGTGGCGAGCTGAACTGGAGCACTAGCCTCAGAGCAGCAGGCTGGAATAGCAGAGGCAAGCAGACCTGGGGCAGCAAATCAAAGTGTAGCAATAACCCTGTCACGGTGGCAGAAACAGTGAGAGCTGGGTGGATCTGTGGGGGGGGAGGTCGAGCATAAGTGTAGCAAAAATCCCAGAGCAGTGGGGGGCAGGCACGTCTGATCAGGCAGCAGTCGATGTCAGCAGCCATTACAAACAGCAAAAAACCCTCCCCAGACTCCAGCAGCAAACCACAACGCAGCCTCATCTAGGGAAAGAGAGATGCCCACTCCCCACACCATATGCTCTCCCCTCTGATTGCCAAGAGAGCAGGGGCTGAGCCCAGCCTCTGACCTCAGCCAAGTTTCGGTTAGCCCCCCCCGACCTTTTGCATTATCTCAGCTCTTCCCAAGAGAAACCCCCCAGTCAGAGCGGTCGCTCCCCAGCTAAGAGACTGCAACAACTGCACCCCTTCCTCTCTCCTCCCCTAGGACCATTTCAGTGTTATTCCAAGATGTCCAGCTAGGCCTTTTGTCTCTTAAATACCATTCATTCATCATCTCTGGGGCAACAAATGGGAAGAAAATTTCCTGAGAGAAAGAAAATGAAAAAAAAAGGCCTAACCCCTAACAGGTCTAAATGTTGCCCCAACTAAATCTGAATAGCATTTTTAAGAGGCAAAGGCTAAGAACTGATACACCCATGCTATGGTATATTTACAGAATCTTGTTTGAGGGTAACAAGTGTTTATATAACCATATTTTATGTGTTCTCACAATTGTAGGATGAAGAAATAAATTTTCAGTTCTTTTTTTCTGTGGAGTTCTGAGTGGGAATTCTTTTCCAGCTGTAGGCAAACAGGTTACAGCATGGTACACAGATGGCTTCCAGGTCTTTGAGAAGCATGTCTTTCTTACTATAAACTCATAGTAGCATAAAATCAATGGCTTTAAAGTAAATGATGAAAATCTAATCTCCAAATGCAGGTTATGATACAAGAAGTCTAATTGAACTATATTTTCTCATTTTGGATACATGATTTTCCTTGGCAGTCCAAACTGATGTTTGTTTCCATTTCAGTTGTGACAGATAGTTCTGCTTTTTTTCTTCCCTTTTTTCTTTTTTTAATTTTTTTTTCTGCCCTGCAACTCATCCACTGAAGAGCTGACTATCTCAATTACCCTGCATCATGGCTTTTTCATTATAACCATTAAATGAGTACCTGATTATCTTAATATACATATTTCCACCCAGTTAAAGTGGTGTGGAAGAGCTAAAGGCAACTAGTGTCATATTGCTGGCTTCATTTTGCTATGTTTCTATTTTCCTGCCATGCTGAGGCTCAAGTATAATATGTCAAATTGGACTGAAGTATCCTGCATAATAGGATGCAACTATGTAGAATACGCATATTGCAGTGCAATTTGACTTTTTTACAGCTGTCGTGAGAGCTGTTAAAAAAATACAAGTGCAAGGAACCAAAATTGCCCAAAACTATATATTTTTATATAAATATCCCCTTTTTTAATATATTTAAAAATGGTCAGTTTTGGTCCATGTATATAGTCATACACACACACACACAAAACCCTGATAGCTCTACTCAGATAGCAAAGAATGTATAATGAGTAGTCCTTGGTACTTCTGCCAATGATTTGTTTTTCAAAGTTGCCTTGCTGATAAATTATGTATCACGTCTCTTGGAGTCTTAGAGCTAAGGGAATGGAAAACTGTTATGCAGTTAAGACAACAGGTCTCCAGGATCTCACTGGAGCCTGCTGTGGGATAAGATGTGGTGCAACACATAGCAAGTCCCAGAAAAACTTAGTAGAAGCCAAGCAAGCCTTGCTGGTTTGTTGCTCTTTAGAGACAGGAATTTATATGACCTAGCAGTCCCATGGCAAGAGCACTCCAGTTATGTGCCATTATCCTGGCAAGGGTATCTTATAACTTCTTGTGAGTCATGGATTATATCTTGGACCTAACTTGTAGGCTGTGTTTTCTGAACATTTTTTGGTTATTTAAAGAGCATTTGAGGTTGTTCATTCTTACTAAGATATTAAAGTTTTAAGTAAATTTAGTCTGTTCAGAATGTTGTCCTTTCAACCAGGTCACTACTATACTCAGTAAACTGATAGTGAATAGCTTATAAATGCCTTCCTGTGCTAACTTGGTCCTGAAGGAGCTGATGTTAAATGGGAAAAGCTTGTGAGATCTTGTCATGCCAGTAACTGCATCAAAATTTGCTACTGCAGTTAGTTGTCATCATCGGTGTAGCCAGTATATGCCATTTGCTGGTGAGCCACTGGCACTAAACTAATATCAATACCTCTTAAACTAGTGAGTATAAAACTATAATATGAAGTCCCTTAGAAATATATTAGGGAGAAGTGAGAAATACTGTACTGGTCTTTGGATGAAAAAAAATACTCTGCTGTACGCTTGAATGACTTGTGGAACTTGTGGACAGGAGGTAGTTCAGTGATGCTAAATCTGGGTATGGCTATCTAGTGGGCTTGCTACATCTGTAGTCTTGAGGGAGAGGGTGGGAGAGCTGTGAAACTGATAAACTGATCTTGGGATGATGTCCGGGTTTAAAGGACAGGTGACTGCCAAGGAAGGCAGGAACCTCCCTTGGAATGGAAAATGTGACACACCTCCCCCCCAAATTATTATAACTTTGAAAGTAAGGGACTTTCAGACAAAGATATGGGAAAAAGAATATAGTTCTTTACTAATATATCATACACAGAATCACACGCAGAATCACTAGGTTGGAAGAGACCTTCAAGATCATTGAGTCAAACCCGTTCCCTGACACTGCAACTAAACCATGGCACCGAGTGCCACATCCAGTCTTTTTTTAAACACTTCCAGGGATGGTGACTCCACCACCTCCCCGGGCAGACCATTCCAGTACTTTATCATCCTTTCTGTAAAAAACTTTTTCCTAATATCCAACCTAATTTTCCCTTGGCGCATCTTGAGACTGTGTCCTCTCATTCTGTCAGTTGCTCCCTGGAGAAAGAGATCAACCCCCACCTGACTACAACCACCTTTCAGGAAGTTGTAGAGAGTGATAAGGTTGCCTCTGAGTCTCCTTTTCTCCAGGCTAAACAACCTCAGCTCCCTCAGTCGTTCCTCATAGGGCTTGTGTTCCAAGCCCTTCACCAGCTTTGTTGCCCTCCTCTGGTTGTGCTCAAGCATCTCAAAATCCTTCTGAAACTGAGGGACCCAGAACTGGACACAGTACTCAAGGTGCAGCCTCACCAGTGCCAAGTACAGGGGGAGAATGACCTCCCTGCTCCTGCTGGCCACACTATTCTTGATACAGGGCAGGATGCCGTTGGCCTTCTTGGCCACCAGGGCACAATGCTGGCTCATGTTCAGTTGGCTGTTGACCAGTACCCCCAGGTCTCTTTCTGCCTGAGCACTGTCCAGCCACACCATCTCCAGCCTATAATGCTGCAGGGGGTTATTGTGGCCAAAATGCAGGACTCGGCACTTGGACTTATTAAACGTCATCTTATTGGATTCCATCCATCCATCCATCCATCCATCCATCCATCCATCCAACCATTCCAGATCTCTCTGCAGAGCCCTCCTACCTTCCAACAGATTGACACATGCTCCCAGCTTAGTGTCGTCTGCAAATTTACTAATGAAAGACTCAATGCCCTCATCTATGTCATCAATAAAAATATTGAACAGAACTGGCCCCAGCACAGACCCCTGATGGACACCACTGGTGACTGGCCACCAGCTGGATGCAGCACTGTTCACCATCACTCTCTGGGCCCAGCCATCCAGACAGTTCTTAACCCAGCAAACAGTGCTCCTGTCCAAGCCGTGGGCTGCCAGCTTCTCCAGGAGTATGCTGTGGGAGACCATGTCAAAGGCCTTGCTGAAGTCCAAATAGACAACACCCACAGCCTTTCCTGCATCCACCAGGTGGGTCACCTGGTCATAAAAGGAGACCAGGTTGGTCAAACATGACCTACCCCTCCTAAACCCATGCTGGCTGGGTCTGATACCCTGGCCATCCTGTAAGTGCTGCGTGATGACACTCAATATAAACTGTTGCATTACCTTACTGGGTACTGAGGTCAGGCTAACTGGCCTATAATTACCAGGATCCTCCTTCCCACCCTTTTTGTGAATGGGTGTCACATTGGCCAGCTTCCAGTCATCTGGAACCTCACCAGTGAGCCAGGACTGTTGGTAAATGATGGAGAGCAGCTTTGCAAGCTCATCTGCCAACTCCTTCATCACCCTGGGATGGATCCCATCTGGTCCCATAGATTTATGAACATCCAAGCGGCTCAGCAGTTCTCTAACTGCCTCCTCCTAGATAATGGGGGGACCATTCTGTTCCCTGGCACCATCAACCAACCCAAGAGGACAGTTGTCCTGGGGACAAGCCGTCTTCCCACTAAAGACTGAGGCAAAGAAGGCGTTAAGCACTTCTGCCTTCTCCGCATCTGCAGTTACCAAGTTCCCTCCCTCATCCAGTAGAGAACAAAGGTTGTTCTTACCCTTCTTTTTACCATTGATATATTTGTAAAAACATTTTTTATTATCCTTTACCAATTTGCCAAATTAAGTTTGAACTGAGCTTTGGCCTCCCTGAATTTTTTCTACATGCTCTAGCAGCCCCCTTAAATACTTCCTGAGAGACCTGACCCTCCTTCCAAAGATGATACATCCACTTTTTATTCCTAAGCTCCTTCGAAACCTCATTTCCCATCCAGGCTGGATGTTTACCTTGTCGACTCATCTTTCAGCACACAGGGACAGTCTGTTCCTGTGCCCTCAACATCTCTGATTTGAAGCACGCCCACCTTTCCTGGACTCCTTTGTTTTTAAGGGCTGCTTCCCAAGGCAGTCTCCGAATATGTCTCCTAAGTAGGCCAAAGTCTGCCCTCCATAAGTCTAATGTAAAAGTCTTATTAACATTCATCCTGATTTCATCAAAT
This sequence comes from Geothlypis trichas, assembly GCA_009764595.1. Classification (NCBI taxonomy): domain Eukaryota; kingdom Metazoa; phylum Chordata; class Aves; order Passeriformes; family Parulidae; genus Geothlypis; species Geothlypis trichas. The sequence goes on along the minus strand of CM019934.1, from coordinate 13,203,760 downwards.
ATCGACAACTCTATAACTATATGATCACTATGCCGCAAACAGCCTCCGACCACCATATCTCCCACCAGCCCATTTCTATTTGCAAACAACAGGTCTAGCATAGTCCCTCCCCTGGTGGGCTCACTCACCAGCTGTGACAAAAATTATCCTCCACGCATTCTAAAAACGTCCTGGACTCTATATATATCTGTATAATAAGGACAACAAACGACCACAACGGCAGCAATAACAAACAAAAACAGAACCCCAGTAACAGCCTTATCTTGGCTGCAGGCACTTCCCCTTCAGTGCATTTATGGTCACAGCCAGCAGGGGTGCTGGTGGCTCCCAGCTGAGCAGGGCAGGACAGGTGCCATGATTTCCCCACAGCTCCAGGGGTCCCTGTGGCACAACTCAGCCGCCTCTCTCCATGTGGGCAATGGCGGATGCACAGGCAGGAGAGATAGAAAAGGGGTTTCCTTTACAAACTCACCACAGGCCTGGGGCCCCTCCAGATAGAGAAAGGAGCTGTAGCAGGAACCTCGTAGCAGCAGCTAGAACAGCAGAGGAAGGCACGCCCCAGGGTGGCAAACAAAATATAATAGAAAACTCCACAGCCTTAGCCGGAGCCGTGGCGGTCAGGTGGACATGGGGTGCTGGGTTAGAATGTACTGGAAAATTCTGAGGCAACGGCAGAAAGCAAGCAGGACTTGGTGGTGGCATAAAGCAGTGGGGCTTGGCAGCTGCAGCTGGGCTTGTCCATATCAGCTGCCGCACGCAGCTGGGTAACATACTCTCTGGGAAGGGGGAGGGGATCGGGGTCACAGCTTTTCCCCTGAGGCACCTGAATATATGGTGAGGGTCCTTTCCAGTCAGATCGAGTGTTACTAAGGTCCCAGGTCACCTTCTGGTCTTAAGACCAGAGACCCACGCACAGTAAAGACAAAGCAGTGCTGGGCTGCACTCTGTGATGTGTCCTGGTTTAGGGCAAAAATGGGAGAAAACCTCCAAAAGGGGCCTCCCCAAGAAAGCAAACCCACACGACCCCTCCCCCCAACTGGTTCGGGAAGGATTTCCTCAGAGCGAAGAGGAAAAAAAACCTGTTTATTTAACAGGCAAAGAACTCCCCAGCACAAAACAATGAATAATACCAGATGACAAAACTCATTCGCTGCTCTGAAGAGATGACAAATTCAGAAAATCTCTCCGGTGGGTGGTCACTCTCTTATCAGTCCCTCCGGCACTGGGAAAAGCTGCTGACCAGAGTAGGCCCTGGTAGGCTACAAAGCGCGAGCTCTCGGTGTTTCCCCAGGTCTCAGTCCGGAGCAGGTTGGAACAGTTCCAAAAAAAGGGAAAGAAAAACAGTCCAGGGAACTTCTGTGCCTCAGCTAGTTAAACTAACTAAAAACCAACGGAGTGCCGTGTTCTGCCCCATCCATGCTCAAACACCACAGTGGAGGAGTGAGAGCAGGCTGATAACAAAACTCTGTGCTTCTTCTCCCTGCCTTCGCTCTCAGAGCCAGTCTTGAAGGCACAGAATATAATATCCAGCATAAAGAGAACACATGATTGGGGATACAGGCATCATAACGTCACCCTAGGACATTCCACCCCTTATCCCCATATCGTCAACTTAGTACCAAACATCATGAATTTATTCACGTAAAAACTTCTAATGTACCACCCAAAAAATTACAAGTAATACCCATCGTGCCCCTGTCACATCCCCACTCCGGACCACTGAATCCAGGCCCCAGACTACAGAGCTGCAGGATTCCCCACTTTGATTTTACTCATTCAAAACTCCATTTTTCACTTGCTCAGACCTTCAACACCTACACATTTCCTTCTATTTCATGTCTGTGTGGTTTAATGTAGAGACAATGGCAGTAACATCCAACAAACAGTGATATTTGCATATCATTCTCACCCCACAATCAGATCTCCCTGAGGTACACATCATGTTGTTCCATCTCTCTGCATTATCCACCATGTGCAACCTGGTCCCTGAGCAAAGACAACCCCACAAATGGGTTTGTCTGTATTCAAGGCAGAATTGATCCACAGTCTTCCCTAACAAACCTCTGACATGTACCACTGGGACTTTATCTCCGTCTACTATATTCAGGGACTCAGACTGGGCAGGACCTGCTCGGTTGGTGGAACCTCTGGTTTTAACTAACCAGGTGGCCTTTGCTAAATGCTGCTCCCCATTTTTGAGAGATCCCCCACCCAAGGCTTTCAACTGGGTTTTTAACAGTCCATTGTACCTCTACTTTTCCTGCAACTGGTGCATGGTAGGGGATATGGTACACCCACTCAATGCCATGTTCCCTAGCCCAGGTGTTCATAAGGCTGTTCTTGAAATGAGTCCCATTGTCAGACTCAGTCTTCTCAGGGGTACCATACCTCCAAAGTACCTGTTTTTCAAGGCCTAGGATGGTGTTATGGGCAGTAGTGTGAGACACAGGGTAGGTTTCCAACCATCCTGTGGTGGCTTCTACCATTGTGAGCACGTAGTGTTTGCCTTGGCATGTCTGAGGCAGTGTGATGTAGTCAATCTGCCAGGCCTCCCCATACTTGTACTTGACAACTGCCCACCGTACCATAGGGGCTTCACTGGCTTGGCCTGCTTGATGGCAGCACACGTCTCACAGTCATGGATAACCTGTGAAATACTGTCCATGGTTAAATCCACCCCTCGGTCTCATGCCCACTTATTGGTGGCATCTCTACCCTGATGGCCTGAGGCATCATGGCCCCATTGAGCTAGGAATAACTCTCCCTTGTGTTACCAGTCTATCTTTGACACCCCTATCTTTGCAGCCTGATCTACCTGCTCATTGTTTTGGTGCTCCTCATTAGCTCTACTCTTGACATGGGCATCTACATGGTGGACTTTCACAGGTAGCCTCCCTACCCTGGTAGCAATGTCTTTCCACTCTTCAGCAGCCCAAATTGGTTTTCCTCTACGCTGCCAGTTAGCCTCTTTCCACTGCTCCAGCCATCCCGACAGAGCATTGGCTACCATCCATGAATCAGTGTAGAGGTAGAGCTTTGGTCGCTTCTTTCTTTCAGCAATGTCCAGGGCCAGTTGAACGGCTTTGAATTCCGCAAGTTGGCTTGATCCACCTTCTCCTTCAGTGGCCTCTGCGACCTGTCGTGTGGGGCTCCATACGGCTGCTTTCTACTTCTGATTCATCCCTAATATGTGAGAGGAACCATCAGAGAAAAGAGCGTAGCGTGTTTCCTCTAGTTGCAGTTGGTTGTATGCTGGAGCTTCTTCAGCCCATGTCACTTGTTCTTGTTCTTCATCCATGACACCAAAATTTTCAGCTTTGGGCCAATTTGTAATTACTTCCAAAATCCCAGGGCGATTCACTTTACCTATACGGGTGCACTGTGTGATAAGAGCAATCCACTTGCTCCATGTAGCACTGGTGGCATGGTGGGTAGAGGGAACCTTTCCTTTGAACATCCATCCCAGCACCGGTAGTCAGGGTGCCAGGAGGAGTTGTGCTTTTGTACTAATCACCTCTGAGGTGGCTTGGACTCCTTCATAGGCAGCCAAGATTTCCTTCTCTGTTGGGGTGTAGTTGGCTTCAGACCCTCTATAGCTTTGACTCCAAAATCCTAGTGGTTGGCCTCGAGTGTCCCCAGGCACCTTCTGCTAAAGGCTCCAGGACAAACCATGGTTCCTGGCTGCAAAGCAGAGCATGTTCTTCACCTCTGGTCCTGTCCTGACTGGGCCAAGGGCTACTGCATGAGCAATCTCCTGCTTAATCTGGGCAAAAGCTTTTTGCTGCTCAGAGCCCCAGTGGAAATCATTCTTCTTAAGGGTGACCAGGTAAAGACGGCTCACAATCTGACTGTACTCAGGAATATGCATTCTCCAAAAACCTATGGTGCCTAGGAAAGCTTGTGTTTTCTTCTTATTGGTTGGCAGAGACGTAGCTGTGATCTTGTTGATGACATCCATAGGAATCTGACGCTGTCCATCTTGCCACTTTACTCCCAGGAACTAGATCTCACGAACTGGTCCCTTTACTTTGCTCTTTTTGATGGCAAAACCAGTTCCCAGGGGATTTGGATGATTTCCTTTCCTTTCTCAAACACTTCCGCAGCTGTGTTCCCCCACACAATGATGTCATCAATATACTGTAGGTGTTCTGGAGCTTCACCCTTTTCTAGTACAGTCTGGATCGGTCCATGGCAGATGGTAGGGCTGTGCTTCCACCCCTGGGGCAGTTGGTTTCAGGTATACTGCACTCCCCTCCACATGAAAGGAAACTGAGGCCTGCATTCTGCTGCCAGAGGAATGGAGAAAAATGCATTGGCAATGTCTATAGTGGCGTACCATTTTGCTGCCTTGGACTCAAGATTGTACTAGAGCTCCAACATGTCTAGCACAGCAGCGCTCAATGGTGGAGTCACTTCATTCAATGCACAGTAGTCCACAGTCAATCTCCATTCTCCTTCAGATTTACACAAAGGCCAGATGGGGCTGTTGAAGGGTGAGTGGCTTTTGCTGACCACCCCTTGGTTCTCCAGCTCTCGGATCATCTTATGGATAGGGATCAAAGCATCTCGAGTGGTTCTATACTGTCAGCGATGCACTGTGGAAGTGGCAATTGGTAGCTGTTGCTCTTCTCCCTTCAGAAGTCCTACTGTAGATGGATTCTCGGACAGTCCAGGCAAGGTGTTCAGTTGCTGGATGCCCTCTGTCACTACAGCTGCTATCCCAAATGCCCACCTGAGTCCCTTTGGGTCTTTGAAATACCCACTTCGGAGGTAATCTGTGCCCAAAATGCATGGGGCCTCTGGGCTAGTATTGTATTTGCGGGGTCCCTCGTTTCAGGAAGGAATGATGAATCTGACTCCATGTTATTAGAAGGCTTGTCGCAGACATCTTTTCAGTAAAAATCTTTCCTTAAGATTTTTTCTTCCTGAGAAGCTGAGAGGCTTCAGGAACAAAATGTAAACAATGGTTTTCTGCTTCTGTGGAATGCAACAGGTGCATCTGTGATTGTTCTCCTGTGCTTGTTTGTAATTAATGGCCAATCACAGCAGAGCTGGCTTGGGCAGAGAGTCTGAGGCAGCTGCCTTTGTTATCATTCTTTCTATTCTATTCTTAGCTTAGCTAGCCATCTGAGATGAAACCTTTCCTTCTATTCTTTTAGTATAGTTTTAATGTAATGTATATCATAAAATAATAAATGAAGCCTTCTGAACATGGAGTCAACATTCTCGTCTCTTCCCTCACCTGAAAACCCCTGTGAACAGCGTCACAAAGGCTATTTTTTTTTTATGATACTGTATTATTTTAAAGAAAACTATACTAAAGAATACAGAAAGGATACTTACAGAAGGCTAAAAAGATGATAATGAAAACTTGTGACTCTTTCTAGAGCCTTGACACAGCTTGACCTTGATTGGTCAGTAAGTCAAAACAATTCACATGAAACCAGTGAAACAATCATATGTTGGATAAACAATCTCCAAACACATTCCATATGTGAGCACAACACAGGAGAGGCAAATGAGATAAGAAATTGTTTTCCTTTTTCTCTGAGGCTTCTCAGCTTCCCAGGAGAAAATCCTGGGTGAAGGGATTTTTCAGAAAATATGACTGTGACATGTCACCCTTTTTAGTATAAAGAAAATAAAAAGAGACTGCATTTGTAATTCTTCTGCTGGGACCATGCAGAAGAGAGAACAAACACATGTTGAGAGGTTTATCCGTTGCCAATCAAAACATCAATCAAGTGCTGCCGTAGAATGATAAAGCAGATTCTTTACCTGTAGAACACCTACTTCTATTGTAACACTAAAACAAGGCTTACAATATGAGAAAATGCAAAAAAACATGCAAAAAATCTTCGTTTTTTCAAGTCCAAACAGCTGAGTTTCAGGAAAAGGTTCATTGACTGGAGATGTTGATCTTTGACATCTCTGAAGGTCCTTCTTGGTCCTGAAACAGCCTTGCAGAATCCTGAAACAAAGAACTGCCAAGGAAAGTCACCAACAATTATCAAAAATCCATTGATATTTATCAAACAATATTGAAACCTTTAATTAAAACCACCTGGGCTGAGGCTGACTCGTGGCTTTCCAGCACTTTGAGCTTGTAGCTCTTTTTTTTTTTTCTTTTTTCCCTTTTTTTTTTGTTTTCAGAAAGAACAGCAGAAGCAGAGGGTGTTTTGGACCCTGCGCCACTGGGTGGAATGGTGTCCCTGGCCCTGGTTCGGGTGGGTGGGCCGAGGACCCCAAACCTGGCCCACAGAACGGTGGCCCAGGCCCGGGGATCAAAGCCCCCAAACCTGGCAGTGGGCAGGCCAAACGGCCCAGACCCGGCCCGCAGGGCAGGGTCTTTGTTCTCACAGCCTGCCCCACCACGCTGACAGTGCCTTGGCAACAGGAGTGACCGAACACCTCCTCCCTCTTCTCCCAGAACTGACGAGGTAGACGGGAGACATGCTCATCCGATGATGATTGACAAGTCTCAGATTTATTGATTAATAGGCACACTTTTATAATCACAGTAATAAGGCTCATACATATTGCAAAAATAGAGCTCACTATTGGTCAGCTATAAAAAGTCAGTCCCACCTTTCTCAGGATGTTTGTGGCTTCTTTTTTACCTCCTGTTATCACATATTTTCTTAAACAACTTCTTGCTCAAAGAAACTGTGTCCTTGAATTAGGCAGCTGTTGCTTTCTCAGATGTATTTTCTCACGTCTCTTTTCCCATCAACTATGTCTCAATAAAAAACTGTCCACACAGAACCACTGGTGCACACTGGCAGCTGGGAAGGAGAAGCTTTCCCGGGGATCTCCATCCCAGATCTGGGGTTCTTCTTTCCCCAGAACAAGTGAGCAACGCCTGTTGTCCGCTGCGCCTCTCGCCTTCGCGGTGCGAACAACAGTGTTCCCGCTTTCTGCTTCCTGGCACCACCTCCACCCCCTCCGGGTTTGAGGCCAGAGGCAGCACCTCTGGGAGCCACCTCCCTCACACTGCTGGCACGCGCAGGGGGAATCAGGCATTCTGAGCCCCAATGAGAAGCCCCCAACTACACGAAAATTGGCCTGCAAAAAACTCTGTGTCCCAGAAAAACAGTGAGTTTCAAAGTGTTCAGCTGGGAGGCGCCTGCATACAGCTGTTGAGCTGTGCTGCCTCCATTGAGGGATAGGCTGGTGGCAGGCTCCGACACAGATGCTGATGCGGAAGACAGAGTCCCTGAAGGCGGTGGAACCGCCGCTGGGTGCAGCAGAGGCGCGCGAGGAAGCGCTGCCGCGCTTGGAAGCGCTGCCGCGCTCTCTCTTGGTTTCGGGCGGGGCAGCACTGGTGCGATCTCTATCGCTGCGGGAGGGGTTGTCAGGCTGGGGGCTGGCACCAAATCGGATCGCAGACCAGCTGCCGTGGCTTCCCCTGGGTGCGGGAGGGACAGGGCAAGCGCACTCTGTGGCACCACTAAACCATTGCTTAGCAACATGCCAGAATCTGCGAGGAGCATTTCTGGATGCAGAGGGAGCGGCGGAGGCGGTAGCGCAGGTGCGGTCTGCATCGCTGCTGAACTGTTGCTTAGCAACACACTGGAATCCACGAGGGGCAGTTCCAGAGATGGTTGGGAGCGGTGCTCGGGTCGGCATGGGAGGCGGCGGGGCCATGGGCAGCTCTCTCATCCCTGCCGGAGCGTTTTCGGGACCACACACGGCGACAGAGGCACGCCCCATCTATGACAGGCTGCCGTTGCTCACCGCTGCTGGCGATTGCGTTGCCTGGCAACCTGGGTGAAACAGCAAGAGACGGTGCTGTGAGCTGGAGGCCAGTGCTGTGAGCTGGAGGCCGGCGGCCGCCTCCCTCCGTGGGAGGGGCGAGACCGGCAAAGATGGCTCACACGCCCCACGGGGGAAGGGAGCGGGGGAGAGAAACAGCTCCTTTTGCCCATGCTCCATAGAGGCAGAAAAAATCTTCTTCTGAGCTGTAGGCAAAATGGCATCCTCCCACGGTGCGGGGGAGCTGGAACCAGCAGTTCCTGTCCTTGGATGGATTCTTCTCCTGCTGGCTCTGGTGGGGGGGGTTGGTAGTCCCCCGCATAAGATGAGGTGCCCCCCCCAAGGGGGTTCTCTTCCTCAGAACAGAGAAAAGAGCTGCATACGCTGGAAAAATTCGACACATGCCCTCACCCCCCTCATATTTCTCCCAAAAATAGAGATCCAGTGTCTGCCAGGCTCTCAGGTCCAGTGAGGACCTCCTATCTGTGAAAAACCCATTAAATTTTGCCCATCTGAAAATTCATAGATATATCTCTTCACCATATGAATTCTGTCCTGCAAAGCCCAAAATCTCCACATCCAAATAATGTCCTCCTCTGACAGAGAAAATGGAACTTCTGTTTCTGAAGGCACCTCTTCCCAACTGTCCCCCCACATTTTGTGTACGACAGTATTGTCAGGAGGGGAAGAGTTAACAGTACCTTGTGACAGTGTCCAGTTTCAGCAAGCTGGTCAGCATAGGAATTCTGTGAATGTCTCCAGACATGCTCTCTGGGAAAATTCAGCAGATCTTCTGCGTGTTTAGCCTTGGCTGTGAACTCTGCCCGATATCAGGGTCTTGGTTCTTCAGCTCCAGGCTACAGCCAACGTCTGGGGTCACCATTTATTGTATTTGCGGGGTGCCCAGATGAAGGAGGGAATGATGAATCTGACTCCATGTTCTTAGAAGGCAAATTTATTATTTTATGATATGTGATGGTGGTCACAGGGGTTTTCAAGATGATAGAGAGACAGAAATGTTGATTCCATGATCAGAAGGCTTGATTAATTATCTTATGATATATATATAACATTATAACTATACTAAAAAGAAATAGAAAGGAAAGGGCTTCTTCAGAAGCTGGTTAAGCTAAGAATAGAATAGAAAGAATGAAAATAAAGATCTGTCCCCCGGCAGAGAGCAAGAGCAGCCCTGCTTTGAGTGGTCAGTAGATCCAAACATCCACAGGGGACCAATCACAGATCCACCTGTTGCATTCCACAGCAGCAGATAATAATTGTTTACATTTGTTGCTGAAACTTCTCAGCTCCAGCAGGAAAAATTCTAAGAAAGGATTTTTCACAAAAGGTGTCTGCGACAATGATACAATATTATTTTAAAGAAAACTAAACTATACTAAAGAATACAGAAAGGATACAGAAGGCTAAAGGGATGATAATGAAAACTCATGACTCTCGAGCCTCGACACAGCTTGACCTTGATTGGTCAATAAGTCAAAACAATTCACATGAAACCAATGAAATAATCACCTGTTCCATAAACGATCTCCAAACACATTCCACATGTGAGCAAAACACAGGAGAAGCAAATGAAATAAGAATTTGTTTTCCTTTTTCTCTGAGGTTTCTCAGCTTTACAGGAGAAAATCCTGGGTGAAGGGATTTTTCAGAAAATATGACTGTGACAGGCCAGTCACCATAGGATGTTTCTTCCACTCATTTCCAGTCAGGCTCACATCAGCTTCCACCAAAGTTAAATCCTGTGATCCCCCTATCACGCCAGTGATAGAGACAGATTTAGCCCTCACGTCTTGATGGGATTAATGTGCAATGCGCACCAGTATTGACCAAGGCTTTTTATTTTTGTGGTTCTGATGTGCCATGCCAATGAATCCACACAGTCCAGAAAACACGGTTTTCCCTAGCTTTTACCTGGCTAGAGGCGGTGCCTCTCTAAGCCTGGTTATCCCTCTTTCCTTGGGCACATGTCTTGGAGGTTCCTTCAAGGGGATCGGACATGTCATCATCATACCTGGCCATTCAGCTATGGGCAACTGGAGCTGCTTTCCTTTTGCTGGAACTTCCTCTCTGAGTCTTGCCTTCCTTCAATTCATGCACCTGTTGGGCCAGAGCAGCAGTAGATTTTCCATCCCATCTCTTCATATTTTCTCCACAATCACGCAGGAAGAACCACAGCTCAGCTCGTGGTGTGTACCTTCTCTCTCCATCTGGGGAACGTCTCCATTGGATACCAGAACCTCTGATCTGTACTGCTGAGATTTGGAGAAGGTCTTCTTTAATCTCCTCTCTGAGCTACTTATGATTCACCTCTATCCTGTCTTCTAATTTCTGCAGACATATTTCCACCACTGCGATTCTGGCATGTGTTGGGCCACGTACAGCATCTGCATATGCTTGGAGCTTCTTCGCCACATCAAGCACAGTCTCATCCCTGTCATCTTGCTTCATTATTGCTAAAGCAGAAGCATATTCATGTGGCCCAAGTCATACAAGTTTTCGCCACATCACAGATTTACATGGTACCAAGTCTGGATTCCTAGTTGTTATGTCATCTGAGAAGATAATCTCTGCCACTCCATTTCTCTCAGGTGTTGGATCCCTTGTTCGATGGTCTTCCGTGGCATTCACATTCTCTGAAAAAATTCCTTTGCCCGGGAGTTTTCTCCTGGGAAGCTGAGAAGCCTCAGAGAAAAGGAAAACAATTCCTATCTCATTTGCTTCTCCTCTGTTTTGCTCACGTGGAATGTGTTTGCAGTTTGTTTAACCACAAGTGATTGTTTCAATGGATTCTGGCATGAGTTGTTTTGACTCTTTGGCCAATCGGGGCCAAGCTGTGTCAAGACTCTGGAAAGAGTAACGAGTTTTCATTATTATCTTTATAGCATTTAGTAAATATCCTTTCTGTACTCTTTAGTATAGTATAGTATTCTTTAATATAACATAGTATTGTAAAATAATAAATTAGCCTTCTGAGAACATGGAGTCAGATGCATCATTCCTGCCTTCGTCGGGGCAATCCCAGCAAATACAATAGTCTTCCACTGGGTTTGCTGCATATCGAGATAGTCTGCACACAGGTATCTTTGTTTTACATATTCCAAGACCCGTGCCCAGAGGCTGTGAGGATTAGCCCTCCTCATCATTCCTTGGTCAATGATGGGATCATGGGACAGGGATCCCAAATGCCTTGCTTCAGTGACGTCCAGAATGGTAGCCTCGCCTCCAACATCCCAAAGACGGACTAACCAACTAATTATAGATTCATCAGGTCGTCGGGTGTAATCCTTACTTAGGCCCCGAAGGTCCTTCAGGGAAAAGGACTCAGTATTAGCTTCTGATCTTGTGCCAGTTGCTTTGACTCCTGATTTTATGTCAGGAAGTGTTAAGAATCCTTCTCCTGCATCATCATCATCATCATCCACTGGTCAATCAGTCTTGTCTGTGCACTTTCCGCTTCTCGTGCTAGTAGCAACAGCCATTGGTTGAGGCTTATTGTCTGGTTTAGCTACTGGCTTCATAACTGGGGTGTTGGCTGCACCTTGAGTGACTGGGATAGCTGCTGATTTATCTCCCTGCCCCCCTTCCTCTGTCTGCTGCCCTACAGTATCTAGAAGTGTGCTATAAGCATAGGCCAGGGCCCAACTTATTGCAATGATCTTTCTCTCCTTAGGGTCATCATGGCCCTTCTTTTTCAGGTATTTCCCCACCTCAGCTGGGTTCTGAATTTGTTCACGTGGAAAGTCCCAGACTATAGGGTCAGAAAATTACTTCAGGATTTGGCCCATATCCTCCCATTTCCCACAGCACTCAGGATTTTCCACACCTGGGTGTACTCCTGGGTCAGGGGTCTCATCAGCCTGTCTAGAATCTCAGCCCTCATTCTAGAGAAGCTGCAGACTGTATAGAAGAAGCTTACCAGATTAAATACCAGAAAGATGGTGTCTTTAACATTCAGGGGAAACTGAACATTCTCCAATAGGGAGGTAACAGATTCAGAGGAGAAGAAGGAAAGCAAAGGCTGAAAAGCCTCATCCCCTGCTCCTCCTCTAACCAACTGGGTGCATAACCATAGCTAAGAACCATTCATACCTCGAACAGACCCCAGCACCTTTATAAACTTCCTACAAGTCATTACCTCCAAGCCCAGCCCGTTAACTATTCCAATCAGTGCTCCTCTACTGCAAAAACTATGTATTAGGGACAATACCAGAGCTATTTCTGGATAAGAAAATAAACCTAGAGACCATAGACATATTAGGACCTCAAAAAAACCTAGGGACCAGGAACACATGCAAACTTTCATGCCAAGAGACATTATGAATTCAAACAACATGGCTACTAACTGCTCTATACCAATAGAGAGTAATTGCAACCGAAATACAATTAGAAAAGGTTTTTTGCCACTCTCTCGAGCCACGGGTTGGGCGCCAAAAATTTTTCCTACTTAGAGGCAAATGTGGGAGAAAACCTCCAAAAGGGGCCCCCCCAAGAAAGCAAACCTACACGACCCCTCCCCCCAACCAGTTCGGGAAGGATTTCCTCAGAGAGAAGTGGAAAAAACCCCTGTTTATTTAACAGGCAAAGAACTCCCCAGCACAAAAAAATGAACAATACCAGATGACAAAACTCATTCGCTGCTCTGAAGAGATGACAAATTCAGAAAATCTCTCCGGTGGGTGGTCACTCTCTTATCAGTCCCTCCGGCACTGGGAAGAGCTGCTGACCAGAGTAGGCCCTGGTAGGCTACAAAGCGCGAGCTCTCGGTGTTTCCCCAGGTCTCAGTCCGGAGCAGGTTGGAACAGTTCCAAAAAAAGGGAAAGAAAAACAGTCCAGGGAACTTCTGTGCCTCAGCTAGTTAAACTAACTAAAAACCAACGGAGTGCCGTGTTCTGCCCCATCCATGCCCAGACACCACAGTGGAGGAGTGAGAGCAGGCTGATAACAAAACTCTGTGCTTCTTCTCCCTGCCTTCGCTCTCAGAGCCAGTCTTGAAGGCACAGAATATAATATCCAGCATAAACAGAACACACGATTGGGGATACAAGCATCATAACGTCACCCTAGGCCATGGTGGCAGTGAATTCTTCCTGTGGTAGGAGCAACTTTACCATTTCCCTCCAATCCTAAGAGCAGGAGAGAGAGAAGAGCTGAGCCTAGCCCCTCACCCCTCAGCCAAAACCTCCTGGTATCTCTGCTCTTCCCAAAGAAAGCCCCTCATATAAGAGGCTGCAGCTAGCTGCACCCCTTCCCCCCACTTTGGCCACTTATTTTGTCTCTCTTAAGTACCAGTCATTATTTTCTCTTAGGCAACAGATGGGAGAAAATTCCCTGAGAGAAAGGAAAAAAAACCCCAAACTGTTAACTTCCAACAGATGGTCAGTAGCTCTACAGTAAAACTAAGTGTAAGAAGGAGGCAAAATATGATACTTTAATCTAGACTATAGACAGGTTTTAGTGCTAGAGACAAAATTAACTATTTCCGAGGTCTTTTGGTTTTGTCAGTCTGTAAACCTACAGAAAAGATATTCTGGGAAACAAGAGGTGCTGGGAAAAATTTATGTCTGTCCATGGTAATTCATGTAGCTCTTATTCTGTTACTTATGTTGCTGTTAGAAGTAGTGGCTATGATCATGATATAATTTATCTTTTTTCTCTTTTCCTTTCCCTTCCACCCCTGGCCAGTATGACTTCTCACTGGAAAAGAAAACAATTGAATGGGCTGAAGATATCAAAGGAATTGAAGCTGCTCAGAGAGAAGCTGAACACAAGGCAGAAGAAGCACTAGCAAAATCAAAAGCAGCTTCAGAGGACATCACCAAAATGGGGTTCTCAGAGGGAACTTGCCCTGAAGTCACACCTCTTCCTATTAACCCCATCCTTGCTAGCCTGCAGCACAATAATATTCTTACTCCCACACCAGCAAACAGCAGTGCTGTGAAGCAAAAGGTTCTCAGTCCACCTCATCCAAAAGCAGACTTCAACCCAGCTGATTTTGAATGTGAAGAAGACCCTTTTGACAAACTGGAATTAAAAACTATCAATGATAAGGAAGAATTAAAAAATATCCTGGAAATTCATGTTGGTACTACTAGGCCAGATGGTTCCCAGGTATTTGATAATACTTTGCCCAAAGTACAGTCTGAGTCTGTGTTGCAAGATGAGAAAGTTCTGACATCTATAGAAAGGGCTACATTAGACTTCAAACCCCTTCACAAACCAAATGGCTTTATCACTTTACCACAGTTGGGAAACTGTGAAAAGATGTCCTTGTCTTCCAAGGTGTCCCTGTCCCCTATCACTTCAGTGAGCAACATCAAATCCCTGTCCTTTCCTAAACTTGACTCTGATGAGAGTGATCAAAAATCATCAAAGCTTATGAGCACTTTCCACAGCACTACCTGTCTCCACAACGACACTTTTCTCAGTTCTTTGCAGACCTGTGCTCAGAGTAAAACCAGTGAACTGAATGGACACCATATGGTGGGTCTTTCTGCTCTAAATGAGGACAGTGGCATGGAGACATCAACATTATCCTCTTCATCCAGACTGCCTTCCCTGGCTGCATCAACACTTTGTACAGAAGAATCATCTCAAAGCACAGCGATTATGGTAAACACACAGTGGATTAGAGTTGGGGTTGCTGGGGAGATGTGGAGTTTTGAAGGTGCAGAGACAGATGTTGCTTCTAAAATGGCCTGTGGTTTTAGGTTCATTTAATGGGAGAGATGTGTAGATCATGTGTGGTAGTTCCTCTTCATTTATGTTGCAAATTGATCAATTAAACAGCTCTTCATGCTGGCAGTTCTGAACCTCAGATTATTACTTCACACGTTCCCCTAAATCTGATATTTTTAGACCAGTTCTGGTGATTTTGCTTTCAGCTTTTTGGTACTTGTTCATAGTTGCACACCACTGAGATAAGCATATGAGATCTTTGTACAATCTTGTGTTTTGTCTTATCCAACTGAGATATATAAGATTCTGAACTGCTCTTAGGTTTTGAATTAAATCTCTTCTAGATTTGTTCTTCAGTTTGCTTACATATTAGCTGGAAATAATGGAAATGCCAGCTTTTCAAGGAATAGATGCAATCACAAATTAAAAAACACATGTGCTTTGTCACTTGGGAGAAAAAGTGCTTGCAGTTAACCTGGAGTGAAAGAATTGTCTTTTTTTAACTTTTAATTTATTTAGTTTCTTTGTGAGATACTTTTTAAAATTTACCATCTTCCTTGTAAAGTAGGGGGCAAGGATTGCTTTCTGAATACTAAAAGCAGTCTGGAGGAAAATCTTGGACCACTTATGTTACAGTTGGTTGCTGTACAGCTCTGAGACAGGAATTTCATGTTTCATTTCTTCAAACTGGTAGCAAGTTCCAAAATTATTTTGGGGACACAACTTCACACCAGTTATTGTCTAGGAATAAGAGCAGAAATTTGAATGTGTCTAGGTTAGACCCCAGCTAGCAACGAAGCTCCAGGCAGCCACTCGGATCATTCCCCTGCCAGCAGGAATGGAGAGACAATCAGAAGGAGACAAGCAAAAAAGGCCTTGATGCTGTGCAAATGATATTCAGCAGTAACAAAAACATTTCTATGTTATCAACATCATTTTCTGCACAAATCCAAAACATACTAGTCCATACTAGCTCCTGTGAAGAAAATTAACTCTACCTCAATCAAAACCAGTACATTCCACCCGTTATTCCTGTTTTGGTGTGAAAACACAGGTGTTTGTTAAGGAAGGCAGGAGACTTCCTTAAAACAGAGAATGTAAATCCCCTCCATCCAAATTATTATAATTTTGAAATTAAGGAGCTCTCAGGCAAAGATATGGGCGTAGGAATAACAGTTCTTCATTAGGAAAGAAAATTAAAATAAAATAAAATAAAAATGCAGTAACACAAAGCAATACTGACAGAGTCAGAATATGACCTGACAGCCTATTGGTCAGGGTGTTGGTAGCAGTCCAATTAAATGGTGGCTGCAGTCCTCTTGGAGTGACAGATGTGGTTCTGTTGAAGTAGTGATCTTGTAGAAGGGTATAGTTTTCTTCTGGAGATCCAGTGGTGGTGTAGATGGGCCTGGTCTTCCTCTGGGAATCCAGTAGGAAAAGGCTTCCTGTAGTGTTCCAAATCTCAGTTTATATCCAGGTAGGAATGCTTGGCTCCTCCCCCTGAACAGAACATCATACAATGGGATGATGTAATTTTATCAGTCATGCAGCGAGACTCAATGGCCCATTAACAGAAGATATTTCCCTGGAGAGAGGATTGGTTGTGGAAGAGATAAAGAAAATTGCCCCACCTGGTTTTAACAGGTGGCCCAATTAACAGAAGATAACTGCCCCACCTCTAACAGAAGGCAATAGAATACACACCTCCAGCCATATCTTTCATTTCTATCCTAAGACAATTCCACAGTGTTTAGATAATGTGCAGGTCCTACACTATCCAATACAAGCTCATTAACCACCCCACTCCTTCCCATTCTTTGATATAATACACAGATATCATTCCCTTAGTCTGCAGGTCAGGACACTGCTGCTTTTAAGGCTTCTCTCCTCCATTGGTTCATGTGGTTTCTGTTTGTCCTGGTTTCAGCTGGAGTAAATTTCCTCTCAGTAGCTGTTAGTGCTGTGTTTTGGATTCAGAATGAGAATGGTGTTGATAACACAACAGTGTTTCAGTTTTTTGCTAAGTCATGTTTATCCTTAGTCAAGGACTTCTTTTTTCCTTGTCTCATGCTCTGCCAATAAGGAGATTCGCAAAAGAAACTGGGAGGGGGCATAGCTGGGACAGGTACCTCAAACTGACCAAAGGGATATTCCAAACCTTAGAACGTCATGCTCAGTATATAAACTGTGGGGAGTTACCCAGAAGGGCAGCCAATCTGGGTTCAGGAAGGAAGGGGGGGGAGTGTCTGGCATCGGTCAGCAGGTGTTGAGTAACTGCATTTTGCATCACTTGTTTTTCCCCTTTTTATTATCATTATCATCATTTGCCATTATCACTGTGTCCTGGTTTAGGGCAAATTTGGAAGAGAATTTCCAAAGGAGAGCCCCCCCAGAAAGCAAACCCACAGGGCCCCTCCCCCCAACCGGTTTGGGAAGAATGCCTCGGAGAGAAGTGGAAAGAACCTGTTTATTTAACAGGCAAAGCACCCCCCAGCACACAAAATGAACAATACCGGATGACACCACTCTGAAAAAGATGGCAAATTCAGAAAGTCTCTCTTGGGGGTGGTCGCTCTGTTCTCAGTCCCTCCGGCGCTGGGCAGCTGCTGCAGGCCACAAGGTGTAAACTCTCTGTGTTTCCCAGGTCCCAGCCTGGAGCAGGTTCAAAATGGTCGAAAAAAAAAAGGAAAGGAGAAACAGTCCAGGAAGAAATTGGACTGTTTAGCTAAACTAGCTTATGAGCAAAAGCAAAAGCAAGCAGAAGCAAAGCAAGCAGGAGCAAGAGAGCAAAGTGAAAAGCAAAAGCAGCAAAAGCCGCAGTCTCTGTGTCCCAGCCAGGCTGATAAAAAAACCAAAACAAAACTTTCACTCTTCAGAGCCAGTCTTAAAGGTACAGAGCATAATATCCAACATTAACAGAACACATGAATGGGGATACAAGCATCATAACGTCATCCTAGGACACGCTGTATTTTACTTTATTTTCAATAATTAAACTGTTCTTTTCTCAAGTTGCAAGTTTTACTTTGATTCTTTTCCCCATTCCACTGGGGCGGAATGGGAGAGGGAGGGGTTGAGCGAGTGGCTGCATGGTGTTTAATTTCCAGCTGGGCTTAAACCATGACACTGTTATAGTAATTCCTGTAACATACAATTCAAATAATGTCTGGCAACAATTTAAAGGTATATCCATTACAATCTCCACCACGGTCCTTTTGGGCCAGTTTATAGCGTTTAACATTACAATGAACTTCCCTTGTTTCCAGCCTGGCTGCAACAAGGGGTTTCCTGCTAGAGTCCACCATTATTAGTCCCCATCATAGTCCTCTATGGCTTCAGGGAGACAGCTTCCTCACCATGTTCTGCACCACAGACTGCAAGGAATCCTTGTTTCCCCTGCTCCAGCACGGGGTCCCTCCCATGCGAGACAGTCCTCCACAAACTTCTCCAAAATGGGTCCTTCCCATGGGCTGCAGTTCTTCACAAACTGCTCCAGTGTGGGTCCCTCATGGGCTCACAAATCCTGCCAGCAAACCTGCTCCAGTATGGGCTATTCTCTCCACAGGTCCTGCCAGGAGCCTGCTCCAGTGCTGGCTTCTCATGAGATCACAGTCTCCTTTGGATATCCACATGCTCCTCTGTGAGGCTCCTCCACAGGCTGCAGGTGGATCTCTGCTCCTGTGTGGACTCATCCATAGGTCACAGTCCCTTCAACTTGAGTTCACACTGGAGTTCCAGCCTGTCCATTACAGCAGCAGTGCCCTGGCAATCTGCCAGCCCAGGCATATCACCATTGCTGTTATCTGAACACTCCCAGGCACAATACAGTGAGGTGATGAGTAGCACAGCACTACAGCAAGCAGAGGAAGCAAAAACCAGCCACTAGTGAGCACTAGACTCTTAAAACAGTCAGGCAAGCAAGCCCATGGCAAGCGCAGGATCCTGCCAATTAATAAACAGCACTTACAGCTGTAAATTTGTCCTAGCACATTCCAATCAAATCCGTTATCTTGAACCCTTTGATCCCCATGTTGAGTGCCAAAAAGGACTGTTGTGGTTTAACTCCAACCAGTAACCAAGCCCCACACAGCCATTTGCTCATTCCCCTGCCAGTGGGATTGTGGAGAGAATTGGAAGGGTAAAAGCTAGAAAACTTGTGAGTTGAGATAGACAGTTTACTAGGGAAAGCAAAAGCTGTGTGCACAAGCCAAGCAATACAAGGAATTAATTCACTACTTTCCATGTGTTCAGCTATTTTACAGCTGTTAAATGACACATAACAGTTACTTGGGAATATAAATGCCATCACTCCAAATGTCTCCCCCTTTTCTCCTTCTTCCCCTGTCTTTATATACTGAGTATGATGTCATAGGGTATGGAATATCCCTTTTGTCGGTTGTGGTTAGATGTCCTAGCTGTGTCTCCTCACAACTTCTTGTGCATCCCCATCCTCCTCACTGGCAGGGCGGTACAAGAAGCAGAAAAGGCCTTGACACTGTGCAAACCCTGCTCAACAGTAATAATAAAATCTCCCTCTATGTTATCAACAGTCTTTCCAGCACACAACCTTATACTAGGTACTGTGAAGAAAGCTAACAACCCTAGCCAAAACCAGCACATCAGTAAGCTTGTTATTTTTTTTCCCCAAAGAACCTAAGATCTGAACACCAGTACTCATGAAGCCTAGTGAAAGCTGTATGGTGAAATCCTCTAGCTGACTCTAAAATAATTTGACTATTTCTGCCCAATATAAATTATGTTTCAGTGGTTCTGTGGCCTTACTGACATACTACAGGGTTTTGTGACACCATGTGCTCTGAAACAAGTGACACTGCTGCTCTCCTGCTCTCTCATCTCTTTTCAGACTTAGGTGAATGCATTATTGATTGTGAATTACAGTATTCTGACAACTAGTGTATTTTTCAGCACAGGAGAACAGCTGTTTATTGATTACTAGAAAAAATTTAACACAGTAAACTTTGGCTGAAACAGCAGCATGCTGAGCAGCTGCTCACTGTTACAGATCACAGGTTTGAGAGGTGACTATCCTCGTATGTAGCTCAGAGGTCAAAACTTGAAGTATGACACATCTCTAGTGGTTAATATGAAAGATCACTTACAACTAGATGACCACATTTTCACTCTCGACTATTCAAATCTCTATGCTGAATTAGAACTTATTAAAGACTAGGAGCAAAGATATATTCTCAAGAATGCGGTAAGGAAAGATACAAACTGATAAACAAACAAAATAGTTTTATTAGGAGAAGTAATCAAGATCTTAATTTGAAACTGTTTCTATTTTAGAAGTAGCAAACCAAGAAATAGGTATGCCAACAGAACTAGACTTCAGAATGTACTTGTTTCATATTTCCACAATATGGTCCCAGTGGCTGGAAAAGGACAGCTGAGTTGCAAGAAATTGAATCACAGAATCATTTAGGTTGGAAAAGACCTTTACGATCATTGAGTCCAACCTTTGACCGATCACCACATTGTCAACTAGACCAGAGCACTGAGTGCCATGTCCAGTTCTTCCTTGGACATGGTTTTTAAATGTAACAAAATTTTGAAATTGTAATTGAAGTAAATGTAACAAAAGTCCTCAGAATGTGAAAATGATAGAAGGAAGTCACAGTCCTCTCTGTTACTGGGAGTAGAAGGGGCATGTTTCTCTTCAAGATTACACAAGAATAAACCTGTCCTTTTTAGAAAGCCTCAGAACAATTATATGTCCCAGTGGCTTTTATATCGAATTTTTTTTTCTCACAAGACTAGAAATTGTAACTTTGGATTTGGAGTTTCCACTGGAGTTTATGCTTTACCAGTGAATTTGATCTAGAGTTCTTTGGATAGAAATAAACTTGTGATTTCTCTGAGACTGCATTGATTCTGTTCTGAGTGGTCCTTTCTCCTCAGTGTGTTTATGGTGGGGTTTTTTTTGTCTTGGTTGTTTGGTTTTGTTTGGGTTTTTTTTTTTTTTTTTTTTTTTGAAGCTCACTAGTTTGCTTTTTGCAGCATTGGCAGAGGGGAGAAATGATTAGTGAAGTCAGCAGATTGGAATTAAACAAAGTTGATCAGAGACCTGATTAGTATGATGCATTTAAAGAAATCTGGTTGCTGGAAAATGGGGCCTTCCTCATAGACCATTCAGAATATATATTGCTGCAGTAGCATGATGTATGCAGTCACACCAGCTGCAGACAGGGCTCCCGGCCTATAAAGTCCCTAAAAGTAGGCACAGTGTACAAGTACATACTGAAAGCAATGTATGTTTGCTTCTTGAAAGGCACTGAAATGCAAGTTTGAGATGTAAGGGAGCATGACTGATGAATGACCAGTCCTAACTTTGTCCCCCAAAATTCCTTTAGCTGTTTCCCTCCTCCACTGGAAATCGCTGACCTCAAACACAGGTTGTTAAGCTCAAATACACTGAGAAAGAGGAGTTGGTCCTGGAGTCTTGAATGTCTAGTCTAAGAAGCAATCTTGGTTTTCCTGGCTGCAGCATTCATAACAAAGCATCATCCTTCAGTTTGATAACCAGCTGATTTCAGGGCTACTCTAGAACCCCACTTCAGTGTATCCCATATTCTAGTGCTTTTTGCTTTGGCAAAAGTATCTGGAGGAAGGGTATGTGTGAAGAGCTTTGAACCCCTCTACCACCATGAAGACAGTTTCTTGCACAAACCAGTCCATCAGACCAAACATGATTTCTCGGGCTTTGTGTCCTAGAAGATAAATTATTACCCTGGAGATGAAAATGGGTAGAAATGCAGAACAAGACTTCACCCCCCCCACTTTTTATTCTCTCCTTCCCTCCCCCAATAGATAGAATTTGCCAAAATCCTAACATATAGTCTCAAAATTGTTTTTCTATGAATACGGGGGTTTTTTTGTTGTGGTGTTTTTTTGTTTGTTTGGGGTTTTTGTTTGTTTGTTTGCTTTTTTCAATTTGGGCCCAAAGAAGGCTTTTCTGAAAGATGTAGACAAACTTTCAAGCAATCTATGTTGGCTTAAAAAGATATTAAGGAAAGGCAATAAACATAGGCCCTTGGTCCAAAGTAATTTCTTGCAGTCTTTTAAAATTTGATTTAAAATGCAGGAAGACTTTGAAATGGATTAATTGAAAAGGGCAGAGTTCTGATTTTGCACTGCTGTTATCTTGAGTAAAGTAATATAAAGTGGAGGGTTGATTCTGCCCTCTGGCAGCCTGGTTCTACAGAAATGGAGGAGGTGTACAGCAAGGAACATTATCCAGCCTTGTTGGTGTACTGAGAATGGGACCAAGTTTTGGGCACTGGTAGAAAAATTGCATGCTCTTTTTAGCCAGTGTGCCATTTTGCTCGTATATGGTGGTGGTGTGGATAAGTGATTTAGGTCACTTAAAGAATCACCATCAAAAGTATTAGCAAAAGTGGTTTTAATATGAATTTATAAAAGTGTGATTTAACAAAGTTTGATGGCAAGGTTCACTCTATTACTTACTACATGGATGAAATATAGAAAAGAAAATCAAATTAGAATTGATTTAGAATCATTTACACAGAGACCAAAGATGTAAAAGGGTAAGAGAGACCCTCCTGTTGAGTCACAAGGTTCATAGTGGACCCCCCTTGGTTTCTCAACTCCTGACAGAGCTTGGGTGCAGCTAGGTCCAATTTTAGTATCAGGCTTGGACAATGGTTTATGTCTAATGGAATTAGCTACATGGATTTCATTAGTATTAATTCAGCATGCTAACAGTCACTTGCCAAGGATCTGTTGTGAAATAAAGGGTATCTCTACCTCAGGGAAAGAATATCAAAAACTGAGAGACATCCCAGCTCAAGAGGAAAGTCACTGGTGTGCAGTCCAGTTGCAATTTAGAGAGAACTCAAATTGGACTCATCCAAAGATCTGTTGTTGATAAAAAGTGTCTTTGCCTCCAGGAGCAACCTTGAGAGGCATCCCAGCTCAAGAGGAGACAATTGCCCTGCAGCCACACTGCCTAGCAAGGAGAGCTCAAAGGTGGCTCACTTAGACTGTCATATATATGGGATAAAGTGTTTGGCTCATTGTCAAATTGCATATGATGGGAAAAGTATGCATGAGACTTCTTAAACCCACAACTTTCTTTGGTCCTTGATAAATGCATCTTGGAAAAATCACACATAATTCATGTGTTAATTGCAAAATCTTGTTCCAAGCTCATATGCATCGATGCTCTCTGCTCCTGTGTGTTTCATAGAACTGCAGCTCAGACCTTTACTTCCTTTCGAGCCTGTATCAAACTACTGCAGGTTTAGTTAAGGGGGTTGAGTGCATCCATCACAGGTGTATGAAATGAAGTGCTTTGAGAGTAGAAAAGAGGTATGTGTTTCTCTTACTCTTCATGGTCAAAAAAATTAAGGAAAGTCTCTAAGCAATGATTTTAAAATTATCACTGTCATTCAGCCAGCGTGTTACACTGAGCTTTGTGAACACGTAGAAGTCACAGTGACAGAATAAAAAAGCTTACAATTATTATGAGAGGGGACACATCCTTCTTGACATATAATCTGTTTTTATAGAGTGCTGAAAGAAGAAATTATCCTTATGATGTCTATTCTATAACTTCACATAACTGTGTAATGTCTGCATCTCACATGTGGAAACCTGATCAGACCACAAGTCTCCCTAGTATAGTAGACTTATTCCCAGATCTCTCCCATAAAACCCTTCCTCCCCAGCTGTAGCAAATTCTGTTCACTGGTGCATAATGTTCATAGTCATCTTATTTGTGTGTTGTCCAACAGGTGCACCCAGACTACAAGGAAACAAAAATACTTATGGTAAGTTCCCAAATACCTGTGTGCTTGCATTGGATCATGTTTCTGAAAATCTCCAGAAGTAGTGTGCCTTTGAGTACAGAAAATCATAGGTGATGAGTAAACTGGGGGTAAAGGAAGCAATCTGCATGCTTCTGCTGAGATACAGGGTTGACTATATCATATGGTTGGGCACTGAAAGGTTTTCATCCACTGGTGGGAAAGGTTTTCATCCACTGGTTGCTGTTTTGAGGGTTAAAAAAGTATGGTGGGAATCAGACTGTGCACTGCTTGGTTTCATGCAAACAGTGAGTAACTTCCCAAGGGCAGTCTAGAAAGCCTCTTGGATTAATTATATGGGGTATCCTGGTTCTGCACTAGCCAGAAACAGGATGAGGGGATGCAGATGACCATCACCCCAGCCTCTGGATTTTCCCCTTTAGGTAACACACCAAAATTTCCCCGTGTCTAAAGTGCCCAATAATATCAGCTGCACAAAACTGTCAGGTGACCCTGCTCCTGAACTACAGCAGGCCCTCTCTGCTAGTGAGCGGCAGTGCATAGAGACAGTTGTCAACATGGGATATGCGCCTGAGGATGTCCTGAAAGCCATGAAGAAGAAGGGGCAGAACATAGACCAGGTAAGAGCTTGTGCAGTGGGGAAGAAACCCTTGATTGGATGCTGATTCTGCTGAGAAACAAACCTAGGTTTGCAAAATGTATAGGGGGAATATATTTATTCTAACAAGGGGTTGCAGCCTGTAACTGCCATGGTGTTAGCCACTAGAGAAGTTGTCAGCTAGTAATAAAGGTTCCCAAAACCAAAGAAAAGAGTGTCCACACTTGTTTCTGATGAGAAACTGAGTCAACCACACCTATGGGTGCTGGGTAAGAGCTGCACTGAGCTTGGGATGGGCCCTTAGCTCCATGTCAAGCTGGGAGAGGTACTGGGCCTTCCCAGAAGCCACAAAACCATCCAAAGGAAGCTTAGCATGGCTCTATGCCATGCTTAGTGCCATGTGACAAAAAACCAGCCAACTTCCCTTGTTCTGAGCATGGGTTGCAATGCTGATGTCTATACTTGTAGAGAGGGATTTTGCCCCTGCAGGCTTACATCCCTGAAAGCCTCTTGCAAGGCACGACTGACCAACTTTCTTTAAGTGTGCTGTGTTGCTTCCTGCCTCATTGTGTTGCCTCAAACACTTGCTAAAACCAGGTCATTGAACATTAAGTGTGACAGGGTGAAGTGTGGCTCTGTGTCTTGGATCTGCTTCAAACATTTTAAAGCAGGAAGAGTGTGGCCAAACTTTCTGTGTGGGAAACCCTTGGTGAACTGTGTGCAGAGCATTGCCTGGCAGGACTGTGCCTGTTGCCTGGGGAGGAGGAGCGTCCCAGTGACTCCTTGTGGAGCTGATCTGCTTCCCACTACCTACATAACAAGAGTGATTTAAGCTGTGTACTGGAGTGAACTGTAGTATCAAATGAAAAAAATGTCCCTTAGAATGGGGTTTTTAAATACTGTTGTATTTGCAAGCTGTGTTATTTTGTGGACCTAGCATTACCTATCAGACATTTCCCCCACCTCTCAAAATTGAGGACAGATAAGAAATTTGGCAGTGGTTTCTGTGCATGTGAGCTGGGATTTGCAGCTCACTCACTAGTATGCTGAGTTGATCTTTAAAGGTTGAATGCTTTCAGATTGCTTTAGCTCTTGTGACTGACCAAGAGAAAACTAAAAGCTGAGACATCTTGACTGTTGAATCTACAGTTTCATCTTAAAAACTTGTAGTATAAAAAGCACAGTTAAACTTCTAAAAATTGGCTTGTGAGACTGTTTTGACTAGAGCAGATGATGTTCAGAGCTGGTGGGAGACCATAGGAGGACAAAAGAGCTCATCTGCTTTTTCTGAACAAGTTCTTGCATAAAGACTGTCTCACATCTACTAGGAAGATTTTTATCTGAGTTCCTGGTAAAGCCTGGGGTAAAGTCATGCTGAGCACCTCTGCATGTACAAAGACGGTATTCAGCCATGTGTTGCAGATGCTGCTGTGCAAGCTTAGTTTCTTCTCTTCATTCCCCACAGGTTTTGGATTACCTGTTCATACATGGACAGCTTTGTGAGAAGGGCTTTGATCCACTTCTTGTTGAAGCAGCTTTGGAAATGTACCAGTGTTCAGAGGAGAAGGTGAGGACACAATGTGTACAGGAATAGAGACAATGTGCAGTTCCTCTGGCTGATGTAATTCTGACTTTTGTGGTAATGCCACCTTGCTTCCAAAACTGACTGCTGAAGGGCATTCCTGTTGTGATAAAGTGACTATGTGTTAAAGCATTAGAATTATACCATGTTCCTTTATCATTCTCACTTGTGTGTATTTTTATGGAGACAGGATTTTTTCAAGACCCTGCTTATTCTGGTTGCCATGTTTTGAACCCAGAGTTCTCTTGTGGGCGAGGTGCTTGGTACAGAAACAGTCAATTTCAGAAGCAGCAAATTATCTTTTAAAACCTGCCAGCCTCCCCTGGCTGTGAAATTTTTTAATTGTTTGGCTGTTTTACAAACACCGAAAGTACAGAGACAGGAGCAAGTAGCCAGCTCAGAAGACAGCAGGATCTTTAAAAGTTTGGCTGTCTGTTGTGTGCCTAGTTATTTTATGAATTCTTTAGATGTGCAACCCAACCCCCCAGACATAGAATGGTTTGAGTTGGAAGGGACCATAAAGATCATCTAGTTCAAACCACTCCCCCTTCCCCCATAGGCAGGGACATCTGAAAGGTGCTCAAAGCCCTAACTTTTCTTGGCAACCTGTTCCAGTGTCTGACCGCCTTCACAGTAAAACATTTCTTCCTTATATCTAACACAAACTTACCCTCTTTCAGCTGAAAGCCATCCCCCCTTGTCCTATCACTCCATGCCCTTGTAAATAATAATTTTCCAGCTCTCTTGTAGCCCCTTTAGGTATTTGAAGGCTGCTACAAAGTCTTCCCAGAGCCTTGTCTTTTCAATGCTGAGCAATCCCAACTCTCTCAGCCTGTCTTCATAGGAGAGATGCTCCGTCCCTCTGATTATTTCCATGGCCTCCTCTGGACTCGTTCCAACAGGTCCACATCTTTCTTGTGGTTGGGACCCTAGATCTGAATGCAGTACTCCAGATGGAGTCTCACCAGAGCAGAGCGGGAGAATCATCTCCCTTGACCTACTGCTCACACTGCTTTTGATGCAACCCAGGATACACTTGGCTTTCTGGGGTGCAAGTGCGCACAGCTGGGTTATGTCCAGCCTCTCATATACTAGCACCCCCCATTCCTTCTCAGCAGAGCGGCTCTCAATATATTTATCTCCCAGCCTGGATTGATCCCAGTGTTTGCCCTGGCCCAGGTTCAGGATCTTGCACTTGGACTTGTTGAACTTCATGAAATTTGTACAGACCCACCTGTCAAGGTCACTCTGGATGGCATCCCTTCCCTCTAGTGTGTCAACTGCACCACACAGTTTGGTCTCATCTACTGAGGGTGCGCTCAATCCCTGTCCATGCCACAAACAAAGATGTTAAACATCACCGGTCCCAATACCAACCCCTGAAGAACACCACTCATCACTGGTCTCCACTTGGACATTGAACCCTTGACTGCAACTCTTTGAGTGTGACTGTCCAGCCAATTCCTTATGCACCATGTGGTGCACCCTTTAAATCCATGTCTCTCCAGTTTAGAGACAAGGATGTCATGTGGGAGAGTGTCAAATGCTTTGCACAAGTCCAGGTAGATGATGTCAGCTGCTACTGATGTCATATATATGCCTTCTTGCCTTTCTCGGACTTTGTGATGTGCTTGCAAACAAAGGAACAACAGTGTGAAGACGGGAGCAGTGATGTAGTTCAGTAAATGAATTTGCTATTGGCTTAACCCCAAAACTGGAAATGGCTAATCTCCTGATCTTCCATCTCAACCAATTTGATTTTGGTTTGATTTTGTCATCATTTGGCATCCCTTCCCCCAAAGTGGAACAGAGGTCCTGTAAATCACAGAGGATTCATAAAAGTCTGATCAGTCATTCACTTCTTGTTACTTTATTTTTTTTTAAATTCAGGGAGGATTTGTGGTTTATGTTGGTAGTATTGTAAACAGTGTGTCCAGTAGGATTTGTGCTAATCTCACAAGTTTGTCCTAGATCTGAAGAGCCATTTGATATCAAGGGCTACTGTGCTGTTCTCAAAGTCAACGTAACTTTAAAAAAATTCAGATGCAACAGTAGTTAGTAGATGTGGGGGAGCATGGTGACATTAATCTGAGTCTGTTAAGCCAGGCTGATAAATTTCCTACTGGGAGAGACACCCCCGCAGACTGAACTTTGGTGCCCTTTGATGAAGAGGCGTTTGGAAATGCAGGCCTGCAAACCCAGGGAACTGAAGGTGAGGCTCCTTGGGCTACTGCACTGAGAGCTCTGCCAACTGTGGTGTGAGCAGACTTTCTCCAACCATTGGAATGGGCTCTACTTGGGGTGTAGAAATCCACCCTATGGGGTGCCCAGTCACTGAAGACTGGTTGTGTGCTAAACTTCCACTGAGCACTGATCCTCTTTTCTCTTGCAAATAATGGACTGTCTGTGTCTTTCAGATGACAGAGCTTCTCCAACTAATGAGTCGATTTAAAGAAATGGGCTTTGAACTAAAAGACATTAATGAGGTCTTATTACTACATAACAATGACCAACAGAAGGCTTTGGAAGATTTGATGGCCCGTGCAGGAGCCAGCTGAAAACATAGTACTGGATTCTCATCATGCAGCAGAGCAAGACCAGGGTGACCTAATCTCAGCAAGGAGTTTGGCTTTTTGCATATAAGGGAAAATGTCTGAGCAAGCCCACCCATGTGCATCACTCCAGCATTTCTCTTTCCACTGAAAACCAACTTTCTTTCTTAAGTTAAAATTTTAAAGTGTCCTTTCCTAAGTTTCCTTTTTTCCAGCTTGGCCACAGAGAGTTTAGGCTGTCCAGTCTCTACTGGAATTGTACATAGGTAGAGATGAGGTGGTTTCTCCCACTCACCTTTGCACAGGAGTTGAACAGAACATTGTTGGTTCTGAAATTAGGATTCTTTGGTTCTTTGAAGCTGCTTTCATGGTGTCTGCTTGTACTGAATTATTTGATTGTGTCATAGTCCAGATTAACTGGTTACATTTGACCTTTAGTGCAATGGAGTTTTATTTTTTGGGGGGAAAATTAGTCGGCAACTTAGTAAAACACTGTTTCAGAAACTGTTGCTATGCATAAAGAGAGAGCCTATTCCTCTTGGGTTTTTTTACCCATGCATCCAACACTTCTGCCAGACATGAGCGTTCAATGCTGAGTGATCTGTAAATTTCGTTGAAACGGGTAAGTTGTGAATTCTGTCTGGACCTGCAACTTATGTTGGTTTTTGAACCTGAAGGCAGAGAGCTGGAGCTTAGTATTCTTAAGCCCCCATGTTTGTAGGATATTTAAGGCAATGCTCTGCTAGGAAATCAGTTCTCTTTTTGTTTTAAATAATAGTGTGATGCAGGAGGTTCCTTTCAAGCACTTTCTTTAAAAGAGATATACTCACTGCATTAGTTCCATTTCTCACACTGCTATAGAATTGCATAATAGCATCTAGTACTAGAAATCAGGTTTTTGGTTGGTTTTGATAGTTAAAGTTCTAATTACTTAAAATATCAACAGTCTTGAGGAATCTTTAAAGTAATTCACTAAATATTTTGATTCTGCTGAAGAAAAACTAACAAAATCCCCAATACAACTCCCAGTGTCATGGTTCCCATTGCTCATGCTCTTTGGCTTCAACAAATGAACAACTTGCTGGATCCTGCCTGCTCCTGTCGGCACACATGCACACTGTGTGTTGGGCAGAACAACCAGAGGTCTCCAGGCAGATGGCTGCAGTGGTGCAAAAACCACACCTAGGGATCCAAACTAGTGTTACGGCATGGAGCTGGGAGCATTGAGAACTTAGGCAGGGAAAAATGACTTGTCTCATTTCCTCAGTTTAAGTTTTTCAGTAGGCTTTAGCTCATCAGGACCCTGAAGGAGATGACATTTGTCTCTATTATGTTGTTAACTTTATATCACCAAAACATGTAATTTGGGTCCAGTGTTAACTCCTGGAGTTGTCTGTGAGGTTCTCAACTACATTAATTACCTTTCCTTAAAACAAAATGATGCTGAGAAAATATGTACCTGGTAAGTATCTAGGAAGTGTGGCAATGAATGATGAACAGGACCAGGACAGATTGCCTTGCACGTATCCCATAGTATTGAGCTTCACCAGCTTCTATTAGGGGGACTGAAATTAAAACTTATCTAAGAAGGACATTCAATGGCTGGTGGATCAGCAGCTGCTGCCTCTCTGGGTGCAGGTAAAGCAGTTGTCCAGCTTTCCTTCCCAGGTGAGAAATGTGACAGTTTGAAATGAAGAAATGGGGTTCTTGATTAACCAGAAAAGCTGGAAAACAAAACTTGAACTTCTTTACTGTCACTGCTGACAGCATTTGGTTGTGTTGCTTGTTTCAATTTTCTCACAATTAATATCCAAACAAATCTGTCTGGTACTAGACAATCTTGAAAGGGCAAAAAGTGTTGCCAGTAAAGAAACAACAATTTAGACCAAACTTCTGAATAAAATAATCTCTTCAGTTGTATTAATGTGTGTTGTTTTTCTGGTCTCCCCACTACAGTAACCACTTTGCTTATGGAGACTGTTGTAGAGGTGAGAGCAGAGAGGTGAAGATGGAAACTGATACCTGTAAAGCTGGTGGTCTCCTTCCAAAAAGATGTACCCCTCTGTGTCTTCCCTGGTGTCACAGCTCTTTCTTTGTCAGTGAGGTTTTTGGATTTACATCTGTATTAGGTTTGCATGGCCAGCTTTTGGTAGAAGAGGGGCTACGAGCATGGCTTCTGTGAGAAGATGCCAGAATCTTACCTCATGTCCCATAGAGCCAATGACAACTGGTTCCAAGATGTGCCCATTGCTGTCCAATGCTAAGTCAATTTGGAATGGTGATAACCTGTGATAACATATTTGGAAAGGGGAAAAAACTGGAACAACAGACAAAAAAGAGTTGAGAATATTTGTGCAAACTGCAGACACCAAGGTCAGTAAAGAAGGTGGGGGAGGAGGTCCACTAGGGACTGGAGCAAAGATCCTGCTTCAGCCTGTGGTGAAGACCATGGTGAAGCAGGTTGTCCCCCTGCAGCCACAGTGAAGGAGATATATCCACCCTGCAGCCTGTGGAATACCCCATGCCAGAGCAGGTGCCCCAAGGAGGCTGGGACCCTGTGGGAAGCCCATGCTGGAGCTGGCTCCTGGCAGGACCTGTGGCCCCATGGAGAGGACTTCACACTGGATCGGGTTTTCTGGCAGGATTTTGACCCTATGGGGGACCCAGGCTGGAGCAGCCTGTTCCTGAAGGACTACACCCCGTGGAAAGGACCCCATGCTGGAGAGGTTTGTGGAGGACTGTCTTCCATTAGTGGGACCTCATGCTGGAGCAGGGGAAGAGTGAGAAAGGAGCAGCAGAGATGATGTGATGAACTCCCATCCTCCCTGAGCTGATTGGAGGGGAGGAGGTAGAGAATTTGAGAGTGAAATTGAGCCTGAGAAAAAAGGAAAGGAAGTTTTAAGGGTTATTTTTTATTTCTCACTAGTCTACTATGATTTGATTGGCAATAAATTAAATAATCTCTTCAAGTCAAGTCTGTTTTGCCTGTGACCGTAATTGCTGAGTGATCTCACAGTCCTTATTTATTCCCTTGAGACTTTTGTTGTATTTTCTCCTGCCCTGTTCCATTGAAGAGGGGTAATGATAGAGCAGCTTGGGGGTGATTAACCTGGTGGATTAGGGGAGAGGCAGTTCTGAATAAACATGTAACAAATGACACAATGTAATGAGACTTGAATGTTGTTCTTGGCACTATGCATCATTAGTTACTTGGGTACTATTGTTCTCTCCTGCCAAGTTATGAACAAAATTCAGCCTGGATGTGGGAAGGTCCTGCTGATAACTGGTGTGAGGCTGGACTCTGCCCTCCTGCTAGCTCGTGAGATCACAGAATCACAGATGATGACTGCATCCCCAGTGACACTTGAAGCCTTAGGGCTTTTCCTTAGGTTCTTGGACCAGATTGATTTATGTACCTGATTTATGTACCTAGCACTACTTATGTTTTTCAGTTTGTCTTGGTTTGAAAACACAGGCATCTGCTAAAGAAGGCAGGAGACTCCCCTGAAATGGAAAATGTAAACCCCCTCCCTCCGAATTATTATAATTTTGAAATAAAGGGGTTCTCAGGCAAAGATATGGGCGTAGGAATAACAGTTCTTCATTAGAAAAGAAAATTAAAATAAAATAAAATAAAAATGCAGTAATACAAAACAATACTGACAGAGTCAGAATATGACCTGACACCCTGTTGGTCAGGGTGTTGGTAGCAGTCCAATTAAATGGTGGCTGAAGTCCTCTTGGAGTGACAGATATGGTTCTGTTGAAGTAGTGATCTTGTAGAAGGGTATAGTTTTCCTCTGGAGATCCAGTGGTGGTGTAGATGGGCCTGGTCTTCCTCTGGGAATCCAGTAGGAAATGGCTTCCTGTAGTGTTCCAAATCTCAGTTTATATCCAGGTAGGAATGCTTGGCTCCTCCCCCTGAACAGACCATCATATAATGGGATGATGTAATTTTATCAGTCATGCAGTGAGACTCAATGGCCCGTTAACAGAGGATATTTTCCAGGAGAGTGGATTGGTTGTGGAGGAGATAAAGTAAACTGCCCAATTAACAGAAGATAACTGCCCCACCTCTAACGGGAAATAGAATAAACACCCCCAAAACATATCTTACAACCCAGGACACAGTTGCACTTATCTTTTACTACAAAATATGAATTGTTTAATAAGTATTAGAATTTTCTGTATTCCAATTTCATTTTATGAATTTATACTTCTCTACTAAGTTCAGAAGTTGAAGTTTGAAGTCTAATAACTTTCCAGATTTCTAGTGATTTATAAGAAATGAGCTGATGCAGAAATTTCACACCATACTGCTCAAATTCTAGAAGTCAATATGAAACACGCATATGAGGATCAGGAAACATTAAGATTCTGCAAAAGAGTATATGTTAATTATATTCATAGAATATCCTGAGTTTGAAGGGACCCACAGGGATCATTGAAGTCCAAGTCCTGGCCCTACACAGCACCATCTCCAAGAATCACACCATGTGCCCGAGAGTATTGTCCAAATGCTTCTTGAACTCTGTCAGGCTTGGTGCTGTGACCACTTCCCTGGGGAGCCTGTTACAGTGCCCAACCATCCTTGGGGTGAATAACTTTTTTCTAATCATAGAATCATAGAATGGTTTGGGTTGGAAAGGACCTTGAACACCATCTAGTTCAAGCTCCCCTGCCATGGTCAGGGTCACCTTCCACTAGACCAGGTTGCTCAAAGCACTGTCCAACCTGGCCTTCAACACTTTCAGGGATGGGGCAGCCACAGCTTCTCTGGTCAACCTGTGCCAGTATCTCATCATCCTCACAGTAAAGAATTTCTTCCTAACATTTAATCTAAACCTACTCTTTCAGTTTGAAGCCATTCCTCCTTGTCCTGTTGTTGCCTATAATCAAAAGAGAAAAAACCCTTGCAACAGTGTTAGAATAGTAAAGTAAAAAGCAGACCTTTATTTGGAAGCTTCTGGGTATTCTGGTAGTGATGGGCACACCTGGCACAAGATTTCTACAATTTTATAAGGTTAATTAATTAGAATATCTAACAGGTACAAGCAATAGGAGATTAAGTTGCTCCAGTAACCCGCCCCTGGGTCAACCCCTTGGAGTTGGTCCAAGGGCTTCTTTGCCCCACTTCTTGTTGCATCTTATTTTAGATACCTGTCATAGTTTTACATGAGAAACATTTAAATAAGTGATACAAAACTTCCAGTCACTGGAAGGCTGAACACACCTCTGTGAAAAAACACATGTTAAAAGATGAAAGAAACCTGGAAACTTCCTCTTCTACTTCCAGCCAGGAGCGAAGTAACACAGCTGGGCGGCCCCTGCCACAGGGCTGGGCCAGCCGGCCCTACTGGGCTGGGCCCCCTTCCCCCCGGGCTGCCTGCTGCCCCCCCCTTCCCCATCAGCTGCTGGGCAGTAAAAGGGGGATGCTCCAGGGCCGAATAGAGTTGGCCTTACTAACATCTAGCTGCTTTCTACACCCCCCCCCCCCCCCCCCTCAGCCTGGGGCCCAGCCAAGTCCGGTGGGTCGACACTGGGATTTTTACCCCCGTGGAATTTGCCCACAACCATTGGGCAAGGGTGTTATAAATGATCAATCGAAAAGCCAAATTTATCAAAATGCGAAAAAGATTTTTTTTTTCCACGACCAAAATACGGTCCTCAAAAATCCCATAGACAAAGAGACAGTGTCAAGCCCGGGATTGGCGCTGGGTGAACCTAGATCTGACCTCTATCGCATCAGACCTTCCCCTGTTCGCCAGCGCCGCTTCTTGCAGGGCTATTTTATGCAATTTTTTATGCCTGAGGCATAGGAGTCCCAATTTCTTTTGTAACTCTGCATATTCAAGACAGTTTCTTTTACTGTGCAGAGCTGGACAATTGCTGTTTCCTGAGCAGTAGCTGGTGTTAATAGTGTCAGGGGAAGTAGCGTATTCAGATGTATTTTTCTGGCGACTTCTGTTGACTTGATCGATGGTATCAGTAGGGTGATGATCATCCTTGGGCATTTTCTGATCACTTGGGAGAGTGGCAATCATCGCACTGGCCACATCTATTCATAAGTTAACTGGGTATTGTTCTCCTGACGCCTTCAGGAGTCTCGAGATTCCAAGTAGACATCTGCCTCTGGGCTGCTTGCGGTAAGAGACTCGTTTGGATTTCAAAATCTTATAAAATATGTTCTCTCTATAAGCATGAATTATTTCATAACATATATTGCAATCCCTCCCCTTCAATAGAAACACATTAATTCATGCTCCCAATACAACCCATATGACTATTATTTATATATTTTTCTACATCTACCCTCCACCTCCAAGGATCTCCTACAAAGAGAAGGGCTTATTTAGACTCTCGGCATGCCCTGTTCTCCTTGTGGGATTCCTTGATAGCCATTGTCACTATTCTCATTACTTCTGACTTGTTTTTCAAATTTTGCAAGGACTTCAGCAGCACTCCTTGTACATCCGCCCTCTCCCAGGCTCATGATCCTGGATACGTTGTTTCCGGAAGCCAAATCCGGGTCCACGGGCACAACTGCTATTTGCATACCCTGTACCACGGAGTGTATCAGTCTCATAAAACAAGGTATTAGACATGGAAGGAATATGACTCCAGCTACTGAACACATTACAAAAAATAATATTTTGTTCCACCAGGCTCCATCGAATAATCTGTCCCACCAGGTTGGCTGTAAAATAGAATTCCATTTCTGAACTGGGACATGAGCCACCTTCTTTATTTTTGCTGCCAAACCTGTTATGGTTTCTCCATAATCATCAATCTCAATGCAGCATTCTGACTCATTGAATTTTCCACACACTCCCCCTTCCTTGGCCAACAAATAGTCTAACGCTATTCAATTTTGGTACACAAAAGCCCGCACCTGAGTGTGCTGGCGGATTAACAAGTCAAGGGCCTCTGAGGTGTGATTTGACACTATCTCTACCACTTCCTGCAGCCTGATTAGTTGGTTCAGTAGATAAATTTGGGTCCTATATCCCTGGCTTCTGTCATGAGCCCAAGTGGCTGGTCCATAATAATCAACTATTCTTGCCACCGGCCACTCTTCCTCTCCCCAAGTCTGCCTGCCACTTATGACAGGGATCATTTTCTTCAGACTACTCCCTGTTTAGGGTCTCATATAATGAGGCCCCTAGCAGGTTGCTTTTTGTTTGGGGGAGAGTGAAGAACACGGATCAGATCATGCCAAAAGTGCATGATCCCTTTCATCTGGGAGGTAACTCGCTGTAGGCCTTTTTCCCGCAAATCCAACAAATTCCATCTGGGGCTTTCCATTTTATGTTTGTTTTCCCTGGTTCTCTCCAGTATTCTCTCATTTCCCCCAATGATTGGTAAGGGTTAGCTCCGGAGCTCTTGACCCAGCAGAGTCCAATCTGACCATTCCAGTCGCAATTTGATTCGTTTTTCTGACTCCAATACCCTGTAGGAGGTTCTGGTTGCCAGATTTTGCTCCTACAACTCAAATTTACTGCTATAGTGGATATACACGGGGTATATCCCATAATTTCAGTATATTCCTTTCCCTCTCAGCTGATGCAAACAGTTCCAATCACTCCCTGGTCTAACACCCATCCCTCAGGTCTCTGCACCAATTTCGAGACCCATGGATTGTCCCACTTAAAAGTTGGTCCAGAGCTAAACTCTCACCTTTCCAGCGCCATTTTTCAGCAGACTGACTTCACCCCCCACAAATCCAACAATTTGAAAATCCCAATTCTGTTGTAATTTCTTGGACCAAATCAATGAATAGGTTCTGATCTGACGAAGTAGACGGGAGACTTGCTCATCCTTCTAATGCAGCAAAATCTCAACTTTATTGATTAACAGCAATACTTTTATAATCACAATAATAAGGCTCATGCATATTGCCAAACTAGAGCTCACCATTGGTCAACTATAAAAAGTCAGTCCCACCTTTTCTCAAGATGTTTGTGGCTTCTTTTTACCTCCTGTTTTCACATAGTTTATAAAACAACTTCTTGCTCAAAGAAACCATGTCCTTGAATTAGGCAGATGTTACCTACTCAGATGCTCTTTCTCACGGTACTTTTCCCATGGACTATGTCTCAGTAAGAAAAAACTGCCCACATTTTCCCCCGTTTTCTTTTTTGAGCAAGAAGCTGTTTGCCACATCTTTTCGTATCAAGCAACTGACTATGTTTTAAAATACAGATGAAAATACAAAGCAAAACAAATAAAAGCATCAAAACTATGCTTAAAATAGTGCATATACTAAAAGGCTCCTTAACCATAATTCTAAGCTTAAGCTTTTTTAAGTAATACAACACATATCTTTAAATTCTCCATCTCTATCCTCTTGTGCTAAAAGCAAAAAACCTATAATAGCTTTATTCTAAAACATTACATAATAAGCATTTCATATATCTTATAGTAAGCCTATCTAAAATCTATATTTTCTTATTCAGTTTATCTTTAACCCAGCACCCTGTTTTGTGAAATTTATTGCCTTATTTGCCACACTTCCAAATAAAATAGTTGCTACTACTACTTAATACAGCTTAGTTTAAAAACCTAAATTCTTCTACGTTTAACTATTGCTTATGTTTATACACTCTTACATTAAAAAAGATACATTAAAATGGAATAGTGATAGTTTTCTCAAATAATACGGCCCCCTCTGTGGTTTTACTGGTATGCCATTTCAGAGCTGAGTCTAAATTAGGCCTATTTCACTCTGTTCTTATTTAGATCTTGGGCATTTAAGAGTCAATGCTTAACCTACTCCCCCCTTGCGGGTTGCCTGCAAGGCCGGCACCTGAACTCCCAAAAAGATCTGACTCCTCTGGGGGAGATCGCAGGGATGTGTTCAAGGACAATATGAACTTACACTGCTGGCATCCATCCTGTTTGCTTTGATGTTGGCAATGGGCCGAAAAAGACAAGTTCTTATATAAACTGTCACTGTTCCCAAAACCACGAAATTCCCCTGAAAACCAAACAGGTAAATTTATAAAACAAGTTTGAAAAATATTAATAATTCTTCCTAAACTAAAGCAAAGCGATGATTGATTAACACTTGTAATCTGATCAAGCACTGATCTGGTTCTTTGTTGGGATCTCTGCTAATTGGCCTTATCAAGGAATGCTGTGTTATGGGCACTGTGAAAAATGTATGTATTTTATAATTGGCTTTTTGCAAATACTAAAATGAACATTATATGTGCTGTGTTAGGAAGTAATGCAGTATTAATATAGGTTTAAGCCATAAAAATTGTTAAAATAAAAACTATGCTATGTAAGCTGCTTTGCTAAACAAAAAAGTCTTGCAGTAAGATAGCAGCTACAAAACACTTAAATCACTCAGAGAAAAGAAATTTACTGCCCTCTTATCAGAAGAAACAAACTTCTTCCCGTTTTGAAGGCACTGTTAAGAATAGAAGGAAGAAGTTGACCCTGACCAGACAGACCTGTGTTTGAATGGAATTTAAGCAATATGCAAAAGGCTATTATTTTCAAGGGTTAATACTTTGTTAACAGGTGTCCTTTTTCAGCCTCATGATGCCCAGAAAAAAGTACCTGGATGTCTGCAACTCTGCTTTTATTGTCTCATATTGTCTTGCTTTAAATTGTCCAAATTACTATAACTCCAATTGTATTACTATTTTCATAACCATTCCATTACTATTAAACTTTTAACAATTTCAAAAGCAAGTGATTGGCGTTTTTCACAATTATACTAATTGTCTATACTTCGCAAAGACAATATGAGACTTACTCTGAGCTGTAACCCTTTCAAATGATATGCTTTAGTTCTTAACAATAACAAATTAGGATCTTTTGCTCAGGTGTTTTAAAATGCTCTAAAGCCAGACTGACTCTTAATCTTGTTTGTTCTTGTAGCTCTCTCTGCTAGCCCTTAAAATTATGGTTAAATCAGCACCTGTTACATCACAATTCACATACTACAGACTGTTCTTATCCAAAAGGTTTTGCCACAGCTCTCGCAATACAAAATTACTCAAGCAGCACAATCAGGTTATTACAGTCAAGACATTTTTGACCCGCTGGACCCCGTATGTAAAATTCTAACAGCGACCCAACAGTTGTAATCAGTCCTCCAAAGGTCCAGCAGCAGGTCACAGTCCCGTCGACAGCCTTCGAGTGTCCTTTCAGCTGTAACAGCAGCGATCGCAGATTGCTTGTCAGTCACTGCATCAAAAACAGGCTAAGTCCACCTGGCAGGTACCCACACAGCCCCCGTATCTCCCCTGTTTTCTTTTGCAACTGAGTCAGTGCACTAAGGAGGTATTTGGGACCATGGCAAATTGTCAGGTGTATAGACAACTCTGAGTCCCGCCGATAAACTTGGCCTTGAGTAACACATTGCATAATTTGCTGAAAAATGTGCTGCTGCTCCGGCGTAACACAGCTCGGACTTGTCAGGTCTGTGCTTTTAAAAAGTGGACTTAAACCAGTCAGCAGCCTGTTCGGTATTCCAAAAATCGCCCCTTGTTAATTTGAAGTGCTGGAAAGGGAGTGTGTAGCATAACCACAATTGTTCCGGTAAAATCCTCATCAATAATTCCAGGTAAAACAAATAATCCAAGCATAGAGGCAAATGATGTCCCTGAAAGCAGTACACCCATCGCTCGACCTCGCATAACAATAGGTCCTTTAACTCTGTCAGGGTGTTTTGTGGGTGCGGAGTCCTTAGCGTGATTTCTACAGCGGCTTCCAGGTCCAGCCCGAGGCTTCCTGTGGTGACAGGTTGGAAGCAGGCACATCGGTAGCATCGCGTACGGTTGTCTGTTAGAGCCTCTGTTGGAGCCGGCTTAACTGTGTCGGACCTTGAAGAGGTGCAAGGGCAGCTAACCCCTGATCTTGGGAAACCTTTACCTGTAACCTTAACCCCAGCTGTTTGATAGCATATCCCAGGAATACTTTTGATCCTACCGGCATCTGAGCTATTCTCCCTAATGCCTCTTTTATGGCCCAAATCGCACCTAACGTGTCAAGCACATTTCTCGAAGCCTGCCTGCTGTCCTGAAGAGCACACTGTTTCAACATAGCCTCTGCCGCATAATCAGGTACCCCTGCTTTCTCTATCTCTGCAGCAGCGTTCTCTATAAACAAACCAAAAGATTCTTCCTGGCCCTGCTTAATTCCAGGTTCTTTTACTCTGTCTATAGCCAGTCTAATAAATCTCATAGCCTCTCGGCACTTATCTGGTCCTGTCAGGGCCTCAGCTTCAGTGCAAAGAAACACTCCTAGCTCCATAAACTCATCAGCTGTCACTCCGAACTGACTAACTCTTGATCGCAACCGTGATAACAACTTCCAGTTAAGCGTAGATGTTATTGCTTGCAGACCTCCCCCCGCCTGAGTTGAAAAAGTAACCGGGCATGTTATTTGTGTAGCTGCCGCAACTGCATCGTCATCCCCCTTCTCCAAGCCCTCCTTTGCCGGCGCGGCCCAAGCCTCCCCCCGTCCCGTGGCAGTGGCCCCCGCTAGGTCGTTTTCCGTCCCAGGGATGGGCTCACTGCTCAGAGGGAGGGCAGCCGGGGCCGGTTTTGGCCATGAATCATTCCCTCCGGGGGGTGCAGACGGCTCGCTCGCTGCCTTGGTACCAAAATCAAAAGGCGGTGGTGCCGGGGGAGGCAAAGACACCCTATTGAACACAGGGGGTAATATAGCATCTTGGGATAAATCCCCCTCATAGGTTCCGTTTTTTGTATAAGCAGCAAATGCCTGCACCGCTGCTTTGTCTTCTGCTTGATACTGCAGAAACTCATTACGACTCACCCTCCAAAGTTTCCCTATCTTTTCAGCTGTCTTATCATCATCTAAAGTAGCCTCCCAGAACACATCCCCAAACTTACTCCACTCTGTTATCTCATGTACAGTATGAGGATTTACGAATATTCCCTTAATATACCCATATGCGAGGAGTCCCGGTAACTCCTTTTTTAAATCTATCCCCTTAATCCGTCGCTTTTGCAAGAAAGCGGTAAATAAATCATATGCTGCTTGCCTTTCCATACCTAATTCGTCAGCGCTGTTGCAGCCCCTTCAAGGTCTCGGCAGCATGTATCGGCCAGGCTCGTCTGTACGGTCACCCAGAGCACGGTGCGGCCTTACTAGCCCTCCTCGTTCGCACTTATTTGCCGTCCTTGCTGCTTAGGACCCGAACTGTCTTACGTCCTCGTCCGTGGCTCGGGGTCACCATTTGACGAAGTAGACGGGAGACTTGCTCATCCTTCTAATGCAGCAAAATCTCAACTTTATTGATTAACAGCAATACTTTTATAATCACAATAATAAGGCTCATGCATATTGCCAAACTAGAGCTCACCATTGGTCAACTATAAAAAGTCAGTCCCACCTTTTCTCAAGATGTTTGTGGCTTCTTTTTACCTCCTGTTTTCACATAGTTTATAAAACAACTTCTTGCTCAAAGAAACCATGTCCTTGAATTAGGCAGATGTTACCTACTCAGATGCTCTTTCTCACGGTACTTTTCCCATGGACTATGTCTCAGTAAGAAAAAACTGCCCACACTGATCAGGGGCAGGTAGCCCGCTGTTGGCATACTGTTTCTCAAGTTGTTCATACTCTTCACTTAACGTCTTCAGTCTTTCTTGCTCCACTCTCTTCTTTCTCAGCTCCGACTCCCTTCTTTTCAGTTCCTGAATAATCTGTTTCATCTTGCCCTCAGGATCTATCCCTTCTTTATTCCTTGCAAAACCGACAGCCCTATCATACTGCAGACAAACTCTATCATCGTTTGCCTGGACAAGATCCAGCATGACAGGCTCCCTATTTAGGGTGAGCTTTCTATCATACTTCAGATTTCTCCCAACCCAGTACGTTCTCCCATTGATTATACACATTTCTAATTTCGAATTATCATAACACAATGGATTGACTTGATGGTACGCTACAAAAATCGATTGCATCTTTCCCCCGACCCACATTGTCTGATTACATTGGTTACAAATGGGGATTGACATTGGTTCCGCATTTCTTTTCAGTATTCTGTGGCTGAGCTTGCCTGACCGCCCGTTCCCAACTCCAGTCTCTGAATCAAAACACAACACCTCTTTGCCCACTCTGCATAATTTCACCCGAGTGCCGTTTATCGCACAGTACCTGCCTGGCTCCCTGATGCAATCCTCCAGGGCTTGGTATGCTGAGATCCCCCCTTTTCCTTGTCCAACCAGGACAATCTGGGTACACTCACTTCACTCATCCCCGGGGTTCCGTTCCCCGGCATGGAGTGGGGTCTCAATGTGCAGACTCAGCGTCCCACACACATCTAGGCTCAGGCCCATTAGGATTCCCCATAGGCCTACTTCTCTGCCTTTGCCTGTGCCCCCTGGGGTGCCACCAGTGGCAAGGAAGACCATCTTCATGGCAGCAGGAGTACTCTTCAGGGAATACATTCTCTGACCATGCTGCATACCTCCTTTTAAAGGCCCCCCACCTCGATATCTTGACTGCATCTGAGCTTAACAGTACCTTGATCGATTTCCAGCACTCGACATTAAGGATTTCTGCCTTTGAACTGAGTTTTCCATGCACTCTGTTCTGGAAAATGTGGAACCACTCCTGTGAATCTAATTCAATAATACCAAAATTTGTGGCCAGAGTTAAGATGCAGTCAGTCAGCTCAAGCTCTTCCTCCAAACACTGAGTGCACAACCCCTTCAGTCTCTGTCCCCTCCTACAATGTACAAAAAGACTTCCTGACAATATTCACACTTTAAGTGCGCAAATGGATAGCACACAAAATTTGACAGTATACAACCTATCCGTTCACCATCGGTCATTTATGTGGACAACGTAGCTTGATCTTTAGGTCACCTGGGAAAGAGGTGATCCTCCACTCAGGAACCTCCTCCTGATGCTGGACCTTTTTTCACCCTGGATGCATGTGTCCAACCTTTCTCCGCTGTCTGAATGGCCTTGTCTGTTGTCAGAAGGACAAGAAAGGGACCTTCCCAATGAGAGGAGAGGGGTACAACTTTCCACACTTTCACAAGTACTCTGTCACCCAGTTGAATTTTGTGCATAGCAAATCCCAGAGGAGCGCTCTGGGATACCATCCCGTTTCCTTAGTTCCTGTAAATTCTTATTTATCGCTATCAAGTAAGGTTGAATCTGACTATCCTCCAGCCTGGGGTGTCCCACCAGCATCCCATGCTTATATGGCATTCCATACAGCATTTCAAATGCTGAGAGCCCAGTCTCTGAGTGAGGCATAGTTCTGATATTAAGCAAGGCAAGAGGGAGGACATCCGGGTTTCCAATATCAATTTAGATAATTGCGCCTTCAAGGTCTAATTCATCCTTTCAACTTGTCCTGAACTCTGGGGATGCCATGGGGTGTGGTATTCCTACCGAATGCCTAGTGCCTCTGCCAATTGCTTAATAATTATTGAGGTAAAATGAGTTCCCTGGTCGGAATCTATGTAATTCACCACCCCATATCAGGGTACAATCTCCTCCAACAGTTTTCTGGACACAGTTTGAGCTGTCGCACTTGGGCTCAGAAAAGCTTCCACCCAGTGAGTCAGTTTGTCAACTATCACAAGCACAAATTTGTACTTTTCCACCCTGGGCAGTTCAGTAAAATCAACTTGAATCCTTTCGAAAGGTCGGTACACAATGGGAAGACTTCCCAGGATTGTCTGTTGTGCCTTAGTCTTGTTAAATTTCTGGCAGATCAGACATCCCTATACCTCCTGTTTTGTCAATTTGTAAATTCCTCTGCATCCAAAAAACTTCAGAAATCGTTCTGCCAGGACCTGAGCCCCCCAATGTGTTCGCTGGTGCAGCCTCCTCAAGATTCTCCTGGTAAAGCCTTTCGAAACTAATTCTCTCCCGTCTGGTAATTTCCACTTACCTTCCTCCAGTTTTCCCCATATTTTCTCATAGCTCTCAATTTCCTTTCAGGAGGGTGGAGGAAGGTGGTCTGGGACCTCAATTCCTTCGATCTCTGGGGTACTTACCGTCATCAATGCTGCGTTTTTGGCCTCTTTGTCTGCCAAGTTGTTCCTCTGGATCAGAAACTGCATCCCTGCCGGATGCCATTTCACATGAACAACCGAAATTTCCTCTGGCTCCCTTATCGCTTCCAAAATTTGCCTGATCAATTCTCCATGCATCAGTCCCTGTCCTCGAGTGTTGATCAGCCCCCTTTCTTCCCAAATTTTTCCAAAGGTGTGAACTACCCCAAAGGCATACCTAGAATCTGTGAAAATCATTTCCTTTCTTCCTTTCAGCCCTTTCAAAGCCCTCAAAACTGTGTACAGTTCACAAGCCTGTGCTGACCATCCTGCATTCAGAGGACCCGCTTCTATCACTTTTCCCGATTTCCCATCTACAACCGCGCATCCTGATTTTCTTTTTCCCTTGATCACTCTGCTCAATTCGTCCACGAACCACTTTTCTCCCTCTTCCAATTCTTCCTCTTCTAAATCTGGTCTTATTTTGGTTTGCAACTCCACTGTTTCCATACAGCCATGAACAAGCCTTTCCAAGGCTTCCCCGAACAAAAACTGGGCCGGATTTTGGGCTGTCGTTGTTCGCAATTCCAAATCTGGTGAGTGGATCAAAATGGCTTCACACTTCAGCAATCTAGTGTCCATAAGCCATTTATCTGCCTTTTGTTGTAGTATACCCTGCACGTTATGCGGCGCGAATAATACCAATGGGGACCCAAAAGTTACTTTCTTCGCCTCTTCCACCAACAATGCCACAGCTACAATAGCTTGCAAGCACGTGGGCCAACCCCTGCTTACAGGGTCCAGAAGCTTAGACAAGTAACCGACTGGTTTCCTGGCCCCAGCCCAGTCCTGCGTTAGCACACCGTGGGCTGTGTGACTGCTTGTAGAAAACGCCACAAGCCTGGCCAAGGCACCATGGAGGATTTAACAATGGGAATGCTGACACAGCAGCAGAGAGGTGTTCCGACCCCAGACTCACAACTTATCTTTGTACCCTTATAAGGAGAAAAGTCTTGTTAACCCTACAATTGGTCGCTTGTAGTCCTCCTAACCTTTGTTCATTGGTCAAGTTTGGAGCCTGGCCAAGGGTATAAAAGTAGCATACTGTACCCTACTAACTTCGGAAGAAGAAGAACTGGGTCCTTTCACGACCCCCTGAATAAACCATCTTTGTGGAACAGTCGGTGTCTCCTCTTCTCCTCTCTCTACGTCTGTCTGAAGCCCTATGCCCGGGGAAGCCAAGCCTAGCAGCAGCTGAAATCCCAAAGAGCTGACAATCACTATAAGAGTTGTTATCACCCTGCTAGCTGGACGGCTCTCCCGTGGCTTGGGTCCGAGCGAGCTGGCCTCCGGTACTCTTATCCTCCTGGGGATAGAGGTCTCAGGCCAATGCTCCGCTAATAAGACCCCCCATGGCTTCATAAACTGCTGACATCCACAAACAGCTGAAATGGCCATTTCACATCAGTGAGGCTCAGCACTGGTGCTGCCACGAGTGTTTCCTTCACT
Source organism: Geothlypis trichas (assembly GCA_009764595.1). NCBI lineage: Eukaryota > Metazoa > Chordata > Aves > Passeriformes > Parulidae > Geothlypis > Geothlypis trichas. Next base: position 13,159,262 of record CM019934.1, on the reverse strand, counting down.
CCCTGAAATTCATCCTCGTCCTTTTCTGTCCATTTGATTTTGTCCGTGGTGAGTTTTTCATATAAAAACTTCACCTTTTCACTGTATCCTTCAATCCATTGCCGGCAATATCCCAACAACCCCAGTAATTGTCTCACTCTCTCTCTTTGTCCGTGGGGGAGGCAGAGCGATAATCCCTGCCACCCTTTCAGGATCTAGTTTCTTCTTTCCCTTGGTTAGCCAATGTCCCAAATACCTGACCTCGGGTTCTGTGAACTGCAGCTTTGACTTTGACACTTTTAATCCTTTTTCCCCCAGGAAATTCTAGAGCTCGATAGTGCTCATCCTTACATCCTTCTCCCTCAGACCTACAATCAACAAATCGTCTACATATTGTAACAATTTCGTTCCTTCCACTGGTACAAAGTGACTCAGCACTTGTTCAAGTGCCTGCCTGAACAAATTCAGGGAATCTACAAAGCCTTGAGGCAATGACGTCCACCTAAATTGCTGCTTTCTGTTCGTTTCTGGGTCTTCCCACTGAAACACAAAGTAATCTCTGCTGTCCTTCGCTAAAGGACAAGTCCAGAAAGCAACTTTCAGGTCAATCACACTGTACCACATGTCCTCAGGAAAGATGTTATTCCAACATTCAACAAAGTGTAAGGATTTGAAACCGAGGGGAACAGTGTCTTAGTCCTCTGATTCACAGCCCTTAAATCTTGTACTAGCCTGTAGCTACCATCTGGTTTTCGCACTGCCAAAATTGAGGTGTTGTATCTGGACATGCACGGTTCCAACAGTCCCTTTTTCACAAGTTCATCAATCACCGGTTTCAGTCCCCTTCTTCCCTCCATAGGGATAGGGTACTGTTTGACCCGAATGGGGTCTTCTGGCCTCTTGATTTCAATGTGAATTTGCTCTATGTCCAATCTCCTGGCCTCCCCTTGGATATACCAAACCTTTGGGTCAATTTTCTCCTCGTCCTGGGCGGTGAGTTGATACAACTTCACTGTGAGCTGGGAATCCTGTACTGCTAGACCAATTTCCAGTGCCACTATCAAATCCCTTCCCAGCAGATTGAATTCTGCCTCTTCTATTAACAACATATTTCCAATGCATTGCTTGTTTTCTGATTCTATTTCAACATTTTTTATGATCGGAACCTTAAATGGTTCACCCTTTGCCCCGACTACCATCACTGCGTCATTACTCATAGAGCAGCCTTGTAGTAATTGTTGCACTGTGGTCCATTCAGCTCCAGAATCTACTAAAAACCATACCTCCTGCTGGTGGGGTCCTACTCTCAATTTTATCAAGGGCTCCTTTGGTGTTCCGGACCCCAAACTAAAAACCCCCGACACCTCTAAACTTCCTGAAACATTTTCTCATCTTTGTCCTTCTTGGGACAATTCTGCCAAATGTGTCCCTTCTGCTTGCAGTAATAACACTCAAAGTCCTTTTTCTGGTTGTTTGAGCCCTTACCTTGGGAAGGGTTCTGTTTCTTCTCCAGCACTGATTTTGCCAGGTCTCGGACCTGTTCCTGTTTTTGTGCCTCCCTTACTGCAGCCGCTAACACTTTTGCCTGAATTTTCTGCTTTTCTTCATCTCTCCTCATGTAGATTTTCTGGGTTTTCCAGAGCAATTCCTGTAATTCCCTATCCTGCCATCCATCTATCTTTTCCAATTTCTTCCTTATGCCTTCCCATGATTTTGCCACAAATTAGGTTTTCAACAGGACCCCCCCAATCGAGGATTCAGGGTCTGTCCCAGAATACATTCTGAGGTTTTTCCAGACCCTTTCCAGCCACTCTGTGGGTGTCTCATCCTTTCCCTGGCATTCTCTGAGCACCTTACTAATATTTTGCCCTTTTGGCACTGCCTTCTGAATATCTTGTATCATCATATTTCTAAGATTTATCATTTTCTGTCTACCTTCTTCCATCTGGGCATTCCAAGACGGCTTCTGATCCTCTCGCTCCCCCTGCGGGTTCCTGTGTTCCCAGTCTCTGATCACGGTTTGTCTGATCATCTCCCTTTCCTTATTGTTGAGCAGCGATCTCAAAATCACATTGAGATCCTCGTAAGTGTAGATGCTGGTCGCCAGGAACTCGTCTAATCTCTCTGCCACCCCCAACGGATCATCCATCGGTTTTTCCATTTTTTTCTTGAAAGCCCTCACATCTCTGGTGTCGACCGGCGCGTGTACGAAGCCAATGATTCCCAGAGCTGTCGGTACCTCCTTTAAAGGGAGGAGATTGGGCTTTTCCTCCTTGTCTCCACTTTTACCAGTGGTCACTTTCCTCGTCCTTTGCCTTGTTCAATGGGCCGGAGGAGAGCTAGCTTGGTTCATGGGAAGGATCTGTTTCTCCTCAGCTTTGGGCAGTGGCAGGGGCTGGGGCTGCTCGCATGGGAACGGAGGTGCCGATGCCTGTTCACGTGGGAGGTGAGGTGCTGTTGCCTGCTCTGGCAGAGTTGGAGGAGCCGTGGCCAACTCCGGTGGGAGCGGTGGCACTGAAGCCTCACCCTGCAGGAGTGATGCCTCTGGAAGCGGCGTGGGTACCGGAGGTACCTGGGCTTGTGCGGGCTGGGGTGGAGGGACTAGATAGGGAGGTGGAAGGTTCTCCAGCAGCTCCCATTCCCTGCCCCGGGTTGCTGAGCGCCTGTGGGTTCTTATTGGGAACAATCCCGAGAAAGCAAATTTCCACATCTCGGCAAAATTTCCAAATCTCTTCAAAATTCTATGGGTACTGATCGACTACATGGTTGTACAGGGTCTCGCACATCCATATTTTGAAGGTGCCGAAAACTGGCCAGACCACGTACTTTGCGATCTCCTTTCCTCCCCACTTTTCCATAGAAAAATTGACCATCTGTTCCTTGGATTTCCCTACCCTCCTGGGGCTGTCTTCCCAATGTTCTAACATCCACCCCAATGGGCTTCCCCTTGGGATTTCAGGCAAAACCTTCTCAGGAACCTGGGTAGGGTTTCCCTGGGGGTTTCCCTGGCACTTGCTCTTTTTCAGTCCCATTTTTCGAAAAAAAAAACCCTTTTGCTATTTTTCTTACCTCAAGTCCTTTTTGGTTGGGATTCTCGGCCCGAATCCCGAGTCTCTGTCTGTACCGGTTTCTTAGTTTGTGAATAAATACCAGTTTACTTGGCCACACGGAGAACTGTTCCGTGGGTTTTTCAACTGGTAAAGAGCTCTCTTACCTGATTTTTCCAGATCAGAAGGTTTACCAGCTCCCCATAAGTTAACATGATCCATCATCAAACTTTTAGAAGGCTTGTAGAAAATAAAAAGGACTTCACGATGGCAGGGTTCCCCCGGTGGCTGTTATCAGTGAAGAAATTAAAAACCAGGAGAAAACTGGTTTTTTTCATCTTGTAAAACAATCTCCATAACATTTACAAGAGAAATTCCTCTCCCTAAATAAACTAAAGAAAAACTATTTTAGAGGTAGTAAACTAACTAGAAATTTTAGGTTTTGTTTCTTTACATTATCAGTAGAAAAGAAAAAGTTGTGGAGAGAGGAAAAGTGTTCTGAAAGGTTTCTTTTAATTCTTACTACTTTCTTTTACCTTTAATTACAATTAGTAAATTTTTCTTTACACCCTTTTAAGGTTTTAAACCTACTTTACCTTTCTCCTAATCCTATCTCGCAACAATAAGTGAATACATTAGTAATTAAATAACACCAAACCCACTACACTCTTTAATACATTAACCAAGAAATCACAAAATTAATAAAATCTCAAATTAATGAACCAAAACCACATCAGCCCCCTACTTGGAATAAGACTAAACAATATTTCAGGAATTTATTACAAGGTTAGCTTATTGTTCTAAAATCTAGGGGAAAAGGGTAGTGTGAAAAACGCCAATCACTTGTTTTTAAAATTTTAAAAGTTTAATAGAAATAAAATGGCTATAAAAATAGTAATATAATTAGAGTAATAAAAATTTGAACAATTTAGATTAGGATGAGACAATAAGAACAAAGAGTTACGGACAGTCCAGGTACCTCTTCCTGGGCAGCATAAGCCTGAAAAAGGATACACGTTAACAGAGGATTAACCCTTAAAAACAATAGCCTGTTGCATATTCATACACCTCATACATGATGCATAAATTACATTCAAACAAAGGATTCTGACTGGTCAGTGCCAGCTTCTTCCTCTTAATCCTAATGGTGTCTTCAGGGCTGAGTGAGGCGGGAAGAAGTTAGTTTCTTCTGATAATGGAGCAATAAATTCTCTTTCTCTGAAAGATTTAGGTGTCCTGTGGTTGCTATCTCAGTGAGAGTACCTAATTCCTTTCTTAAAAAAATATCTCACATACATAGTTTCTATTTTAACATTATGTTATAGCCTAAAACTATATTTAACACACTACTTAAAAAATTAATGCAGCATAACTTTCTAACATAGCACATATAATATTCATTTTAATATTTGAGAAAAGACAATCATAAAATACTCATTTTTCACAGGTAGGAAAAGTACTGGAGCTACAGCCATGCCTTAGCAATCTAAAAAGCTACAAATATATGAAAAAAATATAAAAAGCTTAGGCATCACTGTCACTACAGTTCCTGATGAAGGGTCCCTCTCTAGCTTCCTTGTAGGCCCCCTTCAGATACCAGGTTTCTATGAAGTCTTCACACAGCCTTCTCCAGTCTGAACAGCCCCAACTTTCTCAGCCTGCCTTCATAGGGAAGGTGCCCTAGTTCCCTTATCAATTTCGTGGCCTTCCTCTGGACTTGCTCCAACAGTTCCATGTCCTTCTTATGTTGGGAGCACCAGAACTATATGTATCATAAAGTCACCCTGGCTAATTAAAATTAAGACTAAAGGAATTTAATGTTGTTATTAGCATTTAACAAAATATTTCTAAGCTTTTGTGTGAAGTGAATTCCAAAGAGAGTTGTGACTGAATTTCAACCATCTCCTAAACTTCAGGAAATTATAGCATCTTGTTCACACTACCATGGTCCCTACTATTAGTATCTTTTTCAACAGGAGGTGTGCTGTCTTTGAGGAGATGTGCATAATTTGATGGCATCAAAGTACCTTTTGCATTAGAATTTACTAGAGTGCTATACTCCTCTGGGTCAGACATGGCAAGCCATTGGATCCACACAGTCCAGTAAACCCAGTTGTCCCTCTCTTCCACCTGGCAGGAGGAGTCAGGGCCCCTCTAGTACTGATCACAGGATTCTCCACTTCTCCACTTACTTCTTGTAGAAATGAATTAAACTGATTAGAACTTATTTCCCAAGGATTAGAAGTAAAATCAGCCCCTCCACTCTGCTTAGAAAAATGCCCACTGGAAAATGGATCAGCAGCAACTTTCCTGGAAGAATCCTCATTGGTGATTGACCTACCCTTCAATTCCTGTACCCGTTCCCCTAGGGTTTTCCATCCCAGTTCATCATGCCCTCTCCATGGACCCACAGGTGAAAAACCACAGGGTATCTCATGGTGTGTATCTTGTATATCCTCTCTCTTGAGTGAAAGGATGCCTGCTGTCAATTGCTGAAATGTGGGCCCATACAGTTGGGGAGTAGGACATATCCTCTCTGAGTTGGTGAAACTCCCAGGTCAGTTTATTGGGCATTTTTTCCATGGTTGAGATGACTGAGGAAGGGGTGCTGTCTTTATATTCCTGGAGTTTACAAACCATGACATCTATTGCTGGTGGCTCATTGCCTTTCCAGAAGAGTCTTGCCAGGGAGCAAAGTCAAGATGGGGAAGAAGCTCCCTTCTCCTGATCACATGGTGGAGAGAGACAACAAAGGAAAAAAAGACAACACAGCAGCTGAACCTCCATGATTACAAAACTCCTTCATCCTTCTAACAACAACCAACAGGGTACAAGGACAAAATAAAAGAAACCCGGAGTCCAAACCAGTCAAATGCCTCTTGTCATGGTTTGACGCTGGCACAATGCCAGTGCACCCATGAAAATATATTTTCCTCAAACAACTGCTGTGAGATGTGACCAGGAGCAGAGCGGGCTCAAGCTTAGAAATAAGAAAAAAAACTTTATTAACCTACAACTATAATAAAAGGAACACACAGAATTCAGAATGAAAAGCTTCCAAAACATTCCTCCTCCCCCCACACAATTTCTACCAAAACGCAGTGAGACAAAACCTTGGACTCTCAATCAAGTTACCACCCCTCAGATAATCAATTCTCAGTTCATCAAGGGAGAGAGGAGCCACTCTCGTACCATAGGTTCCTCAGGAAACACAGTTGGAACCTCTTGTGTTTCCATGTCACACATGGCACTGCCTGGAGAAAATCTCCCATCTTGGCATCTTCCTTCCACGTACAATGCTCTCACCACTGTTCATGGACCAAAACTGCTTATAGGGTTCCCTTTTAAGGATGCTTTGCCAAGTACAAAAAAACCCAACAGTTTCTCACTTTCGAGACAAAGTTCCCCCCATTTTCACTCCCCTGGGGCTGAGGGTCTTAAGAACAGAAATCTTCTTCTTCCCTGAAGAGAGAGGGCACCACCACACCCTCCTCATCCTTCTCTGTTTACTTCACTACAGCACTTGGCAGTCACTGCACTCTCTTGGCTCAAGCCATTGCATCCCCCTAAATACAGTCTCTGTGTTACAGTAAAAATAACTTCAGTCTATGGCTATACAAGAAAATAGTCCAGCCAAAGGTCACTCCACCATCTTCTCCCACCTAGGATTCTTCTCGATCTTCTTTTGACATCCTTCACTTGCTCAGACCTTTGCCACACTTGCCCATTTCCTTCTATTTCATGTCTGTCTCTCTTCTCATTCAAATCAAGGAGGATTAGTGTTTTGCAAAGTTTTCATTGTCCAAGAAAAGGGCTAAAATCTCGGGCTCTGCTTGCCCAGGACTCCCACAGCAGAGGCCGGGCACCCTCTCGCCTCGCCCCCTCTCTTCTCCTTCTTAGCTGTACTGCCAGCACATGATATCAAATTTCAAAGTGGCACAGGCGCTCTCTCTCTCTCTCCCCCTGCGGGATGAGGGGGGGGGGTGGGGGTGTCCGATGCCTCTCAGTGTTCCTCCACCCCTCCGTCCTACCTTACCCCAGGCCACATGGCTTCTCCTCCCCCACCCAGCCTGCAACTGGGCAGGGGGAGGTCTGACCTCTTTCACCGAGAGAGCTCCCCTGGGAGTTCTCTGCTTTTTAACCTCCTGTGTTCTCAGAGGCGTATCCAGGTCTCCAGTGGCCACACCAGGTGCCAATATTCAAATCTGACCACTGATTGGTTTGGCTACAACTTCGAAAAAACTCACTTCCTTGTCAACCCAGGTCACGTCTCAAGCCGTTTCTTCCACACCACCTGACAAGGTCTTTCCCAGTGGCGGCAGCTCCATCGACAATGGTGGCTGGAACTGGTCAGCAGCTGGAACTTGTGGAGGGTCTCCGACTTGTCTTCAGCAAAAGTGTCAGGCACTGGGGCAATGGCTGGAACTGGGGCAGCAGCTGGAACTCATGGAGACAGAGGAGGGGTCCCCTTTTTTCTGGCATTGTTGGAAATGATACAGCGTTTAAAATTTTTTTATGTAACTTTAGTCAGGGGTGTAATATGTAATGCAAAGTAATTCATGCTTATGGGGAAAATGTATAAAAATAAAAATTGTAAAATAAATTAAACATCCAACGAGCCTCTGACCACGGACAACCTAAAGACAGATTACCACACTGAAGTTGTGAAACTCCTGGTGGCAGCAGGAAAAGAATGCCTTGTTAACTAATAAAAGAACTTGGCTGGTGCAGAGATGGGCTTCCCCCGGAACCACCTGGGAACACCCAAGGACGATCAGTACTTGATAAGTATCATCAATCAAGATAACCAAAGTCGTCAAAAACATACATCTGAATACACGACTTCTCCTGACATGATCAGTGCCGGCCATCACCCAAGAAACAGCAATTGTCCAACCCTGCACAGTAAAAAGAAACTTCATATATATGCGGGGTAACAAAAGAAATCGGGGCACCTCTTGCCTCGGGGATAAAAAACCTGTATAAAACAGCCCTGCCGGAGACGGCCTTTGTGAACAGAGGGAGATCCGATACAATAGAGGTCAGATCTATGTTCACCCAGCACCAATCCCGGGCTCAACGCTGTCTCTTTGACTGTGGCTTTTTGAGGACTGTGTTTTTGGTCACGAAAATAAAATATTTTGCATTTATTAATTAGGCTTTGTCGTTGATCATTTATAACAGGGGTTTATTTGCCTTTGACCAGGGGTAGGGGAATTGAAGTTTCTCTTCAAAAGACCTTGTTTCACTGAGCAAGGCCTGGTGAATTTAACATCCACGTGTTGGGAGTAGCCAGAAGACACACAGGGGATAAGGGGTCATTAATAAACATTACAAACATCAACCCCAAACATCAATCCCTGGTGCAGTCAGAGAGAAAAGATTGATAAGAGAGCCAAAGAAGGAGGACTAAGTTAGCATTGAAGGTGAAGGGATCAATAACCAATAGGAGACTGAATACTAAGAATTGTGGAATTTAAGACCAATGAGCAAGAACTTCTTTGGGTTTTGTCTGTATAAATATGTGAAAAGACTGGTAAAGAATTATGTGACAGAATGATTTTCACTGCACAACGCGGGCATGTGTGGATGAAATTACTCTTATTGCACATCCTGGCCAGAATAAAGTAATGCCTTGATTCTCTAACACTGAAAAGATGTTGGAGAGTTTCTGTTTTTCCTGCAGTTTCAGTGACAGCATGGCTGTTCCAAGTGGCAGCAGAGGGGAAAAACGGTTGAAAGAAAAAGTCCTCCCTAGCTTCAAAAATAAACCAGTAGTTACTACGTCAACAGTAGCCGAGAATATATTGCCAACTGCTCCAAAAGTACAGGAGAAACAAAAGAAAGCAAAGGGGAACTTCTGCCTTGTGCTGCCTCAGCTTCCTGGCAAGAATGAAAGAGAAAGAGGGCTCTCCATGAGTGTTCTCTGACTCTTAAAGGGACCCCAGGACTCCCGCACCCCCCTCCCCCCTCCCTCCCCCCCCCCCCCCCCCCCCCCCCCCCCCCCCCCCCCCCGACACCCTGATTCTGCTTCCGGCACCTAGGTCTTAAAGGGACAGTAACAATCTTGGTCAGATTGGCATAACACAGATATGGAATACTATATACAGTTTTTGGGTTACCCAGGACCTATTTTTGTTTCTCTTAGCTTGTGCATGCACAAACATTCACTTTTGCTTTAGTAAACTGCCTGATCTCAACTTACAAGTAATTTTCCGTCTTATTTTCTCTCCCCTGTCCATCTGGGGAGCGATGGAGTGGCTTGGTGGGCACCTGGTGTCCAGTCAAGGTCAACCTACCACAACTACTTAGCAACAGCCAAAACATCAGTGTATCAACAACATTATTTTCACACTAAATCCAAACAAACACAGCACTGTACCAGGTACTAAGAAAATGAACTCTGTTCCAGCTGAAACCAGGACACTGTCCCAGGCAAAGCAAAAGCAAATGCAAACTTCTAAGTTTGATGTACAGCATAAAAAGGAGCATGCCACAGAGTAAGGGAACAAATCAGTGTTGAGAAAAAACAAATCAACATCACAACTAGCAACAGCAAGTAACAACTTGTCACATAACAGCTAAACAGGTGTTGAAACTATAAATCCAGTCTGTTATAAAGAAGAATCTTACCATGTAAATTTCTTTTTCCAATCAGAATTTATTAGATTATAAAGCAAGCAGTGACAAGCAAAATTTCCAGCGTTGGGGGGGGACTGAGAGAACTCGGGCTTTTATTTCTTCTCCTCTTGGGATGACGTATCCTGTTCTGGTGGTCTTGAAGGAGGGGGGGGGGGCTCCGCTTTGTTCGCTGGGTGGACTTTTCCTTATAGGACATAACTATAACCATATGTTTCCAAAAGCACTATACATTTTCTGCAAGCTCAGCAATTCTAAGCACTATACGTTTCTGCAAGCTAAGCAATTCTTGCCAAGTCGGCTATTGTTACAGTCATGAGCAATTTTAACTATTTAGCTATTGCTTTTATATTGTAAGAATTATTCAGCCATTAATTTAATTAATGAACAAACATATTGCTACTTATTACACAGTCTAGCACACTTTGATCAAATCTGTCATCTTGAACCTCTTGGGCCCCACATTGGGCACCAAAAAGGACTGTGATGGGTTGACCCCAGCCAGCAACAAAACACCCCGTAGCCACTCGATCACTCCACCAACCAGCAGAATGGAGGAGAGAATCATTAGAGCAAAAGCAAGAAAAATGTATGAGTTGAGATAAAGACATTAAGTGCAGAAAAAAGGAAAACAAAACAAGTGATGCAAAGGCAATTATTCGTCACTTCCCACCAGCAGCAGACCGATGCCTGGCCAGTCCCCAAGCAATAGTTACTTTGGAGAGACCAAACTCCTAGGTTTTATTGCCTGGCGTGACACTGTACAGCACGGTATATCCCTGTGGTCTATTCAGGTCAGCTGTCCTGGCTGTGCCCCCTCCCCAGTCTATTCACTGGGGAAGCAGAATGAGAAACACACAAGGCCTTGAAGCTTTACAAGCACTGTTCAGCAGTAGCTAAAACATTGGTGTGCTATCAACACTATTTTACTCACAGATCTAAAACACAGCACCATACAGGCTGCTATGATGAAAATTAACTCCAATCCATTCATCAAGAATAAAAACCAGTTATCTTAACACTTCTGTACACAATGTGAATTTTGCCTTATTGCAGAGGACTTGCTGCAGGGTTTTTTTCTCATTAAACTTCAATTAAGCCCTTAAGTCACTTTTAAGCACATATTAAATGAATATTAAATGAAGTCCAGGCTATATATATAGCACTGGCAGATTTTGAATGATGAAATCTAGGACAATCCTGGTCAGATGAATCATATACTGCACATGCACAGTAAACACAGTGTTAGAACCAGTGTACTTTTACAATAAAATTACTCTGGCAGTGTGGAATGAAAACAACACAGCTGGAGCTTGTGAAAAATGCGTATTGTATGATTGGCTTTTCCCAAATATTAAAATGAATATTATATGTGTTATGTTAGAAAGTTATACTGTATTAATCCTTTTCAGTAGTGTGTTAAATATAGTTTTAGGCTATAACATAATATTAAAATAGAAACTATGCAATGTAAGATACTTTTTCCGATTAGCTCAAGAAATTCTTTGCACAGAGAGAACAGCAACAGGACACCTAAATCCCCAAGAGAAGAATTATGGCCTCCTTATCGAGAAAGACCAGACTTGGTGGAGGCCGAGATGACTGATTTACAAGATGAGGGAGGGAAGTTGAAAATAACCAGAAAACACCCTTTGTTTGAAAAGAATTCCTGAATCATGTATGATATATATGAATATGCAACAGGCTATTGCTTTTAAGAGTTAACGCTTTGTTAGCGAGCTATGCTTTCAAGAGGAAAGCATCCGAACATTTGTAGTTCTTTGCTTCTATTGTCCTTTATTGTTCTAGCTCTGATTGTCCAAATTCTTATTGCTCTAATTTGTATTACTATTTTTATAACCATTTTATTACTATTAAACTTTTAAAATTGTAAAACAAGTGATTGGCATTTTTCACAAGCTGGAACTACTATTTTTTCTAGATTAGCTAGATGTATTCCACCTTTCTACATGTTCAGCAACCTGGGTTATCAATCATCTGAAAACTGTTCAAACACCTCAAAAACATGGGGAAATATGCCCCATATGCTTTTCTACAGGATGTAGAATCTGACCTTATAACACAGGACATTGTCTATACAAAATATCTGCTCACCCTATCTATGCTAGAATGAAATCTAGTCAAAGTTCAAGTGATACAAAAACTTATACCATCCTTTGAGCTGAAGAAATATTCACTTGAGCTGAATTTCAGTATATCCGTTTGTCAAAGATGTATTCTGAACACCCCACTCTTTTGTCTGGATTCTCTTTTTCCTGAGATCAGATTACCCGCACTAATCTGTTGCAGTGTGGTGCAACTGAGTTCATCGTGTCCAGGGAGAGTGCACCTGCCAGCGTGGGGCAGGGAAACAAAGGAGACGGGTCTTTGTTTCATAAAGCTCGAGAATCCATTTATTACCCCAGAGGAGGAGGGATGGGATGGAGACAAAAACACAAGGCAAAGGCAGGGTCGTGGGGTTTTTATAAGGTATCGCAGGGGTGAAGTTAGGGTTCGGGTCAAGGGAGGAGTTATTAGCAACACAAGAAGGGTAAGATCAAATTTATGCCTCTTAGGAACAGGGGCATTCCACACTAATCTACAAGACCACAGAGACATAAAGCTTACCTTTTGAAATGATGGAGCTACAGAAATGCTACATTTTAAGATAATCAAATCAGGTTGTTTAAAAGTGACATATCTTATGAAATAACTGGGGCAGGAGATCTTTCTCCTTTTTAATACCTTTATTAAAAATCAGCTCGGGTGGGGAGAATTGACGGGTTGCGCACATGCCGCTCCTGCTGCTCCCAGAGGTAGCACAGAGGAGGAAGAGTGCAGCTGTGTCCACTGGTATGCAGGAAGAGCTGGGACTTCTGTCATACTGAGAGCACCAGAAGATTCCCAGTTTTTTAAGTTTGACATTCAAGGTCCTCTTTATAGCCGACATCTTTTGAGGTTAGGGTGAAAGGTAAAAAGGGTCTTAGCAGACACTGGAGTCCGTTCCTCACCTCTAGACATCACTTAGATCTCTTAATTCCATGGTGGCTTGTTGTTTTAGGGGTTTTTCCTGCTAGACTTGGTGAGATGTTTCCACATTTGCATACCAGCCCCGATGTCACCTCCTCCTCACAGTCCCGGGTGTCATTTTTCAGGAAGCAGCAGGGTGATACTCGATGAAGAGGGATTTCTAACCATCAACAACAGGTAATTAAAGAAAAACTATTAACAACAGGTGATTACAACACGAAATTATTAACAACAAATAGTTAAAACTCCAACTTAGCAGCAATTGGTTTAACCTGTTAACTCTGCAACTTTAAGAAAAAAATTGACAACTTTTCTACTCATAACATTTATATTTACATCACAGATTACTGCATTGTGTGAACTGCAATGCAAGTTTAGCTTAAAATCTAAAATTTCCTTAGGAGTTCATTTGTTTGTAATAAAAATGCATTTACAATTTTAGCATTTAAACCCTAAACTGCATAAAAGAAATATGTTTACATCAAAATCTAGCTTCAGAATAAGTAATTTCAATTATTGTAATTTCATTTTATCACTGAAGTATTTTCAAATATAGAAAGCTAAAGCAGAGAGAAGAGCAATTATTTTGTGAAATGCTTAAAAGTGAAACAGGTTACTCTACTTGCAGTATACTTTAAAAATATTTTTAAACAATAGCACAATCTAAACATTAGGAATTCTATTTTCTAACTATATGAGGTCATCATTCCAAAGTTAGGCAAGCACTGCTGCCACAAAAACATAATACATAGATACTGTATGTAAATACACACATCTAAGTAACCTTAATGTAGCATTAGCAATTAGGTTTGTATAGAGCTCTTTCTTGCTTTGTGAAGTTCTTTATGCCAAGAGGAAATTACAATTTCTGTTGTTATTCACATACAAATGATGGCTTATCCTTAAAGCACCCTAGTGAATATTACACAGAGAAGTGTCACATCATATTTATACTTTGCCACTAACTCTTAAATCTACAAAGTACAGATGCATGAGATGCATAGATCTACACATCAATTAAATCAATAAGTGTAGTATATTAAAAACAATTACTTGCCATAGCAATTTGCCAAACGGAAGCTTTAAAGTGCAAAAATAACAACTTTTTATGTCCTCCTTTGCCTGATAGCACAATGGCTTTTCTTCAAATAATACTGACAGTCTACTTCAAAATGTGAACTGCAAAGATTGCAAATAAAAGTCTTCAAATATAAAATTGTGCTGGTTTTGCAATAATTAATTTTTGGTGAAGAGGGAAAAAGCCATGGAAGTGATTCTCAGTGAGGAGCTACTAGCAGCTCCCTCAGTGCCTGGCAAAACCAATTGCTGGCTAGCTCTGAGAATTGGCACACTGCTAAGCCAATTAGAAAAGCTGGAAACGCCTCCAGGATAACATATTTAGGAACTAAAGAACTGCGAGAAGCTCTCTTGCTCCCTGCTCTCTAGAAAGGAGTTGGGGGGGGGGGCAGCTGGGGACCCTTTCCTGGAAGGGGTCGCTGGACCCCAGCGTGGCTGCAGCTCTCTCGGCATGGCTCGTAATGGACTTTATTTACTCAGCTGCTTTTAGCCAGTCATGCTGCGGACAGAAAGACAAAAGCGGCAGCAGCAGCTTTTCTTGTTTTGGCGTCCCGCATGAAGAAAAGGTGAGGAGTGGAGCCAGCAGCCAGGGTGGCTTGCGCAGTGGTGGCGTAGACCACATGACCAATAGAGAGAGAGGCACAGCAAACTATTCCCTGATTGCAGAGCCTGGACAAGTTCAACTTTTCAGTGCTACTGATTTGCGGAAGCAAACAAACTCTACAACTTTGTGAAAGTTATAAAGCCGGTATGTTTATTACAGCGCCAGACGCATGTGGAGATTACTCTCCTTAAAAGACATGCGTACTTTTGAGAAATTCAGGTCCCTTTTTATCCCCCTCTCAAATATATATGCATGCAATTTCACAATAGGTTCATACAGTGTGAAAAATGCATGTATTTTATGATTGGCTTTTCGCAAATATTAAAATGAATATTATATGTGGTGTGTTAGGAAGTAATGCTGTATTGATTCTCTTGAGTACTGTGTTGAATATAGTCTTAGGTTATAAAAATTGTTAAAATAGAAACTGTGCTATGTAGGATGCTTTGTTTAACAGAAAGGACTTGCAGCGAGATAGCAGCCACAGGACACCTAAATCTTTCCGAGAAAGGGAATTTACTGCCTTCTTATCAGAAGAAACGAACTTCTTCCCGCCTTGAAGGCGCTGTTAGGATTAGAAGGAAGAAGTTGACACTGACCAGACAGAATCCTGTGTTTGAATGGAATTTATGCATCATGTATGAAGTGTATGAATATGCAACAGGCTACTGTTTTTAAGGGTTAATCCTTTGTTAACGGGTGTCCTTTTTCGGGCTTGTGATGCCCAGAAAAAGGTACCCGGACGTCCGTAACTCTTTGCTTTTATTGTCTCATATTGTCCTGATTTAAATTGTCCAAATTATTATGACTCTAATTGTATTACTATTTTTATAACCATTTTATTACTATTAAACTTTTAACAATTTCAAAAGCAAGTGATTGGCGTTTTTCACATACAGATTCATTTTTACCGATTTCGCGTGACATTTGCCGCTAATTTTTTTTTTTTTATCAGAAAGAATTCCTGGGTCAGGTTGTTGTGCTCTCGTAGCAGTCTCTCTGTCTTCCCCCCCCCCCCCCCCCCCCCCCCCTTATCTCTGTCCTTTGGCTAAAGCAGTTTCTCCGAGCATAGGCTTTTTGCGAGAACAGGCAGTCAGACTAAACAGCTATGTTTTCAAACTACAGACTTAACTCAAAGATGTACATTTCACCTAAATCAAAATGGATTTCTACTCTGGAAAATTTCCACTCTATCTCACTACAGAGCTCTATGAAATTGTTTCAATTGATAGAAACTGAGAACAAACAAACCTATGAACACCAGTTCTCCACTGAGAGAAAAGGAAAAAGTGAAGATGTGAGGAGAACAACTTGGTGACACTAAAGTCAGTGAAAAGAAGGGAGGGGGGAAGGAGGTGCTCTGAGCATCGGAACTGAGATTCTTCTGCAAGCTGTGGTGAGGACTATAATACAACAAACTGTTTCCCTGTAATCCATGAAGTGCATGCAGGGGATGTAGTATTCACCTGCAGCCCATTAGAAAAAGGCACTCATGCTAGAGCATGCAGATGCTAAAGAGCTGTGATCTGGTGAGAGGCTTAAACAGAGAGAACCCTTGCTTTTATACTAGATCTGCTCATCCTTAAAAACTGCATCCCATAAACTAAATGGCCCACGAGAAGCAGCTGTGGGAAGACTCTAAGCCAGGGGAGGGACTTCACATTGCAAGCAAGTTCTGGGAAGACTGTTAGCCGTGAAAATGAAAACCAGGTTGAGAAAAGTTCACAGAAAACTGTTTCCTGTAAGAAAGACCCCATGGCATAGCAAGAGACTCCTCTCCCTAAGTGAACTGAAGAAAGATCTTAAAAAGTACAAACAAACTGTGGATTTGCTGGTAAATAAAATTGAATACTGAGAGATAAAAGAAACAATGGGAAGGATTCCATTGATTGATTGTGAGAAACAACTGCTCACTTTAAAGTTTTCAAAGGTTTATTAAACCTTAGCAAATACAATAAAGGACTGAATAAGGAAAAAGGGTAGGTCTAGCCAACTGCCATAAGCTCCTCCACAAAATGGCTCCTCTGCCTTTTATTCCCCTGGTGTTGCATCAGCCAACCCTGCCCCCTCCCAAAGTCTGCCAGTCAACTCTTCTTTGCCGTCCATTGGTGGAAACTTTCTTGCAACTTGATTGGAGGTGAGATGTTGTCATGCCACACCTCCCTAGCAACAAGCTTTCCCCATTCCCAACTGCTCCATGCAAAGGGCACATGTACATGCCTTGCCTCCTCATGTCCCTGACAACCGTGACAACCCAGGCTGTCCAGTGGCAACAATACAGGGGAGGAAAGGGGACTATGGGGAGAACAGAGTGTGTCCAAACAACAAACTACAATAACATAACCGTACATCAGTAAAGCTTCTCTTAACATACACACAATATTCATCCCTTACTTGCGAGAGCCAATAATCACATTACCCATTTATAACAACGATAAATGGAATGAGAGATTTCTCTTTACAAACAAACTGTAGGTCTGCTGATAAATAAAATTGATTCCTGAGAGATTAAAGAAACAATGGGAAGAATCATAAATTCCATAAGGAATTCCACTGAGTGACACAAGGAAAAGACAAAGGCGGGGGGTATACATTAGAAGGGGATTGTAGGTATTAGGTATTTCGGGAAGTCTGTACGTCTCAAGTACCTCAGCCACTGGGGAAAGAGAAGGACATGGGGCTGGGAAATTAGGATAAAAAGGAGGCTGTTTTAAAGACCTCATGGGAAATGTCCCATGGCCTCTCCCTTTATTCGAATATTTACAGGACTCCTCTGTCTCCTTTTTGGACATAAAACTCTGGTGTTTGTGGATTAATTTTCCTGACAGCAGGAAAGAAAAAAGGGCTGGGATGAGGGGGGGGGGAAGGTGTTCTAAAGGTTTGTTTTAGTTCTCATTATCCTCTTTTAATTCTGTCAATGAATTTTTTTTCCTTTATGCCTTTTAAAGTTTTGAGCCTGTTTTGCCCTTAAAGTGTTTTTTCCTAATCCTTATCTCACCCCATGTGTTTTCTTTTCCCTTCCTCTGCTTAACTATAGCCAAAGAGAATGAACAAATGATTTTCGTAGCTGCACTGGCATTTGGCCACTGTCAACCAATCACAATAATAAAGAAATTTTAACTGGAAAACTGAAAATACTTCAACAAATCCAGACTAATAAACAATCTTTTCTCCTAAGCAGAGAACTGCCTTTGAGTCTCCTTAAAAACCTTCAATGTTGAAAGGTTTGCATTTAACATACATACATTTTACTGTCCTCTCTAAAGCTGTGATATGATAATATTCTCCAAAACTTTGTAATGTGACTGTAGACAAAAAATATGTAATAATTGTTAAGGTTATGGAGACTTCTCCACAAGAGGAAAAAACGGTTCTCTTGTGGCTCTCTCAGGACTAACAGCCACCCGAGGGGGAAAATCTGCTATCATGAAGCCCCTCCCATTTTCCATCAGCCTTCCCACAGCTTGTTGATGGGCCATGTTGACTTATGGGGTATTGTTTTAAAGATAAGCTGGTCAAAAGCAAAGGTTCTCATTATCTATCTCTAAAATCATTTTCATCCCTGGGAACAGAGATCTTCTGGGGGCACAGGAGAAGGCACTCTTCTCTCTTTCGCTGTTTAAACTTCTCACAGGATTACAGCTACTTCAACATCTGCTTACTTTAGCATGGAGGCCTTTGCTCAATATCAATTTGAACCCTTCATCTCCCCATAGTTTCATGCATTATAGGGAAAAAGAGTCTTTTCTCCATAGCTTACAAGAGGATTTCAGCCCTAAGGTCAAGGCATCTCCTCACCCCTCCTATCTGGGACTTCTACTTCACTGACCTGGATGTCTTCATGTTGTTCCTTTACATGCTTGCATCTTGTTCCTTTCTCTCATTCGAGGGAGGACTGAAGCACTTGTAGTATATGGTAGAGATAATTCATGCTGTTTATGTATAAAATATTGTAAAATCCAAGCTATGTCTTTTGACCACCCCAGCCCGGACCAGAGTCTTATTTTTATTCAATTAGTTCCCGGATGACTTAAGATAATATCAAATCTGTTAATGTATGAATGGAACCTTCCTGAGCGATGATCAACGCACCAGTGCCACCCTGTTACATGTGAATGCGGACTTCTCCGAAGTGTTTTGACAACATCTAGACACCTGGAACCACTTTTGTCTATCCATGCACATGTATGGCCCCAGTTCTGCATGTGAAGGGACACAAAGGAACATTCGGTCATCTCTGCCTCAGGCAGAATAAACTGTATATAAGCTCGCTGCATGAAGCAGTCAGGGTGAACCGAGGGGGAGACTGACATTTTGGCAGTCAGATCCAGGTTCAGCCAGCGCCGATCCTGGGGTTGAAGCTACCTTGGCTGTGGTGGTTTTTTTTTTTTCTGAGCAAAATTCTGTTTTGCTGACAATCTAATAAGTAATTACTAAATTTTCTTATAAATTTGGCTCTCGATTTGATCATTTATAACACACTGAAAGGGTTAACCTCGCATCGGGCCTGCCAATGGTCACCTGACCTGCTGGTAACTTGTGGCGGGAGCTGCAGCCTGGCTGTGTCAGGATCGGCTTCATGGTTTGTCTTTGGTTTTCTCTGTGTTCAATTCCAGCCGCAGGACCACTCTGCGGGGGCTACAGGGCTGCCACTGGTCTCAGCCGCGCTGGGGGGAGGGGGCCTGACGGCAAGATCTTAACAACCACGGCCAGCCCTGCTCCAGCCAGGGCTCCGCAGCCTCCCCTCCACCTTCCTGCCTGGCCCTGCCCGGGACGGGCCTGGCGGGCTTCCCGGAACGGGGCCGGCCCCACAGCACTCCTTCTCTTGCCCAGCAACCGATGGAGGGGCCGGCAGGCACCCTGGGGGGGGGGGGGGGGGGGAAGGGGGCCTGGTCCCCCGCGGCAGGGCTGCCTGGTGTGGCCTCGCCGAGACAGGGGCCCGGGGCGTGTTACCTTCTTGCTGGCCGGGAAAGAAAGGAAGATCCTAAATTTTTTCATCTTTAACACGTGTTTCTCACAGTGGCGTGTCCAGCTTCTCAGTGGTTCAACAGACTGTCAGTTACACAAAAAGGTTTTGCCTCACTTCCCTAAATTCCTTGTGAAAAAGTCCAATCACTTGCTTTTGAAATTGTTAAAAGTTTAATAGTAATAAAATGGTTATAAAAATAGTAATACAATTACAGTCATAATAATTTGGACAATTTAAATCAGGACAATATGAGACAATAAAAGCAAAGAGTTACGGACGTCCGGGTACCTTTTTCTGGGCATCACAAGCCCGAAAAAGGACACCCGTTAACAAAGGATTAACCCTTAAAAACAGTAGCCTGTTGCATATTCATACACTTCATACATGATGCATAAATTCCATTCAAACACAGGATTCTGTCTGGTCAGTGTCAACTTCTTCCTTCTAATCCTAACAGCGCCTTCAAGGCGGGAAGAAGTTAGTTTCTTCTGATAAGAAGGCAATAAATTCCCTTTCTCTGAAAGATTTAGGTGTCCTGTGGCTGCTATCTCGCTGCAAGTCCTTTCTGTTAAACAAAGCATCCTACATAGCACAGTTTCTATTTTAACAATTTTTATAACCTAAAACTATATTTAACGCAGTACGTAAGAGAATTAATACAGCATTACTTCCTAACACACCACATATAATATTCATTTTAATATTTGCGAAAAGCCAATCATAAAATACATGCATTTTTCACATTCCTTCCATGTCAAACTATGACAATAATGCAATATTTAAGCATATCAAGACATTAGTACAATCTTGCTATGCATTTACATTAAAAAGATATTTATTGGTTAAAGATGACCTTCATGATCAAATTTTCTATGTGTCATAGAATTTGTCAGCTCTAGGGACTGAAAGAGAGATATATTGTGTTTCGCCAAGAAAAAATCTATGTTTTTGTGACTTTGTTATTTTAATGTTGTATTTGTTTTGATTTAGGATAAATTTTGGAGAGAATTTTTTAAGGGGCTTTTTTAGGAAAGTAGATTTAATTGGGGTTTTTTGTAATTGGTTTGGGAAAAAAATATTTTTTTGGAGAAAAATGGGAAAAAAAATTTTTAATAAAGAATAAAATTTAAATAATGTTAAATGACAAATTTTTTTGTTTTAAAATTGATGATAAATTTAAAAAGTTTTTTTTTAAGGTTGTAGTTTAGTTTATTTAGTTTATTATTAGTTTTTTGGTGTTGGAAATGCCATGGCCCAGGCCCGGCCCGGTGGGTTATAGGTGTGAGTTGTCGGTGGTTTTTTCGGGTGTTTAGTTTAGAGTAGGTTTAAAGAAACGGAAAAAAAATATTTTAGGGAATTTTTTTGTTTTAGCTAGTTAAAATTAATTAAAACAAAGGAGAGCTTTGTTTTGTTGTTTGTTTGTAAATAATGGAGTTTAGGAAAAGGAATGTGGAGGAATGAGCGTAATGGTTGAAAATAAATTGCGTGGGGTTTTTTTAATTTTTTGGAATAAGTTTTAAAGGTGAAAAATTTATTATTTATATAAATAAAATAAGATGATTTGGGATAAAAGTATTATATAGTTAATTTAGGATATTTATTTTTTTATTTTTATATTGTAAGTTATTAAAATTAATAGATATTTTAATTTTATAAATATATATATTATGTTATGAACAAAAAATCTGCCAATTTTTTTTGCGTGAGAAAAAAAGGTTACAAAAACTAAGCAGAGCAGAGTTGCTGCTGGAGTGCTGCTTGTTTGTTATGGTAATTACGGGTCGTTGTCGTTAATGGTTCTTCTTTTGTATCAGTAAAAGCCCCAGCTAGAGTTGAGTAGATAGCTCTTCTCCGAGATGGTGAGGAGAAGGGACGAAACGTGGGAGGGGGCATGCAAAATGATTTTGAGACCAACATGCCATGAGAGGCTACTGCTCCAAACGTACTGAGAAACCCCCAAAACAACGAGCCAAAATAGAGTTGGGAAATTAGAGTGATGTCTGGACATGAGGAGCAGAGTGCTGGGCCTGCAGAGATGCTGAAAACCTTCGTAGCCCCTCACCCTGAGCACGGGAGTCGTCCCGGAACCGGGAGCAGACGGGGCGAAGCTGCGAACAAGATTTGGGTCACGCCCAAAAACGCTCCCACGAGAATCGGACCCCCCGGCTCTGTCCCTAGTGGACGAACCTGCGCATATCCTCCTCCTGCGAGTCACCCTGGGAGACCCTACAGAGACTGCAGACTCGTCGAGCTTCCCAACCTGAGCTGATCACTTTTAATAAAGGCGTTAAAAGGAGAAAAAGTCTCCTTAACCTGTTTATTTAATATTATATTTAATATATAGCTATATATATTAAATGGAAGTAATATTTAGTAAACAGTGATGTTTATATATAGTTTTTATTTAATAATTAGATTTTTTGAGGTATATATTGTGGGGTTTTTTTTTGTATTATTTACTATGTGTAATTTGGTTTTTGAGTAAAAATAATTTTACGAATGGGTTTGTTTGTATTTGAGGTAGAATTGATTTAAATTGGTTTTTTAAATAAATTTTTCTATGTATTATTGGGATTTTGTTTTTATTTATTTTATGTAAAGGTTTAGATTGGTTAGGGCTTATTTGGTTAGTAGAGTTTTGGGTGTTAATTAGGTGGTTTTTGTTAGATGTTGTTTTTAATTTTTGAAAGATTTTTTATTTAATGTTTTTAAGGTGGTTTTTAATAGTTGTATTTTTTATTTTGTTTGTAGTTGATGTATGGTAGGGGATATAGTATATTTATTTATTGTTATGTTTTTTAGTTTAGGTGTTAATAAGGTTGTTTTTGAAATGAGTTTTGTTGTTTGATTTAATTTTTTTAGAGGTATTATGTTTTTATAGGATTTGTTTTTTAAGGTTTAGGATGGTGATATGGGTTGTAGCATGAGGCACAGGGTAGTATTTTAATTATTTTGTGGTGGCTTTTATGGTTAACATATAGTGTTTGCTTTGGCATGTTTGGGGCAGTGTGATGTAGTTAATTTGTTAGGCTTTTTATATTTGTATTTGCATTATTGTTGATTATATTACAGGAGTTTTATTTGTTTGGTTTGTTTGATGGTAGCATACGTTTTACAGTTGTGGATAATTTGAGAAATATTGTTTATGGTTAAATTAATTTTTTTGGTTTGTGTTTATTTATAGGTGGTATTTTTATTTTGATGATTTGAGGCATTATGGGCTTATTGAGTTAGGAATAACTTTTTTGTGTTGCTAATTTAAGTTTATTTTTGATATTTTTAGTTTTGTAGTTTGGTTTATTTGTTTATTGTTTTGGTGTTTTTTATTTGCTTTATTTTTTAGGATATGGGTATTTATATGGTGGAATTTTATAGGTAGTTTTTTATTTTGGTACTAATGTTTTTTTATTAGTAGTTTAAATTGGGTTTTTATGTTGTTAATTAGCTTTTAAAATTTTTTTAAGTTATTTTTATGGCATATTGGCTATCATTTATGAATTAGTGTAGAGGTAGAGTTTTGGTTATTTATGTTTTAGCAATGTTTAAGGTTAGTGGAATAGGTTTGAGTTTAGTAAGCTGGTTTGATTTATTTATTTTTTAAGTGGTTTTTGTGACTTGTGTGGGGTTTTATATGGCTGCTTTTAATTTGTTTTATTTTTACAATGTGGTAAGAACTATTAGTAAAAAGAGTGTATTGTGTTTTTTTTGTTGGCAGTTGGTTATATGGTGACGGTTTTTTAGCATGTGTTATTTTTGGGTTTTTTTATTAGTGAGATTAAAGTTTTTACTTTTTCGTTAGTTTGCAATTATTTTGAGCATTTTAGGGCGATTTAGTTTTTTAATATGGGTGTGTTGTGTGATGAGAATAATTTATTTGTTTTATGTAGTATTGACGGCATGGTGGGTAGAGGGAACTTTTGCTTTGAATATTTACTTTAGTATTGGTAGATGGGGTGTTAGGAGGAGTTGTGTTTTAGTGCTTATTACTTTTGAGGTAGTTTGGATTTTTTATAGGTTGCTAAATTTTTTTTGGTTGTTGTTGAAGTATAGTTGGTTTTAGATTTTTAGAAGTTTTGATTTTAAAATTTTAGTGGTTGGTTTTGAGTTTTTTTAGGCACTTTTTGTTAAAGATTTTAGGATAAACTATAGTTTTTGGTTGTAGAATAGTGTATGTTTTTTACATTTGGTTTTGTTTTGATTGGGTTAAGGGCTATCGTATGAGTGATTTTTTGTTTAACTTGGTTAAAGGTTTGTTGTTGCTCAGGGCCCCAGTGAAAAGTGTTTTTTTTACAGGTGACTAGGTAGAGAGGGCTTACAATTTAATTGTACTTAGGAATATGAATTTTTAAAAAAATTTATGCCATTTAGGAAAGTTTGTGGGGGTTTTTTTGCTGGATGGTTGTCCTAGGGTGATGTTATGATGCTTGTATCCGTATTTGTGTGTGCTGTTTATGCTGGATATTATGTTCTGTGCCTTCAAGAGTGGCTCTGAAGAGTGAAAGTTTTGTTTTGGTTTCTTATCACCCTGCTCCCCCACGGCTGGCAGGACACAGAGACAGGACAGTACATAGGGCTCCTTTTGCTTTTTGCTTTGCTTTTCACTTTGCTCTTGCTTCTGGTTTGCTCCTGCTTTGCTCTCACTTTTTGCTTCTGCTCATTAGTTAGTAGCTAAGCAGTCCAAATTTTTTCCTGGACTGTTTCTCCTTTCCCTTTTTTTGGACCTACTCGAACCTGCTCTGGACTGGGACCTGGGAACACCAAGAGTTTGCACCATGTGGCTGCAGCAGCTGCCCCAGCGCCAGTGGGACTGATAACAGAACAACCACCCCCAAGAGAGACTTTCTGAATTTGTCATCTTTTTCAGAGCGGTGAAACAGTGGTGCCATCCGGTATTGTTCATTTTGTGTGCTGGGGGATGCTGTGCCTATTAAATAAACAGGTTCTTTCCACTTCTCTCTGAGGAATCCTTCCCGAACCGGTTTGGGGGAGGGGCCGTGTGGGTTTGCTTTCTGGAGGGGCCCCCTTTTGGAGGTTTTCTCCCAAATTTGCCCTAAACCAGGACAATGGTGGAGATATTGTTGTGATTTTGTTGATGACATTGGTGGGAATTTGACGCTGTTTATTTTGTTACTTTTTTTTTATAAATTGGATTTTTTGAGCAAGTTTTTTGATTTTTTTTTTGATGGCAAAACTGGATTTTAGGAGAATTTGGATGATTTTTTTTTTAACACTTTTGCTGCTGGTTTTTTTCACACAATGATGTTATCAATGTATTGTAGATGTTTTGGAGTTTTTATTTTTTTAGTGTATTTTGGATTAGTCCATGGCAGATGGTGGGGTTGTGTTTTTATTTTTGGTGCAGTTGGTTTTAGGTGTATTGCACGCCTCTCCAGGTGAAAATAAATTGAGGTTTGTATTTTGTTGTTAGAAGAATGTAGAAAAACTTGTTAGTAATGTTAATAGTGGTGGATTATTTTGTTATTTTGGATTTTAGTTTGTATTGGAGTATTTAGTATGTTTGGCACAGCAGCGCTGTCCTAGGTTGGCTGTATGATGCTTTTATCCCCAATCGTCTTGTTCTGTTTGTGCTAAATAGTAAGTTTTGCACCTTTAAGACTTATTGCAGAGAGTGAAGGGGGAGAGAAAATGCTGGGTTTTTTTCCTCCAGACACTGCTGTCACTCCCCCACATTCCTCCTCCTTGCCGGTTGTTGTTGTCTGCAGACAGATGGCGGACAGAGCTCTTCTTTTGCTTTTTAGTTAGGGTTAGCTAGCTGAGGCAAAGAAGTTCCCTGGACTGTGTTTTTTTTCCCTTTTCTTTGGACCTCTTGAAACCTGCTCTGGACTGAACACCCAGGGGAGCACCGGCAGCTCACATTTCTGGCCCACTGGGCCGGGCCTGGCCTGTGACAATTCCGGCACCAGAGGGACTGATCAGAGACAGTGAGCTGCAACCCGGGGATGGGGTTTTCTCAGTTTGTCATCTCTTTTAGAGTGGCAAGGGGTCTCATTGTTTGATATTGTTTTGGTTTTATTGTTTAATAAACAGTTTTTTTCCACCTTTCTCCAAGGAGGTATTGTTTATTTTTCTTTCTTTCCTCCCGGACCAGTTAAGGGGGGGAGGGGCCGATTGGATCTGTTTTCTCACTGGAGCGACTTGGAGGATTCTTCCCCAAATTTACTCTAAACCTGGACAAGCGTTTAGCAGTGGAGTTACTTTATTTAATGTATGGCAGTTTATAGTTAATTTTTTTTTTTAGATTTATGTACAGGCTAAATGGGATTGTTGAATGGTGAGTGGGTTTTGTTGATTATTCTTTGTTTTTTTTTAGTTCGTGGATTATTTTGTGGATGAGGATTATGGCATTTTGATTTGTTTGGTATTGTTGAGGTGGTAATTGGTATTTGGTTTTTTTTTACTTTTAGGAGTTTTATTGTACATGGGTTTTTTGATAGTTTAGTTAAGGTGTTTAATTGTTTGATGCCCTCTGTCTTTACAGCAGCTATTTAAAATATTTATTTGAGGTTTTTCGGGTTTTTGAAATACTTATTTTGGAGGAAGTTTATGTTTAAAATGCGTGGGGCTTTTGGGTTAGTTATAATGGGGTGCTTTTTAAACTTGTTTTTAATTAGGCTTATTTTAGCTTTTACTAAAGTAAAATTTTGTGATTTTTTTTGTCACACTAGCAATAGAAACAGATTTTGCTTTAATATGTCTTGATGGGATTAATGTGTATTGTGCAGTAGTGTCAACTAAAGATTTATATTTTTGTGGTTTAGATGTGTTAGGCTAACGAATTTACAGTTAAAAAAATATGGGTTTTTTTTAGTTTTTACTTGGCCAGAGGCAGGGCTTTTTTAAGCTTGTTTGGTTTTTTCTGCATATGTTTTGGAGGTTTTTTTAAGGGGATTGAAAATATTGTCATTATTATTTTATATGGCAGTTTGGTTACAGGTTATTGGAACTGCTTCTTTTTTGGAATTTTTTTTTTGAGTTTTAGTTTCGTTTTTGTTATGTTAGAGTAACAGTAGATTTTTTTATTTTATTTTTTATGGGTTTTTTTCAGTTGTGTAGGAAGAACTACAGTTTAGTTTGTGGGGTGTTTTTTTCTATTTTATTTGGGTACCAGAATTTTTGATTTGTATTGTTGAGATTTGGAGAAAGCTTTTTAAATTTTTTTTTTTAAGTTTTTTTGTGGGTTTTTAAAAATGTTTTTTAATTTTTCCAGACGTTTTTCTATTGTTGTGATTTTGGCATGTGTGGGGCTATGTATAGCATTTGTATATGTTTGGAGTTTTTTGTTATATTAAGTACAATTTTTTAATTGTCATTTCGCTTTATTATTGCTAAAGTAGAAGTGTATTTTTGTGTCTTAAGTCGTACAAGTTTTTGCTACATTACAGATGTACATGGTATTAAGTTTGGATTTATAGTGTTTACATTATTTGAGAAGACAATTTTTGCTACTGCTATTTTTTTAAGCATTGAATTTTTTGTCTTATGGTTTTTTACTGCGTTTGTTGCATATAGAGATTGTTTGCACACAGCTATTTTTGTGCTACACTTCCCAGGGCCCGTGCTTAGAGTCTGTGAGGGTTAGCTTCTTTTATTATTTTTTGGTCGATGATAGGTTTATGGGACAGGGATTTTAAATGTTTTGCTTCACTATCGTTTAAAACTGTAGCTTTGTTTGCAGCATTTTAAAGACAGACTAATTAACCAATTATGGATTTATTAGGTTTGTGAGTGTAATTTTTTTTTTAGGCTACAAAGGTTTTTTAGGGAATAGGACTTTATGGTGGCTTTTGATGTTGTGTTAGTTGTATTAATTTTGATTTTTGTATTAGTAATTGGTGTTGAAGATCCTTCCCCCTGATCATTATTGTTGGTTATTGGCTGATTGGTTTTGCTTGTGTGCTTCTTTTTTGTGGCACCTGCTGGTGGCTTAGGTTCACTGTCTGGTTTAGCTACAGCCTGAGTAGCTGGGGAGTTTGCTGTAGCTTGAGTGACTGGGTTAGCTGCTGATTTATCTTTTTGCTTTCTTGCTTTTATTTGCTGCTCTACAGTATTTAGTTATGTGTGATAAGCATAGGCTAGGGCTCAGCTTATTGCAATGAGCTTTTTTTTTTGAGTCATCATGGTATTTCTTTTTCAGGTATTTCTTGAGTTGGGTTTTGAATTTGTTTACGTGGAAAATTCTAGTTTATAGGGTTAGAAATTTTTTTCAGGGTTTGGCTTATATTTTTTTATTCTCCACACTATTCAGGATTTTTTATGCTTGGGTTAAGGGTTTCATTAGCTCTTCTGGACATCTCAGCCCTCATTCTAGAGAAGTTGCAGACTATATAGAGGAAGCTTACTAGATTAAATACTAGAAAGATTTTTTTTTTAATATTTAGGGGAAACTGAACATTTTCAAAAAGTGGCATAACAGATTTAAAGGAGAAGAAGGAAAGGAAAGGTTGAGAAAGCTTTATTTTTTACTTTTCTTTTAACAAATTTGGTGCAATTACTAATAAATTTTTAAAACATACTACTGGCATTGGGACATGGTAGGATGAAAAAACTACAAACTACATATTGTGAATAGACTTCAGTATTTTTGTAAACACTTTATAAATTATAATTACTAAGGTCAGCACAATAGCTATTCTAGTTTGTGCCTCTCTACTGTAAAAATTATGTGTTAGGGATAATAATTTTAGTGACTAGAAAGGTATTGAAACTTTAAAAAGGTTTAGAGACTAGAACTACATGAAGGTTTTTACTCTAAGAGACATTACGAATTCAAGCAACATGGTTACTGACTGCTTTAACTTACTACAGAGCAAGCACAACTGTCGCAGACATCTTTTGTGAAAAATCCTTTCTTGGGATTTTTCCTGCTAGAGCTGAGAAGCTCAGTAACAAATGTAAACAATTATTATCTGCTGCTGTGGAATGCAACAGGTCCACCTGTGATTGGTCTTCTGTAGATGTTTGGATTTACTGACCACTCACGGTGGAGCTGCCATCGCTCTCTGCCGAGAGACAGACCTTTGTTATTATTCTTTGTGGGCTATTCTTAGCATAGCCAGCTTCTGAAGAAGCTCCTTTCCTATTTCTATGTAGTATAGTTATAATGTTATATATATATCATAATATAATAAATCAAGCCTTCTGATCATGGAATCAAGATCCTGACTCTTCCATCCTCTAAAAAACCCCTGTGACCACCATCACACACAACTAACATGCAATCAATAAAGGTTTTTTTTACTTTCTTGAGCCCCACATTGGGTGCCACTAGATGTATTTGTCTTGATTCAGGGCAAATTTTGGAGAGAACCCCCAAAGCGGCTCCTCTAGGAAAGCAGATTTATTTGGCCCCTCCCCCCACCCAGTCGGGGAGAAAAATACCTCTTTGGAGAAAAGTGGAAAAAGCCCTGTTTATTAAACAATAAAACCTAAACAATATTAAACAATAAAACCCCTTGCGGCTCCAAAAGAGATGACAAACTCAGAAAGTCCCCTCCCCGGGTTGCAGTTCTGAGCACTCAGTCTCTGATCAGTCCCTCTGGTGCTGGAAATGCCATGGCCCAGACCCGGCCCAGTGGGCCACAGGTGCGAGCTGCCGGTGCTCTTCTGGGTGTTCAGTCCAGAGCAGGTTTCAAGAGGTCCAAAGAAAAGGAAAAAAAAAAAAAAAACAAAACCACAGTCCAGGGAACTTTTTTGCCTCAGCTAGCTAAAACTAAAACAAAGGAGAGCTCTGTCCTGCTGTCTGTTCATCCGCAGAGAACAGAGTCCAGGAGGAGGAATGTGGAGGAGTGAGTGCACTGTCTGAAAACAAACTGCGCGCTTCTTCTCTCCTCCCTTCACTCTTTGGAACAAGTCTTAAAGATGCAAAACTTATTATTCAGCATAAATGGAACAAGATGATTTGGGATAAAAGCATCATATAGTCAACTCAGGACAAATGTCTAAAATTTTGTTATTTTAGCTGCAATGATTAACTTTGTTCTTATAAAATAAGATAGAGAGTATGGGAAAACTAAGGAGTAACTTAGGCTTAACTCTGATAAGTGTACTGGACCTCTACTAAGGGGGTTGTTACACCCCAGAAGTTTTAGTCAAAGGGTATTGTTTTAGTTAGAGGAGCCTCAGAGTTATTTGATAACTAGAGACGGATTAGATGTCCAGGTAAGCAATTAGAACAATAATAAATGGGACACCATAAGAAGGAAAGGTGCATGCGTGAGACTTAAAAAGTCATCCGAAGGACAGCGAGAAAGATGGTAATATGACGAAAATCCAAGAAATTTTTAAAAGACCCCCCCCACCCAGAATTACCAGAAAAAAGACACTAGATGGCAGTATCGCTCCACAGAAGAACAGCAAGACGTTTCACTATACTTGCGTATGACGAAATATGGGCAGAACTCAGAAGAGGGGGGCTAAAGTGTTGTAGTCTATCTAAACCTTTGAAAGTCTTTATTTTGTTGAACATTCTTGGCGAATTACTAACTCTTTGTCCCCAATTGCTGGCTAGAATTGTTATTAAGGAATGTTCACCTCACAACTCACAGTTGTGGGGACTTATTAACTTATTTCAGCTCTTTGTTTCAGACTTTCCAATTACTCAAGTGAATGGAAATAGAAACTTAAAAGGGCAGGCTCAAGACAACTTAAAGCATTAACACAGAAGATACTTAATATGTTAAAGAACAAGTTATACAGAATGTTTTTTTGTATTCAATGTTTTCTGCAGTAACACAATCTGATGCTAAAATGTCATTCATCTGCATGCTTCTAAACCTTCCAATATCCTCCTGTATTTCAAACAATTTCTTTTCAAACTTTTAGCTTTTGTTGGCATGTCTTTATAGAACATTTTGAAAATTCCTCTGTTTTGAAATATATGCATTTTGAAATACAGTATATGAAATATTTTTTCAATTCTTTCTTGGTTTTGAAAGCTTATATTGCATCTACTTAGTCTAATTTCATACACCTGAGTTATACAGAGGCCTGTGGATATGACAGTCTGGTCAGAGAGAAAAAGCTAGGTAAGTTTTCCCATGTGCATCAGTCTGGGAAGCTTTAGGGAGCTGGAGAGATAAATGATAATCAAATATTAAACAATTTGAAGGTGGTGTTTTTTAACAAGTGTTTTTTCTCATAAAGTTGTTTACAGATGGGTGTCTCCTTAATTAGCCAATCATGTGAAATGTGTTGATTAAATGACCAATCAGGTTCACCTGTAGCAAACCAAGGTATAAAAAGGTGAGGATTGAATAAATGGGCTGCTTTTTAGTCTTTGTCTTCTGATCTGACTCTGTGTTATTTCTGACTCAATGGTGACAGAGGCCCTCACTAACAACTCAGCATTCTGAATGACCACAGAATACAGACTAAATTTTTTTACAAAATGGCAAGAATTCGGAATTACATTGGTCAAATAGAGAATATGGGAGGATTTACCATGATGCATATGAAAAAGAGAAATGATACTTAAAATTGCGCATGAAAAAGCCACCTTTTTTTCCTTCTCTTCTTCTGATTGCTAGCTCTGTTTAAATTGGTGTGGTGTGTTAACCTTGAACTACAGGCCAAACTCTCACTCAGCCATTCACTCACTTCCTCTCTTCAGTGGGGGAAAACAAAGTCTCTGTTAGTTCATCCGTAGTGTTAAATTGTGAAAAAGTGTTGCAATGCTTGAAAAATATGGGATAAAAGATGATTTTGATTGACATACAAGTAATTGCATTTTAGGCTCACCCAGAAAACAGAATGACAGCAATACACTGAGGTTGTTCTTTCTTTATTATATGTCAAACCCCATAATAATTATAGCACAACTATGTTTTGTTCTGGAGTTTGTTGCCATAAAATTTTAGAATCATAGAATGGTTTAGGTTAGAAGAGAGCTTTAAAAGATTATCTAGTCCAACCCCCTTGCTATGGGCAAACACATCTTTCACTAGATCACATTACTTAATGCCCTGTCCAACCAGACCTTGAATGCTTTGAGGGGTGGGGCATTGACAACTTCTTTGGGCAACCTGTTCCAGTGCCTCACCACCCTCAATGTAAAAGAATTTTTCCTTATATCCAGTCTAAATCTACCCTCTTTCATTTTAAAACCAGTGCTCCTCTTCCTGTCATTACAGGCCTTGGGAAAAATTCTCTTTCTGTCTTTCTTGATTGATTGATTGATTGATTGCATGTTTGATTACTTCTCTGAAGTCCCTGTATACAAACACATACAGCCCAAGGAATAAACAGGAAGAACTAGAAATCTATGTGCGGTCACAGGACCATGATCTCATTGCAATTACTGAGACATGGCTCATAAGGCTGGAATGTTGTACTTTTTAGAAAGGACAGGTCAGTGAGGCAAGGGGGTGGAGTTGCTTTTTATGTGAGAGAGCAACTGGAATAAATCAAGCCAGGGACAGATATACCTGTTGCATATAGGTAAAACCTTACAAAAGGAAGACCTTGTAAAATCATCACTCAGGCTGGCTACATTGGCTAAGCAGTAAAGGACCATGGGAAAGTGACTCAGCTGAATTAGAGGTAGAAAAACAAGTTATGTAACCATAGAGTGTTCACAAAGTGGTGTATGGTGGTTGGTTGGATTATGTTTGTTATAATTTCACAGAATCACAGAAATTCTAGGTTGGAAGAGACCTTTAAGATCATCGAGTCCAACCCATGTTCTAACACCTCACTAGATCATGGCACCAAGTGCCACATCCAGTCTTTTTTTAAACTCTGCGAGGGATGGTGACTCCACGACCTCCCTGGGTAGATGATTCCAGTATTTGACCACTCTTTCTGTAAAATACTTCCTCCTTATTTCTAGCTTGCATCTCCCTTGGCGCAGCTTGAGACTGTGTCCTCTTGTTCTGTCGGTTGTTGCCCGGAGAAAGAGACCAACCCCCAGCTCACCACAGCCACCCTTCAGGAAGTTGAAGAGAGTGATAAGGTCACCCCTGAGTCTCCTTTTCTCCAGGCTGAACAACTCCAGCTCCCTCTGTTGCCGATGCGGCAGGGGTTTGTAGATGGATGGATGAGACAGGATCTTGATTCCATGATCAGAAGGCTATATTTATTATATTATGATATATATATAACATTATGACTATGCTACATAAAGATAGAAAGGCAGAGCTTCTTCTGAAGCTGCTAAGCTAACAGAGAGATAGAAAGGAATGAATAACAATGTCTGTGTCCCAGCACAGAGCGATAGCAGTCCTGCTGTGAATGGTCAGCAGATCCAAACATCTGCTGACCATCCAACCACAGGTGAATCTGCTGCATTCCACAGTAGCAGATAATAATTGTTTACATTTGCTGGTAAGCCTCTGAGCTCCAGCAAGGAGAAATCCTAAGAAAGGATTTCTCAAAAAGAATGGCTGTGACACCCTCAGTCGTTGTTCATATGGCTTGTGTTCCAAGCCCCTCACCAGCCTCGTTGCTCTCCTTTGGACACGCTCAAGCATCTCAACATCCTTCCTATAGTGAGGGGCCCAGAACTGGACGCAATACTCCAGGTGAGGCCTCACCAGTGCTGAGTACAGGGGAAGAATGACCTCCCTGCTTCTGCTGGCCACACCGTTTCTGATACTGGCCAGGATCCCATTGGCCTTCTTGGCCACCTGGGCACACTGCTGGCTCATGTTGAGCCGACTGTCAACCAGCACCCCCAGGTCCCTTTCCTCCTGAGCACTGTCCAGCCACACCATCCCCAGCTTATATCGTTGCAGGGGGTTATTGTGGCCAAAGTGCAGGACTCGGCACTTGGACTTATTGAACTTCATCCCATTTGATTCTGCCCATCCCTCCAACCGTTCCAAGTCCCTCTGCAAAGCCCTCCGTCCCTCTAACAGATCGACACACGCTCCCAGCTTGGTGTCATCTGCAAATTTGCTAATGAAGGACTCTAAACCCTCATCCATGTCATCAATAAAAATATTAAACAGACCTGGCCCCAGCACAGACTCCTGAGGGACACCACTGGTGACTGGCTGCCAGCTGGATGCAGCACCATTCACCACCACTCTCTGGGCCCGGCCATGCAGCCAGTTCCTAACCCAGCAAAGAGTGTTCCTGTCCAAGCCACGGGCTGCCAGTTTGTCTAAGAGTATGCTGTGGGAGACAGTGTCAAAGGCCTTGCTGAAATCCAAATAAACAACATCTACAGCCTTCCCTGCATCCACAAGGCGGGTTACCTGGTCATAAAAGGTGACCAGGTTGGTCAAACATGACCTATCCCTCCTAAACCCATGCTGACTGGGTCTGATACCCTGGCCATCCTGTAAATTTTGCATGATGGCGCTTAATATAAACTGTTCCATTATTTTACCAGGTACTGAGGTCAGGCTGACTGGTCTATAATTACCAGGATCTTCCTTTGCACCTTTTTTGTGAATGGGTATCACATTGGCCAGCTTCCAGTCATCCGGAACCTCACCAGTGAGCCAGGACTGTTGGAAAATGATGGAGAGTGGCTTTGCAAGCTCATTTGCCAGCTCTCTCATTACCCTGGGGTGGATCCCGTCTGGTCCCATAGATTTATGTGTATCCAAGCATTTCAGTAGTTCTATGACTGCCTCCTCTTGGATAATTGGGGGACCATTCTGCTCCCTGTCACCATCAACCAGCCCAGGAGGGCAGGTGTCTTGAGGGCAAGTCATCTTCCCACTAAAAATTGAGGCAAAATAGGCATTAAGCACTTCTGCCTTTTCCTCATCTTCAGATACTAAGTTCCCACCTTTGTCCAATAAAGAACAAAGGCTGGTCTTACCTTTCCTTCTACCATTAATGTATTGTAAAAACATTTTTTATTATCCTTTACAGAAGTTGCCATTCTAAGTTCAAACTGAGCTTTGGCTTCCCTAATTTTTTTCTGCATTCTCTAGCAGCCTTCTTGAATACTTCCTTAGAGACCTGACCCTTCTTCCAATGCTGATACATCCTCTTTTTATTCTTAAGTTCCTCCAAAACCTCCTTGCCCAGCCAGGCTGGACGTTTACCCCGTTGACTGATCTTTTGGCACACAGGGATGGTCTGATCCTGTGCCCTCAAGATCTCTGTTTTGAGGTATGCCCACCCTTCCTGAACTCCTTTGTTTTTTAGGACTGCTTCCCAAGGGACGCTCTGAATAAGTCTCCTAAACAGGCCAAAGTCTGCCCTCCGGAAGTCCAATGCAAGAGTTTTACTGGTACTCTTCCTGACTTCACCAAATATTGAGAACTCTATTATTTCGTGATCACTCTGTCCCAAGCGACCTCCAACCACCACATCTCCCACTAGCCCATCTCTATTTGCAAATAGCAGATCTAACATAGTCCCTCCCCTGGTGGGTTCACCCATCAGCTGCAACAAAAAGTTGTCCTCCATACATTCTAAGAATTTCCTGGACTGCCTCTTTATTGCTGTATTAAGTTCCCAGCAGATGTCTGGT
Source organism: Geothlypis trichas (assembly GCA_009764595.1). Lineage (NCBI taxonomy): Eukaryota > Metazoa > Chordata > Aves > Passeriformes > Parulidae > Geothlypis > Geothlypis trichas. The sequence goes on along the minus strand of CM019934.1, from coordinate 13,124,466 downwards.
AGGTTGAAGTCACCCACAAGAACAAGGGCTGATGATCTTGAAACATTACCTAGCTGCTTATAGAATAAGTCATCTACCTCTTCTTCCTGGTCGGGTGGACGATAACAGACTCCCAGTATGGTGTCAGTCTTGTTAGCCTTCCCTTTTATTCTTACCCATAGACATTCAACTCCATCTTCCTTAGTTTCAATTTCGATGGCATCAAAAGTCTGCTTAATATAAAGGGCCACCCCTCCACCTCTTCTTCCTTTCCTGTCTCTCCTGAAGAGCTTGTATCCATCCAGTGCAGTACTCCAGTTATGTGAGTCATCCCACCATGTTTCCGTGATGGCAACTACATCATAGCTCTGCAGTTGCACCACGGCCTCCAGCTCTTCTTGTTTGTTGCCCAAGCTGCGTGCATTGGTATACATGCACCTCATCTGGGCTACTGACTTCACCTCTAACTTAGCCTTGCAATTCTTGGGCCTGTTTCCAGATAGCTCAGCTGGTTCCCCTTCCCCCTTCAAACCTAGTTTAAAGCTCTCTCAATGAGGTCTGCCAGTTCATGACCTAAAACCCTTTTGCCCTTAACAGAGAGGTGTGACCCATCTGGTTCCAGCAGAGAAGATGCTGTAAAAGTTTCCCCATGATCAAAGAATCCAAAATTTTGCTGATGACACCAACCCTTGAGCCACTTGTTGATGATGCGTATTCTTCTGTTTCTTTCATCATTTTCCTCCGCCACCAAAGGGACTGAGCAGAACACTACCTGTGCTCCTGCCCTATCAACTACCTGACCCAGTACCCTGAAGTCCTTTCTAATTGCCTTGACACTCCTCTTCTCAATCTCATCACTGCCAGCCTGGAGTATCAGCAGTGGGTAATAATCAGAGGGCTGAATCAGCCCAGGAAGTCTCTCAGTGATATTTTGTACCCGGGCCCCAGGGAGGCAACAGACTTCCCTGTGGGATGGGTCTGGTCGACATATGGGGCCCTCAGTTCCCTTCAGGAGGGAATCACCTACTACGATTACCCTTCTTTTCTTCTTGATGCTAGAGGTAGTGATCCGTCTTACAGATGAATCAGAACTGGGAGGTTCACTGGTCAGACAATTTTCTCCTAAATCATCTAGTTGGGTCTCACTATCCAGGATCTCATACCTATTCTGAAGTGGCACTTGGCTGGATGATGGGGAGGGGGAGGACTTTTTGTTATTACCTCCTCGAATGGGGACCCGTTTCCACTCCTCTTTATCTACCAGGTGCCCTTCTATTGCCTGAGGGCGGGAGGCATATAAGTCCTCAGTCTCTTGGTCAGAAGCCTCCCTTAAAGATGGTAGGGCTGAACTCCACCAGTCTATTTCCCTTTCACTTTCCCTGATACTCCTTAACCTTTCAACTTCCTCCCTAAGCTCTGCCACCAGTGCAAGGAGATCATTCACTTGTTCACACCGCAGGCAGGTCTCCTCCACAACACTCCCTGAAGTCACCGATAAGCTCAAACACTCTGGACATGGATGGGTCTGTACAGACACATCCTTTTTGGAGGGCCCAACTTGGTCACTTGTACCAGCCACAACTTTTGACCGTGTAAAAACCATCACTGACAAACACCTCAAACACAACCAGGCAGCAGAAAGACCTCAAACAATACAAAGGACTCCTTACTAGCAAGAAGACTGGCGACCCTGCCTGTTTGCCCTGCCTGCGCGAACTGCCGCGCAAACTGCCCCGTATATTCCCCAGAGACTCACAACACCCCTGTTTGCCTACTCCTGTTCGCTGCGCTCCCCAGACGCCTCTTATAATCAGCCACTCAGCAGCAACTGAGGAAGCTCCACCCTCTGCTCCTCTCTGACAATGCAATCTGCTCACCTGCTCAACGATCTATTATATGCTTCAGCCACTCAGCAGCAACTGAGGAAGCTCCACCCTCTGCTCCTCTCTGACAATGCTGCTCCTCTCTGACAATGCCAATTTAAAAGTATGTAACTGATAAAAGTCTAACTACTTAAAAAGGCTGGGTTTTTGCAATACAGCGTCTCTCCTTTGCACCTGCCTGGGGACCCTGTGTCACTTTGGACCCTCACCTCATATGTACCTAGGGAGAAACAAACAAGTTAAGAGTTTATGGGGGAGAATTAAGAGACAGCCTAATATGGGTGTGTCTTAGGTTGGAAATGCAAGATGTGGCTGAGTGTGTGTATTCTATTGCCATCTGTTAGAGGTGGGGCAGTTATCTTCTGTTAATTGGGTAGTTTTATTTCTCTTCCACAACCAATCCTCCCTCTGGGAAATATATTATGTTAATGGGCCATTGAATCTCACTGCGTGACTGATAAAATTACATCATCCCATTTTGAGATGCTTCGCCCAGGGGGAAGAGCCAAGCATTCCTACCGGGATATAATCTGAGATTTAGAACACCACAGGCAGCCTTCTCCCACTGGATTCCCAGAGGATCAGCTTTTCTTCTCCACTGGATTCCCAGAGGAAGACCAGGCCCAACTACACCACTGACGTTGCGTCCCGATCGTGGGAAACGATCGGTACGTGTGCCAGGAGAGGCCGCACCCCACCTCTGCCACCAGCAGGCAGGATCACAGTTTGGCCACTGGCTGGGGTCCCGGATTGCCAGGAATGGCTGATAAACGTGGACCCAACGTCGAAGGGGCAGGAGCGGGGGCCGCAGCACGCGGGTGTTTGCTGAAGCTGCAAACCACTGCACTGTGCTGGGAGGGTGCTGGCAGAGCGCGGATGCCAGCAGTCCGAAGAGGCGGCAGTGGCAAAAGAGCGGGAAACAGAGAAAAACAGCGGCTTTTATGGAGGGGGGTGGAATCCCGGGAGGAGACTGTCTAATGAATCAATGGCTAGATAGGAGGGGTCCGGGGTGACAAATGTAAACATAACCTGGAGCGGGAAAGTCACATACCAATGGCAGAAAGGAAAAATCATAACTGACAGCGAATTTTCTGGGTAAAGGGGTGTAACAAATTATGACAGACAATCTACAGGGGCAGGATTTTTGAGGATAGACAGGGAAGAATCTGGAATTATCATAACTGCCACAGCGAGATGGGGTAAACAACTTTAGACGGAGACTAAACATATTCTTCAAACCCCCAATGCCATAGGCAGGGAGAGAACAGATATCTTCAAACCCCCACTGCCACACACCACCACTGGACCTTCAGAGGAAAACGACACCCTTCTACAGGATCACTGCTTCAACAGAACCACATCTGTCATTCCAGGAGGACTACAGCCCCCATTTAATCGGACTGCTACCAACATCCTGACCAACAGGGTGTCAGGTCATATTCTGACTCTATCAGTGTTTTTTTTGTACTATTGCATTTGTATTTTTAATTTCCCCATTAAAGAACTGTTATTCCTACTCCCATATCTTTGCCTGAGAGCCCCTTAATTTCAAAATTATAATAATTCAGAGGGAAGGGGTTTGCATTCTCTATTTCAAGGGAGTCTCCTGCCTTCCTTAGCAGACATCTGTTTTTTCAAACCATGGCCGGGTGACACTGTTGTTGGTGTTTACTATAGGCCACCTGATCAGGAGGAGGAAGTTGATGCAGCTTTCTGTGGGCAACTGGAAATAGCCTCGCAGTCACAGGCCCTGGTTCTCTTGGGGGACTTTACTCTGATATTTGTTGCAGGAAAAACATGGCATGGCACACACAGTCCAAGAAGTTCCTGCAGATCACTGAAACTATCTTCTTGATGCAAATGGGGGAAGAGCCAATGAGGAAAGGTGTGTTGCTGGACCTTGTACTACCAAACCAGGAGGGACTGGTTGAAGATGTGATAGTTGGGGGCAGCCTTGGCTGTAGTGACCATGAGATGGTGGAACTCAGGATCCTGCATGAGGGAAGCAAAGCAGTAAGCAGGACTAAAACCCTGAACTTCTGGAGAGCCAACTTCAGCTTCTTCAATGACCTACTTATAGGAATCCCATGGGATAGGGCTCTAGAAGAGAAGGGGGTTCAAGAGAACTGGTCAATATTCAAGCATCACTTCCTCCAAGCTCAAGATCAATGTCTCCCCATGATCAAAAAATCAGGCAAAGGGGGCTGGAGACCTGCATGGATGAGCAGGGAGCTTCTAGTAAATCTCAAATGGATGAAAGAAATTTATGGGATTTCGAATAAGGGACAGGCCATGTGAGAGGACTGTAGGAACATCATCAGAGTATTCAGACATGCGATGAGGAAAGGCAAGACCCACTTGGAATTGAGTCTGGCAAGGGATATCGGGGCAACAAGAAGGGCTTCTACAAGTACATCAGCAGCAAAAGGAAGATTAGGGAAAATGTGAAGCCGCTGCTGAATCAGATGGGTGTCCTGGAAACAGAAGACACAGAGAAGGTGGAACTACCAAATGCCTTCTTTGCCTCAGTCTTTACTGCTGAGGTTGGCTCTCAAGAGTCCCAGATCTTGGAGGTAAGAGAAGGAGAAAGGAAGACTTTCCCTCAGTCATAGAAGACTGGGTTAGAGATCAGCTAGGTGGACTTACCCATCAATCCATGGGCCTTGATGGGATACACCCATGGGTGTTGCCAAGCCACTCTCCGTCATCTTTGAAAAATCATGGAGAATGGTAGAGGTGCCCAATGACTGAAGAAAGGCCAATGCTACTCCCATCTTCAAATAGGGCAAGAAGGAGGAGCCAGGGAACTACTGTTCAGTCAGCCTCATCTCAATTCCTAGAAAGGTGATGGAATGCATCATTCTGGAGGTCATCACCAAGCATGTAGAAGAAAAGAAGGTCACCGGGAGTAGTCAGCATGGATTCACCAAGGGGAAATCATGCTTGAGCAATGTGACAGCCTTGTAGGTAACTTCACGAAATGTGGGTTAAATGAATGATTAGTGAGGTGGATCAAGAAGTGATGTAGCATCCGATGAACTCTCTCACCTTAGCCAATTTCCAAGCCCACTGCCCTGGAAAGGGCAGTGACTCTAAAAGACAAGACTCCCACATGGACTTCTGTTTTGCAACTTCCCCTGGTTTCCCCTTTCCCTGGTTTGGTACCCCTGGTGGCCGCCCCTTCCCCCGGAGACCAATCCCCTTTGCCCTGCCCTTAGCTCCACCCCCCCACCCCTTCTCTTTTATAAGCTGCCTGCAGCACACAGTTGCTCTCTTTCTTGCCAGGTTCCCTTCAGCTACCATGTGTGATATCTCGCTGAAATAAAACCTTGCAAAAAGGAGCCTTCTGCCTCTCTCACTGAGCCAGCTGTGGTGAGTGTTGTGTGTGGATCTGACTGCATTGCCTGAATGTTAACCCAACCTGCTTTTCTACAGGAGAGGTTTGTTGGGAACAGATAACGGGCAGCAGCACCCACCTTTTAACTCCCGCATTTTTTAAGTGGCTGAATGGCAAAGCTCAGAGGGTCATGATCAGTGGAGTAGAATCCAGTTGGAGGCCTGTATTTAGTGGCATTACCCAGGGATAAATACTGGATCCAGCCTAAATCAACTTGTATATCAACAACCTGGACGAAGGGATACAATGTACCCTTAGCAAGTTTGCTGATGATACGAAACTGGAAGGAGCGGCTGATACACCTGTAGGCTGTGCTGCCATTCAGTGGGACCTTGATAGGCTAGAGAGCTGGGCAGAGAGAAACCTAATGAGGTTCAACAAGGGCAAGTGTAGGGTCCTGCACCTGGGGAGAGAGAACCCCAAGTACCAGCACAGGCTGGGGGACTGACCTACTAGAGAGCAGCTCTGCTGAAAAGGACCTGGAAGTCTTGGTGGATGATAAATACATTATGAGCCAACAGGGTGCCTTTGCAGCCAGGAAGGCCAATGGTATCCTAGGATGTATCAGGAACAGTGTGGCCAGCAAGTCGAGGGAGGTGATCTTGCCCCTCTACTGAGTCCTGGTGAGGCCACATCTGGAATATTATGTTCAGTTCTGGCCTCCTCAGTACATGAAAGACAAGGAGCTACTGGAGAGGGTCCAGTGGAAGCCACAAAGATTATGAGGGAAGTGGAACATGTCTCTCATGGAGAGAGACTGTGGGAGCTGGGCCTGTTTAGAGAAGACTGAGTGGGGATCTCATTACTGCATATAAATATCGCAAAGGCAAGTGTCAAGAGAAAGGTGCAAGATGTTTTTTACTGGTGCCCAGCAACAGGACAAGGAGCAATGGCCATAAACTAAAGCACAAGAAGTTTCACCTCAACATGAGGAAGAACTTTACAGTGAGGGTGGCAGAGCACTGCAACAGGCTGCCTAGGGAGGGAATGGAGTCTCTGTCTCTGGAGACATTTAAAACCCACCTAGACGAGTTCCTGTGTGCTCTGGGTGACCCTGCCTTGGCAGGGGATTGGACTAGATCTCCAGAGGTTTCTTCCAACCCTAACAATTATGTGATTCTTATAAGCTCCCTTTGTATACAGAAATATCACAATAAGGTCTTCCTGGAGCCTTCTCTTCTCCAGGAAGAACAATCCAAACTCTCAGTCTTTCCTCATAGGAGAGGTGCTCTAGCCCTCTGACCATTTTCATGGCCCTCCTCTGGACCAACTCTAACAGATTCATGCCTTTCTTTTTCTGGAGACCCCAGAGCTGGATGCACACCCCAGGTGTGGTCTCACAAGAGTAGACTAAAAGGGGCAGAATCACCTCCCTCAATCTGCTGGCAATGCTGCTTTTGATGCAGCCCAGGATACAATTGGCTTTCTGGGCTGCAAGCACACACTGTCAGCTCATATTCAATTTTTCATCCACCAGTATGCTCAAGTCCTTCTCCACAGGGCTACTCTCAATTCATTCAGCCCCCAGTCTGTACTGAGGGGCAGGACCTTGCACTTGGCATTGTCAAACTTCATGAGATTCACATGGGCCCACTCTTAAAGCCTGTCAGGGTCCCTCTGAATGGCATCCCTTCCCTCTAGCCAATCAACTACACCATTCTGTTGACTCTTTTGAAATTCAGCAAAGGCATGCTGTCTGGGCCTGATCCCCTGATTGTTTTCCACATGCCATGTGATGGCACTCAGGATGATCTCCTGCATAACCTTCCCCAGCACCAAAGTCAAACTGACAGGCCTTTAGTTCCCCAGATCCTTCTGGCCCTTCTTATAGATGGGCATCACACTTGCTCACTTCCAGTCATCTGGGACCTCCCTGGTTAACTGGGACTGCTGGTAAATGATTGAAAGTGGCTTGGCACACACTTTAACTAGCTTCCTCTATCTTTGGGTGCATCCCATGTGGCCCCATGAACTTATGGATGACTAAGCAGTATAGCAGGTCACTAACTATTTCTGACTGGATTATGAGGGTTTCATTCTGTTCCCCATCTTGTGTACCCTGAGGACAACTGGTCTTGCTATTAAAGACTGAGGCAAAGAAGGCTTTAAGTACCTCAGCCTTTTCCTCAGGCTTTGTCACTATGTGTCTCCCCACATCCAAAAAAGGTGGAGATTCTCCTTGACCCTCTTTTTGTTGCTGATGTATTTGTAGAAATATTTTTATTGTCTTTTATGGCAGTTTTCAGATTAAATTCAAGCTGGGCTTTGGACAATCTATTTTTCTCCTTGCATAACCTCAAAACATCCTTGTAGTCTTCCTATGCTTCCTGCCCATTCTTCCAAAGGTCATAAAATCTCTTTATTTTTTCCATGAGTTCCTGCAAAAGCTCCCTGCTCAGGCCAGTCTTCTTCCACGCCAGTTCATCTTTTGGCATATGGGGATGGCTTGTTCCTGCACCTTTAAGATTTACTTTTTAAAAGCACATTTAGCCTTCCTGGACCCCTTTGCCCTTCAGGACTGCCTCCCAAGGCACTGTCTCAAGCAGCCACCTAAGCAGGCCCAAGTCTGCCCTCCCGAAGTCCAAAGGAACAGTTCTGCTGACCCCCCTCCTTACTTCTCCAAGAATCAAAAACTCTATCATTTCATGATCAGTGTGTGCCCAAGACAGCCTCTAACCATTATGTCACCCAGCAATCCTTCTCTGTTCACAAACAGCAGATCCAGTCAGACACCTTCCCTAGTTGGCTCAGCAGCTGTGTCAGGAAGTTCTCTTCCACACACTCCAGGAACCTCCTGCACTGCTGTGTTGTATTTCCAGCAGACATGGTAAGTTGAAGTTCCCCATGAGAACAAGGGCCAGAGATCATAAGACTTCTCCCAGCTGCTTATAGAATATTTTGACTGCCTCTTCATCCTGGTTGGATGGTCTATAACAGACTCCCACCAGGGGATCTGCCCTGTTGGCCTTCTCCCTGATTCTTCCCCATAAACATTCAACCCTTTCAACACCATCATTAAGCTCTAGACAGTCAAGACACTCTCTAACATATAGGGCTACCCCATCGCCTCTTTTTCCTTTCCTGTCCCTTTTGAAGAGTTTATAGTCATCCATTGTAGCACTCTAGTTGTGCAAGTCATCACACCATGTCTCCATGATGGCAACTATGTCATAGTTTTGCTGATGCACAGTGGCTTCCAGTTCCTTCTGTTTGTTGCCGATGCTGCGTGCATTGGTGTAGATGCACTTTAGTTGGGCTTTTGATCCTGGCCCCTTCTTGCAGGGAGAAGCCCTAATTCCTGAATGACCATTCACAGGTGCTTCTGAGTTTCTAACACAGCAGGTAACCCTTATATCTTTGCTGCCATATGGATCTCTATCCCCTACCTCTACTGAGACAGCAAACCAAAGGACCTTGCTAGCACACTGTCTCTCAAACAGTGGCAGGCTCCCCCTGGCTTATCTCTAGTGATCATGATTTTATCCCCCTCCTCCTTCAATCTAGTTTAAAGCTCTCTCAAGGAGATCTTCTCACTCCCGTGCAAGGATCCTTTTCCCCCTTTGAGACAGGTGGATCCTATCTGTTGCCAACAGGCAGATATATGATTAAAAAAAACGCAAAACAAAAAACCAACCCTAATTCTGCTGGTGACACCAGGCTTGGAGCCAAGTATTCATCTGCATGATTTTCCTGTTTCTACCCCCATCGTTCCCTCAACTGGCAGGGTAGAGAACACTGCTTGTGCTCCAGATCCCTCAACCAGTTGTCCCAAGGCCCTGTGGTCTCTTCTGATTGTCCACAGCCTTCTTGTTGGGACTTCAGCACTGCCCAGATGAAAACCCAGTAGAGGATAATAATCAGAGGGTCATACCAGATCCTTCCATGTCTTCTGTAAAAATGGCTCTAATAATAGAATTGGATATTATAATTTCCCTGGAGACTTACACAGCTGTGGTGGGTTCAGTGCTGGCCAATCACCAGTGCACTCACTAGAATGTACTTATTTATCTCCTGCTGTGAGGTGGGATTAGGAGAAAGGCAAAGCAGGCTCAAAACTTTAAAAGGGTATAAAGAAAAATGTATTAACAGTAACTAAAAGAAAGAATAATAAGAATCAGAACAAAACCTTCAGGACACTTCCCCCTACAACCTTTTCTTTCCCAATGACAATGTAAAGAAACAAAACCTAAATTTTCAGTCAGTTTACCACTTCTAGAATAGTCTTTCTTCAGTTCCATTAGGGAGAGAAGTCCCTCTTGTTAATGTTATGGAAACTTCTCCACAAGAAAACAGTTCTCTCGTGGCTCTCCACGAATAGCAGCCGCCTGCGGAAATCTGCAATCATGAAATCCCTCCCGTTTTCTACAAGCTTTTCCCACAGCTGTGTTTATGGGCCATGTCAACTTATGGGGTACTGTTTTAAAGATGAGCTGTTCAAAGGCAAAGGTTCTCGTTATCTATCTCTGAAATCATCTTCTTACTTGGGGCACAGGATCTTCATCACTCTTCTCTCTTTATCTGTTCAAACTTCTCATAGGATCACAGCTACTTTAACATCTGCTAACTTTAGCAGGCCTTTGCTCGATATCTACAATTTGAACACTTTTATCTCCCCATACCTTCATGCGTTATAGGGAGAAAGTCTTTTCTCCATAGCTTTACAAGAGGATTTCAGCCTAAAACTAAAGGCATCTCCTCATCCCACCCATCTGGGACTTGACTTCACTGACCTCAGTGTCTTCATGTTGCTCCTCTACGTTGCTTGCATGTTGTTCCTTTCTCTCACTCGAGGGAAGATTGAAGCACTGAAAGAGTTAATATCTCACCTGGACTCAGTGCTTGCGGCCAGAGCTTCAGGCGGATGGGGGGGGGGGGGGGAAGGGGTGGCTTCTCCTCTCCCCTGCCCAGTGGTTTCAGATAAATCTCAGTGGTGGTAGAATCTTGGCTGGCTGAGGCTGAGCTGGCCTGGCTCGGCCTCAGCCCCGTGGCTTCCCCTCCCCAGCAGCTGATGGGGGAGCCGGTGGGCACCCTGGGAAAAGGGGCCAGGGCCCGAGGCAGGGGTCGCCCAGCCACTGTTCCCTCTTTGCCGACTGGAAAAGAAAGATTGATTTCTCAGGATTTTTTGTATTTAACATGTGTCTTTCACAGAGGTGTGTACAGCTTTCTAGTGGTTCAACAAATTGTCAATTACACAGAAGCTTTGCATCACTTCCATGAATGCCTCTCATGGAAAACCACCACAACAGCCCTTTCCTGTCTATCTTGATTAGACCTTAATCTATAGCATAATCTGGAAATTTTGGTAATTAACTGCTATATTCTGCTCTTACTTCTGGTCATTTAATTTAAGTGACAAGAGGAATCCTCTCCTAATTTAAGATGAGCTGCTTCTCAGACTAACATTTAACACAACTACTGCTCTTTAATGAAACATAGCAGGGAAGGTGTATCCCATGGATGGCTTTTACTTCTACAGCCTTTTTCTGTGGGAGCAGGTGCTGTAAGTTGCCATGAGAGTCATGGGAGTGAAAAATGGGATGGCATGTCTATCTGAGAAGGAGAGTGCCAAACAGCAAGTGTCGCTGTTGAGTAAGAAATGACACAGACTCATCAGAAGGCTAATTGACATAATGAGCCATATATTTGGAACTGCTCCTTTTTATACGCTGTTCCGATCCAGGTGGATTTGATTGGTCACTTAGTTAATACATTTCACCTGATTGGCTAATTAACAGGACACCCTTCTTATAAACAATCTTTGAGAAAAACATGAAAACAGAGAGTAGGAAAACAACACCTGCAAGTTGTTTATAACAATAAGCTATCATTGTTTATCTTCAACTCCCTAAAGTCTCTCAGACCGATTCTGGGAAAACTTATCTAGTTTTCTTGGTCTCTGACCAGCCTGTCACATCCACAAGCAAGGTGCTGTGCACTCTTCCAAAGCTGTTTGGAGAAAGAACGCCTTGTGTTTCACAGAAACCTGCCACAGTGAATGCTTAAGAAAGTGCTTATCTCCACGCTTTGCCATGAGGTCTCACAGCTGTGCGTTATATTCTCAAGAAGCAAGAGCATGCCAAGGAGACTCTGATTGTGAATGATATCTTACTGGATTTTTGCAATTCCGTACAATGTGCACAAAAGGCTGGTGCTCTACTGCTTCATTCTTCGCCTTCTGTGATCTGCCAGAATTGAAACTCAGCGAAGGCATTCAGCTTTGTAGGTTTTCAGCACCAGGGCTATGCTTATGCAGTGTGACATCTCTCAGGACCTTTTGTCCTTGCGAGGCTCTGATTTGCATGCTGAAACTTTGAGCTGGGAAGGAGGGGGTAGAGAGCTCTACGATCTGGCAGCAGTTTACAGGTTGTATAGGAAAGAGGACTGCAGCTTGAAGGGGTGCAAATACAAGTTTCTACAAGTTCCAGGGGAAGGCTCCATGCAAGTGTGTTGTTGTGGCACGTTTTCTCTGTGCGAGATGTAGGCGTAATGCTTTCTGTCCAGATTTAGATGCCAAGCAGGGCAGATTGCGGAGATATGCAGTGCTGAGAACATTCGTGCAAAGTCTAGGCATCTTTCAGCTGAAGCAGCGTGCCGGAGGGCTTCGCAGCTGACACAGCACTCTATGTGAGAAGTAGATGATGATTTGCCTCTGGCAGATTGAAAGTGCTACAGCTTCCAGGAGGCAAAGAATGAAGCCATAAAGCACGGGGCTTGTGTGTGCAGCATTCAGATTGCTAGAGGAGCGTGCATGCCATTCGTCTGCCTGCCAAATTCACATTAACATTTTCATGGAGGAAGTTAATGGACAACTTTCTTGTACTACTACCTAGTCCTCTTCTATCCCTCCATGGAAAATGTTTATCTCCCTGTTTTGGGATGAGGCGTAACAGCAGCGTCTTACTGTTCTGAACAGCAAGCTTATTCTCTGCTGACTCTTTTTGTGGACGAGCTTTTGCTGAAGGTTTGCAGTTTGGTACACTGTGCACACAAGCCCTATGCTCTGCTAATTCATTTTTTGCCTTCTGTCATCTGCACATTGTAGAAGCCAGTGCTGGGCACTCAGCTCTGCTGCTTTTCCGCATGGATGCTGCACGTATCCATGGTGACATCTTTGGGGATCTTTAATCTTCCTGAAGCTGTAATGTGCACAGATGTACTTCCAACTGGGAAGGACTGTGCAGAGAACATGGCGATCTGACCAGGTTTTATGGAGGAAAAAAATAGGTGTTCTTGAAGTGCTCCTTCTCCAAGGAGCCTTGAAACTGCACACAACACACTGTGCTCTCCTTTCCAAATAGACATGCTGTCTCATTTTTCACTCTCATAACTCCCTTGCCGACTTTCAGCAGCTGCTCCCACAGAAAATGGCTGTAGAACTAAAAGCCAGTGCTGGGCTGCGTTTTCCTTCTTCCACAGGTAATCCACATCAAACGAACTTTCTACAACTTTACTCTGCTGCATCGATCATAGGGTTCTCTGTATTTGGAAGCCTAAAGGGAAGTACAATAGTTTCTGCATAGGGCTGGAAGAGGACTAGGTTGAAGCAGAAGAATGTTGTTCATGAGCTTCCTCCATGCGAATGCTAACGTGAATTTGGCAAGAAGGTGAGTGGCATGCACGCTCCTCTAGCAATCTGAATGCTGCCCACACAAGACCGGTGCTTTGCGGCTTTGTTCTTTGCCTCTGGTAAGCTGTGGCGCATTTGTTCTTCCGGAGGCAATTAGTCGTCTACTTCTCTCACAAAACACTCTGTCGGCTGTGAAGCTCTCCAGCCCAGTGCTTCGTCCAAAAGATGCCTAGACCATGCACTAACTTTGTCAGCGCTGCATATCCCCACAATCTGCCTCTCTTGGTGTCAAAATCTAGACAGAAAGCATTTCGCCTACATATCGCCTGGAGAAAATGTGCATCGACAACACCCTTGAGCAGATCCTTCCCCTGGAACTTGCAGAAAATTGTATTTGCACCATATTCAGCACGGAGTCCCTTTTCTTATACAATCTGCAAAGCGCCGTAAGATCGTGGTACTCTCTGACCAGTCCTTCTCAGTTCAAAATACCATTGCATACATCACAGCCTCCAGCCCTCCATTGTAACTGTGCGGCTGCAGTCACAGGGAATATGTTCTCCAGCCATCTCACTCCATGAGACCAATGGACAGTCACAAGAGACACCGTCCCCGGATCTCTACTGAGACCTTCCTGGGTGGTGGTGCATACAGGGTCTTGCAGCTCCCTGCAGCAGACGGCTGTGGCGCAGGTGACACAGCAGCAACCCAATATGAGGGACCAAGGCGAAGGAATTGAGAGGGATCATTTGTTTGAGATCTAAGGAAGGTTTATTTCCCCAGAGGAGTCAGGTACAAGTGACAATAACTGAGGGCAAAAAACTGCTTTTTAAGGAGGGGAGGGAATAAGGGGAGGACACAACCTTTTACCAATAGGAAGGCATTAGGGAAGGAGTGCAGGGTAAGGGCTATCCAATAGAAGCCAACAAGGGGAAGGAGCAAACCTTGCAATCCAATCTTCCTTCGAGGAAGGGATAAAGGACAGGGAACACTCCAGAACAAAAGGCTGTGCTATCTTTGATAGACGGGGGATTGACATACACTTGGCAGGAAAATCTTGGGGTAAACAACTCAGGACTGAACCATCAGGGAAGCCAAATGGGAAACATGGAATGAACCATTACAAACTTCTAACAAGGAATATTTAAAACCTACTACAGAAGAACAAACTGTAAAATAACAGACTACCACACTCCGTGGAAATTCTTGCACTTCCCTTTAGGCTCCGAGATCCAGAGAACTCTGTGGCAGCTGCAGAAGAGAAGGGCACTGGTGAGTTTGATGTGGTTTACCTGGTGTAAGAGGAAAGTTGCAGCCCATGGCTATGTCCTGGTTTGAGAGGAAGTGAGTTTTTTGGGATGCCATGACAGGCTGGCTTTTACTTTTACAGTCTATTTCTATGGGAGCAGCTGCTGAAAAATGTCAGGAAAGTTGTGAGAGTGAAAAATGAGACGGCACGTGTAGCTGAGAAGGGGAGTGCCAAGCAGCAGAATGCTTTGCGTTCTTTCAAAGCTGTTTGGAGGAAGAACGCTTTGCATTCTGCAGAAACCTGCCACAATGAACATTTAAGAAAGTGCTTATGTCCATGTTTAGAGATGAGATCCCACGGTGACCACGATCAGACTAAGAACAGTTTATTGCTTAGATAACATCAGTCTCAAAGGCCATGAGATTTATAAGACAGCAAGCAGTCAGCCATAGTCTAAGATAGTCACAAGTTCTTTGTTGCAAGACAGCATATAACTTTCTAATCAAATGGACAGTCTCCACAGAGTATGTTTTGCTTTTCTAACCTGTCACCTTTACTTCATTCTACTGCAATGTGGATACTTTTGCCCAATAAGGTCTTATTACATGTATCTAAATTTAAGACTTTGTCCCCACATGGAGAAGAGCACTTCTCGTCTTTTGCCTTTTGTCTTATTTAAGATCGTGTGGGCTAGGGTCCTTAGCTGGCCGGATTGGACCTGAACAGCCCGTCAGGCATGAATTCTTACAGCTTTCCTCACTCAGGCATCTACACTACTGTGGTTTTAATCCAGCTGAAGTTACCCATCCTTGGTAACAAGTTTGCTGTTACACAAACATCTTACACAGATGCTTCTCACGCCAGTAACAAACCCATTGCAGTATCAGCTTCTAGATAACACCCTACCCATGCAAAGTCTTCCCTCTTCAACCATTCTACACTTGATTCATTTGTGGAAAGAATAATACATAAAGCAAGAAATTGCTGTGCTATTGAAATGTGCCCTGTCAATATCTTTTCCTTCTCCCCAAGGAGCTATAAATTTTTGGGAAAGGCAAAGTTATTCCAAAAAGGGGGCTGCCCCTATGAAGATTAATATTCTAATAAGAGGCCACTGTTTGCATAATCACAACTGTTCAGCAGGAGATTTTCCTTTCTTTATGTGTCTCTGCCTTACTGTCAAAAAAATTTTACTGAGGAATACTTTTTATTCTTGGTTTTGGTTGGGGGTTGCTGTTACATTGCTCTGCATCAGTGGTTCCAGACTCTGCTCTGTGCCATTGGAGTCCCTGGCTTGATAGCCAGGGACCTGCATCTATCACATTCCAGCCTGGGCTGAAGGTATCTCATTAGTCAGGAGTTGGGCTGTGTGAGGATCAGACCAAAGGAGCTGTCTAGACCTGGGAGTTTTGAACTCCCTCTAAAAGTAAGCTCTGAACAATAAAAAAGGCTGTTTGTCACAAGGACCTTTGGAGTGTGTGTCATCTCTGTCTCCAACCCATACCCCTCACCATAACACCACTCTGCTCTCCTACATGTATGTATGAGCACACACATCTCATTGATGATGCACAAACTTATGTCTACATTTTCCATAGCTGGGACATTTGATTTTTCCTTTGGTAGTGTTTGCATGATTTACCCAGAAAAAGCCCGCTTATGAAGACACTGAAAAACAGTCAAGTTGGAATTTTCTGAGAGAGTTTGAAGAGGTGTGGGAATTGGAAAGATAGAAATCTTCACAGATTCAAGAGGGTTTAATTTACAGACTTAGAAGAAGCCTAGATTGATGTGAAAGCAAGGTACAGACATTGAACAGAGAAATCATAAACTTAATGTTTCTATAGTTATAAGTAAGAATATACCATAAGTAGGAAACTGTATAAGATGATGAAGGGCTTTATAGTATAGTAATGTAGTAATGTGATTGTAATAAATAAGCTTAGAATTTAGATATTATAATAGACACATATATGTGTTCATGTAATAAGACCTTATTGGGCAAAAGTATCCACATTGCAGTAGAATGAAGTAAAGGTGACAGGTTAGAAAAGCAAAACATACTCTGTGGAGACTGTCCATTTGATTAGAAAGTTATATGCTGTCTTGCAACAAAGAACTTGTGACTATCTTAGACTATGGCTGACTGCTTGCTGTCTTATAAATCTCATGGCCTTTGAGACTGATGTTATCTAAGCAATAAACTGTTCTTAGTCTGATCGTGGTCACCGTGGGATCTCATCTCTAAACACGGACATAAGCACTTTCTTAAATGTTCATTGTGGCAGGTTTCTGCAGAATGCAAAGCGTTCTTCCTCCAAACAGCTTTGAAAGAACGCAAAGCATTCTGCTGCTTGGCACTCCCCTTCTCAGCTACACGTGCCGTCTCATTTTTCACTCTCACAACTTTCCTGACATTTTTCAGCAGCTGCTCCCATAGAAATAGACTGTAAAAGTAAAAGCCAACCATGAGCTGCATCTTTCCCCTTGTGCCACGTAAACCACATCAAACTTACTAGTGCTCTTCTTTTCTGCAGCTGCCATAGAGTTCTCTGGATCCCGGAGCCTAAAGGCAAGTGCAAGAATTTTCACAGAGCTCTGGAGGAGGACTAGGTAGAAGCACAGGGAAGTTGTCCATGAACTCCTTCCATACGAATGCTAACGTTAATTCAACAGCCAGGCGAGTGGCAGCCACCATACCCTAGCAGTCTGAACACTGCACACACAAGCCCAGTGCTTTGGGGCTTTGTTCTTTGCTTCTTGGAAGCTGCCACGCTCTCTATCTCCCAGAGGCAAAGAAGCGGCTACTTCTCATGCAGATCACTGTGGCAGCAGCAATAGGCTCTGGCACACTGCTTCTGCTGAAAGATGCTTGGGCCAGGCATTTACCTTCAGAGTGATCCGCAGCCCCGTATTCTGCATCTCTTGTCATCTGAATCTTACCTAAAAGCTTTTTGACTGCATCACTGTCAGATTTGAGAAATATATATTTTCATGGGTGCACTGGCACTGTGCCAGTGCCAACCCATGGCAGTCACACAAGAAGAAACTGTGCCAGGGCAGCACACTTGTCTGGAGCTTTCCCCTGAAACTTACATTTGCTGTGCATTCAAGGGGCACTCCTCTTTCCTAGGCAACCTGCAAACTGCTGTGAGATCGCTGTGCTCTCTGCCCACTCCTCCCCAGCTTGTTGTACCAGCGGGCACATTACAGCCTTGCGAAAGCAAAAGATCCTGAGAGATGTCACAGTGCATACGTGCAGCACAGACACTGAAAAGCGGCAATGCTGAATGCCTTCACTGAGCTTCAGTTCTGTGCACATCTCAAAAGTCATCTCTGTGCGCTACTTCAAACCTCCTTGGTGAACGATGACTTTAAGGACACCTTGTGTTTAGCAGAAATCTGCAGCAGTGAAGCTCTCATATAAAGCTTCTCTCCATGTTTTGTGATGACATCCCACAGATGCAAGTGTATTCTCAGCTGACTCTGCTTGTGAATTAGCTGTTGCTGGACTTCTACAATTGGGTACACTGCTCACACAAGCCCTGTGCTCTCCTGCTCCATTTTTCGCCTTCTGTGATCCGGATAGCTGTGATGCCCAGCGAAGGCATTTAGATTTGCTGCTTTTTAGCGCATATGCTGTGCACAACCACTGCCTGCTGTGCAAGGTTTTTTCTCAGCTTGAAGTACAGTTGAGCCTTCTTCATTTTCCAGAGTCAAAACTGTCCATGTAGCTCTCGTGTAGGGAAAGAAACCAGAAGAGAAGCACTTTCGCTGGATTAGTTGTTCTCTAACAAAGAGAGCACAACACCACATCACAAGCTAGGCAATGAGAAGGAGACATTGGAACGCCTTTTGTATTGACATATGCTTTTTGGTTATCTATAGCTGCATAGCTTTTGCAGCAGTGAAGGTGTAATAAAGTGCTTATCCCCATGTTTTGTGATGAAGTCCCATGACTACAAGCATATTCTCACCTGACTGTGAAGGAGCTCTTTCTCGACTTCTGCAATGAGGTACACTGCGCACAACATCCCAGTCCTCTGCTGCTTCATTCTGTGATCTGCACAGAACTGAAGCTCAGCAAAGGCATTCAGCTTTGCCACTTTTCAGCATCTGTGCTGCACAAATGCACTGTGACATCCCTCCAGATCTTTTGTCCTTGCGAGGCTGTAATCTGCACGCTGGTACTTCAAGGTAAGAAGGAGTGGGCAGAGAGCACTGTGATCTGACAGCGGTTTGCAGGTTTCTAGGAAAGAGGACTGCCCCTTGAATGTGGTTCAAATACAAATTTCCACCAGTTTCAGGGGTGTGCTCCAGCCAAGCTTGTTGTCCTGGTGTATTTTCTCTCTGTGAAATGCTTTCCGGTATGATTCAGATGACAAGAGACACAGAATATGGGGCTACGTACTGCTGAGAATGTAAGTCCCTGGCCCGAGCATCTTTTGGCAGAAGCAGTGCACTAGAGCACTTGGCTGCCACCACAGTGATCTGTGCGAGAAATAGATGCCTATTCCCCTCCTGGAGAGTAAAAGCAGGACAGATTACAAGAGTCAAAGAATGAAACCACAGGGCACCGGGCTAGTGTCTGCAGTGTACCAGCTGTAAAAGGAGCATGGCTGTTACTGGTCTACCAACCAAATTCATGGTGGCAGTCATAAGGATTAAAGTTCAGCAAGAGCTGCTTGTGCTGCTACCTATGCCTCTTCCAACTCCCCCTGTGGAAACAATTGTGCCTACCTTTAGGTTCCGAGATCCAGAGAACACATTGGTAGATGCAGCAGAGAAGGGAAGGACAGAGTGCACTGGTGAGTTTGATGTGGCTTATGTGGGGCAGGCAGAAGGTGCAGCCCAAGGCTCGCTTTTATTTCTAGAGCCTTTTTCTATGCAAACAGCTGCTGAACATTTGCAACAAAGATGTGAGAGTGAAAAAAGTGACGGCAGGTCTATCTGGGAAAGAAGATACAGAATATTGTGCACAATTTAAAAGCGGTTAAGAAAAGGAGGTACTTTGAGAACATCTTCTGTCTTGACACTTCCATCTGCATGATCTCTAGGTACTTGGACACGCGACAATGAAAGAATGTGAAAATATTTGCACTGCAAATGTCAGTTTGCACAGGAAAGAGGGTAGATTGGCAAATGCCTTCTGTCCCAGCACATTTGTCAGTCAGAACTGCAGCTGAAAACACTTGGCTATAACGATAGTCTCTGCCATTTTGAGAGAATGTGCTGATGCTATATCTATATATAGTTGAGAAGGAACGTGCAAATCACCGGTGTGTTTTGTTTAGTTGACAGACTGCAAAGGGACTGTTATGGCCAACACTGCCTTTTTGTTGTAGGACTTTTTCTTTGAGAGCAGCTGCTGGATGTCTTGAAGCAGTTTGGGATCTGCAAGAGATAGAGTGCAAGATGATACATAGATCTTGAGGAAAAGTTCATGTCTCCAGGGAGCTGGATGCAGTTCAGTGAGTGTGAGTTACATGTTGAGCAGCTGATGGCGCAGAAAACGTTCTAAAAGGAAGAAGTCATGCTGCAATTGCCTTTTATTTTGAATCTTATACACTGAACAGCCAACAATGAAATGATTCCTCTTCCTTCTCCGCTACATGCAGGATCCCATTCAGTCAGTGCCCAAGAGCCAGGATCCACAGCGGAGCTCTTGACCCACACTGCTCCCACACTAATGGGGCTGGGCTAGAAAAGCACCTGTCCTTTTCCTGGGCACTGCCAGCGCTCATCAAAATAACCACACGATGGCGCTGTCGACTCACAAAAGAAGAACACGCACTGAGCCCAGCTCGAAACCACCCTCAGGACACAGCCAAGCCAGAAACGTCCCTGCCCTCAAACCAGCTGTGTCAGGACAAAAAAACTTGGCCAATCTTCCCCTTCCAAGTGGATACTCTTCTTTGCACTACACTCAAAGGCCAACACCAACTCCTCTGCCCCAACAAAAGTTTTCACTCTCGTTGAGTCCGGCAGCAAACTTGAAAACATCTGCCAAAAACAGAGCTCGCAAAAATGTTGATGGAGGAATCTCTTTGCTGCCTACAATTTCAATTGCACCTGTCAAACTACACACACCCTGTTATCGCCACTTTCCTTCTGTCCAGGTTTAGAGTAAATTTGGGGAAGAATCCCCCAAGGAGGTCCAGTGGGAAAAACAGATCAAATTGGCCCGGCCCCCCGTCAACTGGTCTGGGAGGAAAAAAACAATACCTCCTTGGAGAAAGGTGGAAAAAACCCTGTTTATTAAACAATAAAACTAAAACAATATCAAACAATGAGACCCTCTGTCACTCTAAAAGAGATGACAAACTGAGAAACTCCCCCCACCAGGTTGCAGCTCACTCAGTCTCTGATCAGTCCCTCCGGTGCTGGAATTGTCACAGGCCAGGCCCGGCCCGGTGGGCCAGAAATGTGAGCTGCCGGTGCTCCCCTGGGTGTTCAGTCCAGAGCAGGTTTCAAGAGGTCCAAAGAAAAGGGAAAAAAAACACAGTCCAGGGAACTTCTTTGCCTCAGCTAGCTAATCCTAACTAAAAAGCAAAAGAAGAGCTCTGTCCGCCATCTGTCTGCAGACAACCACAGGCCAGGAGGAGGAATGTGGGGGAGTGCAATGTCTGGAGGAAAAAAACCCTGCATTTTCTCTCCCCCCTTCACTCTCTGCAATAAGTCTAAAAGGTGCAAAACTTACTATTCAGCATGAACAGAACAAGATGATTAGGGATAAAAGCATCATACAGCCAACCCAGGACACCTTCTCAGCTCTAGGTACCATCGTAAGCCTTCAGTCTCACAGAGTCAGAAAGCAAATGCAATGGCACAAGGGACTGCTCACACACTAAAGCTACAAGGCAAAAAAACTTGTCCTGCAGAGGCTTGGCCTCTGCATTCCCACTGACAGTTCAACAACTCTATCCCAGAGAACTGCCTATTGGGAAAAGCCTTTCGATTCACTGAGACCACCCAAAGTGCCCATCCAAATTTGCTTTCTTTGCCAAAGAGAGGAACTAGAAGCCCATCTAAAAAGAAATGGCATCCCCTCCTCCAAAATCCAAAACATCCAGGGCCTGATCCTATACAAAGGTGTCAGAACACTGCTATTGGGTATTATCTGTGTGGGGCACTAGATCTGCTGCACACCAAGACCCAGTGTAGCTGCTTACCTTGTCCAAAAGACGTGTGCTGGTAGAATTTCAAGAAGGTTGCTTCAAAGAAGTGGAAAACACATGCCAAATGGATTCTTTAAGGAGGGAGACTGCTTTCCAAAGATGGATACCGACTCCATGATTGTACAAATTGAATCAGTGCTTCCAAATCAAATACGCCAGGATAGAAAGTTGCTGCCTCCCTTAAACGGAACAATATAGCTTCTTATCAGCACCTCCAACACTGGAGCTAAGTTCTTTCCTTCCCATGAGAAAGCATTGCTGTTCTCTTTCAGGAACTTACCAAGCAAAAGTTGCATACCACGTCCTCTACTATGTCCAACAATGGCTCCTACACATAAGGGGCCAGGACAGAAATGCTTTGCTGGACTATACCTCCCCATGGTACCTTATCAGCTGCCCTACCAACATTGTCACCATATCTTTTTCTTCCCAAGGAAAGGCACTCCAAGTCACTTGGCTTTGCCTTGTCTCCAGTATCATACCTAATTTTCCTAGCCTACTCTTGCTTTGCTTGCTTGCCTATGTCTGCCTTGCCTAGCCCTACAACTTCCTGGCTTTGCTTTGCTTTGCCTACCGCTCTTTGCCTTGCTTTCCATGCAGGTAAGGCAATGCAAAGCAAGTGTAGGCAATTGTAGGCAAGTCAAGGGAGAGGTTGGCAAGGCTGGAGCCGTGAGGGGAAAGCAAATGGAGTGGTAGGTGAGAGAAGTCCAAGAAGTTAGAGGCAAGGCTGGGCAGAGGAAGTAATTGTAACAGGAAGGGCTAGGCAAGGCAAAGCCCTGGAGGAAAACTGTAGGCAGGCTCAAATGTGGGGCATGGGCATGCAAGGGAATGCAAAGCAATGGAGGATCAACAGGGCAAGGCAACTGTTGGGTTGCCAAAGCAAGTCAAGTGGCAGGTCCATTCAAAGATTGCTGGTACACAAAAAGGGCCAGGGCAGACCGCTCTGTCTAGCCTTGATCTTGCATGGGCCATTGTTGTCGGTGTTCAGAGGGGTTAATTAGAGGAATGGATGAGACAGGATCTTGACTCCATTATCAGAAGGCTTCATTTATTATGTTATGATATATATATGGCATTATAACTATACTACATAAAGATAGAAAGGAAAGAGGCTTCTTCTGAAGCTGGCTAAGCTAAGAGAGAGATAGAAAGAATGAATAACAAAGGTCTGTCTGTCTCGGCAGAGAGGATAGCAGCCCTGCCTGTGAGTGGTCAGCAGATCTAAACATCTACAGGGGACCAATCACAGGTGGACCTGTTGCATTCCACAGCAGCAGATAATAATTGTTTACATTTGCCACCGAGCAGCTCAGCTCTAGAAGGAAATATCCTACAGAAAGGATTTTTCACAAAGAATGTCTGTGACATCTCACCTTTCTTTATTTCGGTAAATTAAAAAAGAAAAATGATGTTGTGGAATGCACAGGAATTTCTTCACCTGTAGAATACACAACTCTATCATATTACTAAAACAATCTTACAATATAAGAAAAATGCAAAAACCAATGCAAAGACAATGCAAGTCCAAGGAGCTGAGTTTCAGGAAAAGTCCATGAAGTGAAGATGTTCCTCTTGGGCATATCTGGAAGTCCTTTTCGTCCTGAAACAAGCTTCTTACAGAAAGTCCATCAATAGTCATCAAACAATATCAAATAATTCAGGCAACTACTAGAGTGTCCTGCCACGGTGCCAAGCTAAACAGCCCAGGCCCAGGCCCCAAGGCAGGGTCAGCATTCCCACAGCCTGGCATCCTGCTGCCAGTACAGTGGCAAAGTGGGTGACCAAACGCTTTCTTCCCCCAAAATTGAGCCATGCCGGCAGTGGGGGGACAGAAGCTCTCCCAAGAATGGTTATGTCGGGTCTAGCAATGTTTGCTCCCCACAGCAAATGAGGGATGGTCACTTCTGGCTGCGCCCTCTGCCTCTGCAATGCATCACCCCCACCCCTTTCGGGCTGGGGAGCAGAGGCAGGCTTTTCGGAACCCAGAGTTCCCTCGCCGCTGGAGCTAGCGAGGGCCGGGAGATATAACAATCTCCCTGGGGCAGTCCGCAAAGAAACACCCCCCAACCCACCAAGAATACTGATTTTGAAAACAGGCAGCCGGGCAGCACACAGAGTGAGCTGCGAAGCCACGCCTCCTCCTCGGATGGAGAGGCCGGCCGCTGGCACCGCCGCCACAGATGGCCCAGGACGGTCTGAGTCCGAACAAGCCGCCAATTCCAGGGCAGCCGGTGTGGCCGGTGGGGCTGGCGGGGGTGAGCGGGAACACGCCGCTGTTGGGTCGCTCGTTTCCGGGAGCGGCAGCGGAGGCGGGGAGCCTGCCACCGAGGAAACCAGCTCGGCCGGAGGCAGCACGGGGTCGGCAGCGTCAGGGGGCGGCGGCGGTGGTGGATCACTCTGCTCAGCTGCAAGGCCGTTGCCTAGCAACCCCGGCGTGGCTGCGGGCAGCGGCGCCCGGGAAGGCGGCCCCTCCGGCCCAGCAGGCGGGGTTCACCAGTGTGGTCTCGGCCCTGGCTGGGGTGCAGTTTCCAGGCACACAGGCGGAGCCGCCGCGCCCACAGGCTCTGCCCGAGGGGCGGCCGTGGGAGGGGTCCGACGGGGAAGCACCCGTGGGGCGGGTCAGGGTGGCCCCGCAATGTCGGGAGGTGGGGCCCCGTGCATCGATGCCGCCCTGGGAGGCGGCCTCGGGGTGGGTCCAGGAGGTGGGAGCTCGAAGGCCGATGCCGCCCGCATCTCTTTATCCCCCGGAGAGAGGGAAGGGGGGGGGAAACAACTGAGCATGCTCAGAAAACGCGGAGAAAAAAATTTTCTCGGCTCTGGCCAAGACTTTGCCCTCCCGCTTGGGCTCAGGGGGCCTGAGAAGCAGCAGTTCATCTCCCTCCAAAGGGTCTCCTCTCGCTAAAGTCGGGGGAAACGGAGCGAGATCGTAGCAGTTAGCAATCCAGGGAAAAACAGCTGCTCTCCGTTTCAAAACCGGAAAAAGAATTTTAAATGTTAGATAAATCTGAGGATATTCCAAACCTCGACCCAAAGCAAATTGAAAAATGGAGTTCATGCACTCCCACACAAAAATATCCAGGGCATATATCACATTTGTAAAAAACCAAAAAGTTTTGCCCAACGAAAGAAATCATATAAATGCCTTTCTAACAGAAAAATTCCAAGAATTCCATCCTCTTCACCCCATTTTTACCAGAGTGTCACAGCCATTCTTCTTGAAAAATCCTTTCTTAGGATTTTTCCCTGCTGGAGCTCAGAGGCTCAGCAGCAAATGTAAACAATTGTTATCTGCTGCTGTGGAATGCAACAGGTCCACCTGTGATTTGTCTTCTGTGGGTGTTTGGATTTACTGACCACTCACAGGCAGGACTGTTATCGCTCTGTGCCGAGACACAGACGTTTGTTATTCATTCCTTCTATCTCTCTCTTAGCTTAGTCAGCTTCAGAAGAAGCTCTTTTCCTTTCTATCTTTATGTAGTATAGTTATAATGCTGTATATATATCATAATATAATAAATGAAGCCTTCTGATAATGGAATCAAGATCCTGTCTCATCCATCCTCTAATAAACCCCTCTGAACACCGACGACAACAACTGGTGACCTCGACTGAAGAGGACACTGATCACAGAAGTGGATCTAGCCAGGAGCTGAAGAACTGAAGATCCTGATTTTGGACAGAGTTCACAGTCAAGGCTGACCACAGTGAGAACCTGAAAAGCCTCCAGGAAGATGTATGGGAACCCTAGCAGCACCGTGCAGCTGGCCAGGAAGTGCTGGACAGTGTCTAAAGGTACTGTTAGCTTTTCTCCTCCTGAGGATGAGGCCATTCGTAGTTCATGGCTATTGCTCTGGAGATTTCCTCCTTCAGAGGCTGAGGTTCCATTCTCCCCTTCAGAGGAGAAACTTATTGCCCTCTGGCAAAAATGGGGTGAAGAGGATGGAATTCTTGGAATTTTTTTAGAAAGGCATTTACATGATTTCTTTCGTTGAGCAAAGCTTTTTGGTTTTTTTACAAATGTGTTATATGCCCTTGATATTTTTGTGTGGGAGTGCATGGACTCCATTTTCCAATTCACTTTGGATCGAGGTTTGGAATATCCTCGGATTTATTTAATATTTAAAGCTCTTTTCCCAGTGTTGGGACAGAGAGCAGCTCTTTTTCCCTGGGTCGCTAACTGCAACGGGCTGGCTCCGTTTCCCCCGACTTCAGCGGGAGGAGACCCTTTGGAGGGGGACGAACTGCTACTTCTGAGCTCCCCTGAACCCAAGCAGGAGGGCCAAATTTCGGGCAGATCCCAGAAAGTTTTTTTCTCTGCGTTTTCTGACCATGCTCAGTTTTTTTTCCCCCCCTTCTCTCTCTCCGGGGGATGCAGACATGGGGGCGGAATTGGCCTTCGAGCTCCCGCCTCCTGGACCCGCCCTGAGGCCGCCTCCCAGGGCGGCACTGGCGCACGGGGCCCCGCCTCCCGACATTGCGGGGCCGCCCCAACCCGCCCCGCGGGTGCCGCCCCGGCCGACGCCGTGAGCACAGCAGCGAACCCCGCCTCCCGAGACGGAGGGGCCGCCCCGACCCGCCCCCCGGCTGCTTCCCTGTCGGGTCCCTCCCACGGCCGCCCCTCGGGCAGAGCCTGTGGGCGCGGCGGCGCCGCCTGGGAGCCTGGAAACTCCGGCCGCAGCTCCACCAGCTTCCCCGCCTCCGCCTGTGTTGCTAGGCGACGGACCTTCAGCTGAGCAGAGTGATGTGCCGCCTCCCGCCGAGCTGTTTCCGAGGCTGCTGAGACCAGCGCTGAGCCCGCGTGACCCTCGGAGGCAGAATGCGCGCGTCCGCTGCCGCTCCCGGAGCCGAGCGACCCGACAGCGGCGTGTTCCCGCTCGCCCCCGCCGGCTCCATCGGCCGCACCAGCTGCCCTGGAATTGGCAGTTTGTTCGAACTCAGACCGTCCCAGGCCGTCTGCGGCGTCGGTGCCAGCGGCCGGCCTCTCCTTCCGGGGAGGAGGCGTGGCTTCGCAGCTCACTCTGTGTGCAGCCCGGCTGCCGGTTTTCAAAGTCAGCTTTCTCGACGGGTTGTGGGGTGTTTTTTCAGGGGTCGCCCCCTGCAGATTCCTGTCTCTGCCGCCCTTCGTGACCTCCTCCAGCGGCGAGGGAGCAGTGGGTTCCGGAAAGCCTGCCTTTGCTCCCCAGCCCGGAGGGGGTGAGGGTGATGCATTGCAGAGGCAGAGGGCACAGCCACAAGCGACCATCCCTCATTTGCTGTGGGGAGCAAACATTGCTAGACCCGACATAACCATTCTTGGGAGAGCTTCTGTCCCCCCACTGCCGGCATGGCTCGATTTTGGGGGAGGAAAGGGTCTGGTCACCCACGCTACCGCTGTACTGGCAGCAGGATGCCAGGCTGTGGGAATGCTGACCTTGCCTCGGGGCCTGGGCCTGGGCTGCTTGACTTGGCTCCTTGGCCCAGGTCCACCTCCCGGCCTTCTGTTGGTTTTGGGGGTGTTGCTCCCCCCTTCTGGTCCTGGACCACCTTTCTGTTGGCCAGGTCTGGGGTTCCTGATCCGTCCGCATGGGCCAGGGCCCCCCAGGGCCTTTCTCTGGCCACCGTTGCTGCTGTTTTTTCTGATTTACAAAAAAAAAAAAAAAAAAAAAAAAAAAAAATTAAATTAAATTTTAAGGGGTGAAACAGCTGGCAGCAGCTCAAAAGGATTGAAGGGCCAAAAATCACATTCAGCCCAAGTTAAGGGCTGTGGCAGGACACTCTAGTAGTTGCCTGAATTATTTGATATTGTTTGATGAGTATTGATGGACTTTCTGTAAGAAGCTTGTTTCAGGACGAAAAGGACTTCCAGATATGCCCAAGAGGAACATCTTCACTTCATGGACTTTTCCTGAAACTCAGATGCTTTGGATTTGAATTGTCTTTGTATTGGGTTTTTGTATTTTCTTATATTGTAAGATTGTTTTGGTGTTATGATAGAATTGTGCATTCCACACCAGCATTTTTCTTTTTTAATTAAATAAAGAAGGGTGAGATGTCACAGACATTCTTCTTGAAAAATCCTTTCTTAGGATTTTTCCCTGCTGGAGCTCAGAGGCTCAGCAGCAAATGTAAACAATTGTTATCTGCTGCTGTGGAATGCAACAGGTCCACCTGTGATTTGTCTTCTGTGGATGTTTGGATTTACTGACCACTCACAGGCAGGACTGTTATCGCTCTGTGCTGAGACACAGACGTTTGTTATTCATTCCTTCTATCTCTCTCTTAGCTTAGCCAGCTTCAGAAGAAGCTCCTTTTCTTTCTATCTTTATGTAGTATAGTTATAATGCTGTATATATATCATAATATAATAAATGAAGCCTTCTGATAATGGAATCAAGATCCTTTCTCATCCATCCTCTAATAAACCCCTCTGAACACTGGCAACAGCCAGAGGGCAATAAGTTTCTCCTCTGAAGGGGAGAATGGAACCTCAGCCTCTGAAGGAGGAAATCTCCAGAGCAATAGCCATGAACTACGAATGGCCTCATCCTCAGGAGGGGAAAAGCTAACAGTACCTTGAGACAGCGTCCAGCACTTCCTGGCCAGCTGCACGGTGCTGCTAGGGTTCCCATACATCTTCCTCGAGGCTTTTCAGGTTCTCTCTGTGGTCAGCCTTGGCTGTGAACTCTGTCCAAAATCAGGATCTTCAATTCTTCAGCTCCTGGCTAGATCCACTTCTGTGATCAGTGTCCTCTTCAGTCGAGGTCACCAGTTGTTGTCGGTGTTCAGAGGGGTTTATTAGAGGATGGATGAGACAGGATCATGACTCCATTATCAGAAGGCTTCATTTATTATGTTATGATATATATATGGCATTATAACTATACTACATAAAGATAGAAAGGAAAGAGGCTTCTTCTGAAGCTGGCTAAGCTAAGAGAGAGATAGAATGAATAACAAAGGTTTCTCCATCTCGGCAGAGAGGATAGCAGCCCTGCCTGTGAGTGGTCAGCAGATCTAAACATCTACAGGGGACCAATCACAGGTGGACCTGTTGCATTCCACAGCAGCAGATAATAATTGTTTACATTTGCCACCGAGCAGCTCAGCTCTAGAAGGAAAAATCCTACAGAAAGGATTTTTCACAAAGAATGTCTATGACAGGCCATCTCTAATCTGCACCTAAGACACTTGGGTTATCTGCTTTCCTTTGTATGCAAAAGAACTGTCCTTCTGGTCCTGAAGCCTAAGGGTGAAACATGAATTTTGTGTCCAAAATTCAAGACATGTAAGGATAGATGTCAGAACAAAGTTGCCAGGACAGATACGTGTACTTGCACATGACCTCCTCCGGGCTTCCTCTCACATGCTCCTGAAACGCTGGAGCCTTGAGAAGAAAAAGCCAGTGAAAGCCTGGAGAGTCCTAGGAGAAGCGGGCAGGGCAATGCAAGTTGAAGAAATTCCACAAAAAGAGAGGTGTTGAATTCCAGGTGGGAGACTGTTGAGCAAGGTAATGCCAGGCAAGGAAAGGATTCAAGGGCAAGGCAAGGCAAGTGGTGGCTTTGCAAGGCAACACAAAGGAGAGGGAGGCAAGGCAATGAGAGTCCTAGAAGGAGAAGGAAATGAAAGATTCTATCCGGACAAACGGGAAGGAAAAGAAGCATAGGTGAGCGAGTCAATGCAAGGCACTGGGTTGGTATGAAGGGCAAGGGAAGGACATGCATGGGTCAGGAAGGCAAAGGAAAGGAATGGTCAGGAATGACAAGGAAATGCAAGATTGGGTAGGAAAGGCAAGGCAATGTAAGGGAGGGATAGGCAACCCAATGGGTGTCTTAAGAGGAAATGTCCATGCATGGCAAGGCCAAGGAAAAGTGGCAGAGAAGTCAAGGTGGGGGACAGGTTACTGCAACTGAGAAATAAGGAAAGTGTTTGTATGTGTGTGAAGTTTACAGGATGTAAAGCAAGGAAAGCTATCTCTTGATTGTGGAGTGAATGAACGTTTTCAAATGTAAGCGGCAAGGTCCAAGCAACCTTTTCATCCTGGCACATCTGTGTGTGTGAGACGTATCCAGAAGCTTCTCCGTTTAGATTCAGACTGCAAGCAGGACACAGACTGTGATGGTGCAAATAGCTGAGCAGGAAAGCACATAACATCAGCATGTTTCAACAGAAGCAGTTTGTGCGAGAAGGAGATGGATGCGTGGGACTCCAGCCATATGACAATGCACTCAGCTGAGAAGCAAAGTGCAGTGCCTCGGTGCGTGCTCTAAAAATAAAAGGCTGCAAGGAAAGGCAAGGGGACAGGTCAGTGAAAGCTTTCTGTCCTGGCACACTGAGCTGTTTGAAGTTGAACTGCTGTTCGGTTTCACTAAGGACTCTGCGACACTGAGATGATGTGCTTTTCTGTGTAGCTGAGAAGGAAAGTGAGAATCACTGGTATGTCTGGCAGAGTTTGTAGGCTGTAAGGGGATAGTGAAGGTCAGGCTGTTAGCGTTCAAAAACACATAATCACGGAGTGATTATATGCGGTGCTTTTATTAAGAGCTCTGGGAATTGGGGTATACAACCCAAATCTAATTCCGACCATACATTCGAGGTGAAGGTGTTTTATACTCTATCGTTACATAACTTTCATGTTAATTATTAAACTTACATTGTTCTATTGTATACATAGATTCTTACGGTATAATAATTATACTTAATTACTAAACAATCATCACATCTAACAATTACATCATTTATCATACTGCTCACGCAGGTGCAGTGTTCTGAGAAAAGCACAGAA
The DNA here is from genome assembly GCA_009764595.1 of Geothlypis trichas. Taxonomy (NCBI): domain Eukaryota; kingdom Metazoa; phylum Chordata; class Aves; order Passeriformes; family Parulidae; genus Geothlypis; species Geothlypis trichas. The sequence continues at coordinate 13,094,452 of CM019934.1, read as the reverse complement.
CCTAACATCTTAATGTTCTATCTTTGACATTTTCCAGTGTTCCACTATCATTCTCCCCCCTTTGAAAGCATTTTCACTTCACTATATGTGTAAATGTTTTCACTTGATACAGTCCCTTTTATTCTTCAATTTATACTCGATTCTTCAAATCCAGGGTTGATGTAAACACTGTTATGGATGTTATCACGAACTGGAGAGCCAGAGGATGGTGGACGCGGATCTCGTGTTAGTGCTTTTATTATCTTCTGGTTCCAGGATGTTTTCTTCTGTATCTCTCCCTTTAAGATACTGTAAACTAACCAAATTGCTAAGAATACAATTAGTAAGATTATCACATTCTCAATGATAGATTTAATCCATGAACTCACATTCCACCCTAATCCTGTAAAGATTTTTCCTAACCAGCTTATAGTCAAATCCTTTTGTTCTTCTTGTGCTTCATGCTCTATTTGTTTCAACTTACTGATGTCATATTCTACATTTGCAGTTACATTTGGGATATGAACGCAGCAATGATCAACCTGTCCTTTTAAAAATCCACATACTCCATGCTCTTTCAGAAGTAACAAATCTAAAGCTAATCGATTTTGTAAAGTCATTTTTGTGGTGGCTTGTAATTGTATGTTTAATTCCTTAAATCCTTCCCGGGTGACTTTTGCCAGTCTACCTACCTGACCTGTAAGTTTGTACAGCATCTCTCTACTCTTATAGTTTGCTATAGGACCAAGCAATGACTCTAGGGCCCACCCAATTTTCACTCCACTAGAGGGTTCTTGCCAAGTGTCATCTGGATCTTCATTGTCTAGAACTTCCCGTCTTGCTCTTATCTGCAGAAGTTCATGTTTTCCGTTAAATGGGGACTTTTTCCAGATTGGACATAAGGTTGGAAGGCCTAAAGTAATCTCTTTTACTTTCCCATCTACAGGCAGATGTGTTGTCCAGGTACCATCACTTGCTGCCCATACAAATTGTCCTGGACCTCAGATTGTAATTCTGGTACATCCTATAACTGCCCTATAATTTAATCTGCCTTGTTTATGTTTAATCCCTCTGCAAGCACAACCAATTTGTAGGGCTATTGCCAGGGGTGGCATCTGTTTTATCTCTACATCATCTGAAGTGCAGTCATAGGTTTTATTGCATGCCCACCAACTTACTTTGTCTGCCTTCGTTCTGCTACTAGTGGCAGTGTTTGTTATTGCTGGATCTGTTTCATTCTCGGGGCCTTCCCACTTAATACACCAAGGGGTGTTTGCCATATATTGGAATTTTTGAAGAATACTCACAGACCACGCACTCTCCCAAGGCTCTATCCGATCTTTCCGATCCTTGGCCTCACACTTCCACACTAGAGTGGTTTCTGTAACATTTTCTATAATCTTTTTATAGTGTGGTAAATGGCATTGCCATTGTGTGATGCCTTCTGATTCTCCCATAGGGGTTCCTAGTATGCCATCACTTAGAATACAGTCTTTCTGGCTCAAGGGTCTCATCCATGTTCCTATTTTCTCCCAGGTTTCCTTGATTACTTGCTTCAATTCAGGAACCTGTCTACATGTAATTGTTTTGTTCCCTTGTATTTCAGGTAATTTTGATGTTATGATTCCCCAATTTACTGGGTCTCCTGCTGCTTTTGGTATTGGCAGACAGGCAGTTATTCTACTGGTGTTTTGCATTTTGGCAAAATCTTTGACCAATCCAATCATTATATTCTCAGCCCGAACTGCATTAGGAACATTTATTACCTGTGTTTCTGTTTGTACCTCTTTCTTCATTCTAGAATGAAGAGTAGTTTGTTGATCATTTTGCATTCCACATCCCAAAGGCATTAATAATATTAACACAAGCATTCTTAAAGTAAAACACATCTTATCTGTAGCCTTGTTAGTTCCACAGTTTACACAGTCCGTGATCCGGGATGGACTTTCTTCACTCGGGTATAGTGAATCCAGGGGTCCACGCCGGCCACTTTGACTGCTGTGAAGGTGGTTAGTAGTACTTGATGGGGTCCACTCCACTTTTCTTTCAGTGGTTCTTCGTTCCAGTTTTTGATGTACACCTCGTCTCCTGGATGTATGTTATGAACTGGATTCTCGAGAGTCAGTGGTCTGTTCCACACAAGGCTGCTCCGGAGTCGAGCTAAAGTTTTCCCAAGAGACAGAACATAGTTATACACTTCCTGTTTTCCTGTAACATGTACATTAGGGTTAGGCTCAGGAGATTCATATGGTTTCCCATACAATATCTCATAAGGACTGACTGACATCCCACTCCTAGGCTTTATCCGAATCCTCAACAGTGCTATTGGCAAAGCCTGGGGCCACTGTAATTTGGCTTCTTGGCATATCTTACTGATTTGCCTTTTTAGTGTCTGATTCATCCTCTCTACCTGTCCGCTTGACTGGGGTCTCCACGGTGTGTGGAGGTCCCAAGTTATCCCCAGCAATCTACTTACTTCTTTTACTACTGTAGCTATGAAATGGGGCCCCCTATCTGATGATACCCCTAGGGGTACCCCGAATCTGGGAATAATCTCCTGTAGTAACCACTTAACTGTTTCTTTTGCTTGGTTCGTGCGACAGGGAAGGGCTTCTGGCCACCCAGAGAAGGTGTCAACTCCCACTAACAGGTATTTGTATCCTCGAGTTCTTGGCAGTTCTACAAAATCTACCTGCCAATAGTCTCCTGGCTCTATTCCTACCCGGATTCTTCCTAGTTGTGCCTGTCGCCTAGCCACTGGGTTGTTTTTCAAGCAGATATCACATTTTGACATTACTGATTTTGTCATTGTTAACATCCGTACTGAAATTAAACTTTGTTTTAGCAATTTTACTAATGCTTCTGCTCCCCAGTGACATTCGTTATGTTTGATCTGTAGAACTTCTCGCATTATCAAGGGGGGGTACCACTATTTGTCCTTGTGCAGTTACATACCATCCCTCTGAATTCTTTTGTGCATTTAGTAAACGTGCCAGTCTCTCATCTTCTACTGAATATTTTGGGTTTGGAGGCAGATTGAATTGGGACACATTGAGCTTTAAAGGTATCAATGCCATTGTTGTTTGCACATTTCGAGCAACCTGTCGGGCTGCCCAGTCTGCCTTTCGATTTCCCTCACAGATTTTGGAGTTTCCTGATTGGTGTGCTTTGCAGTGTATGATTGCCACTTGTTCAGGCTTTTGTACTGCCTTTATCAATTGCAGGACTGCATCCTGATGTTTAATGTGTGTACCCTGAGAAGACAGTAGTCCCCTTTCTTTCCACAGTGCTCCATGTACATGCACCACTCCAAAAGCATATTTTGAGTCAGTCCAGATATTTACCTTCTTCCCTTCACTTAATTCTAGTGCCCTGGTTAAAGCAACCAGTTCTGCCTTCTGGGCAGATGTATTTGGTGGTAATGCTTTTGCCTCCACTACTGTATTGACTGTTGTTACCGCATATCCAGCGTATCTGGTTCCGTTTTCCACGAAGCTGCTCCCATCTGTAAACAGCTCCCAGTCCGGCTGCTCTAGTGGGACATCTTTCAGATCTTCTCTTGCTGAATAGGTGTACTCTATTACCTCCACACAGTCGTGCTCTAATGGGCCTTCTTCAGCTGTGGTACCTAGGAACAAAGCTGGATTCAAGAGGTTAGTTGTTTTTAATGTGACATCATCCTGCTCAGTCAGGACTACCTGGAATTTCATCATCCTGCTGGGAGATAGCCAATGGCTTCCCTTCTGCTCTAAGACAGTGGTTACCATGTGTGGTACATAGACATCGATGTGCCGTCCCATAGTGAGCTTCCTGGCTTCTTGTATCAGTATCACAGTAGCTGCGACTGCCCGTAGACATGAAGGCCACCCAGCACTTATGTTGTCAAGTTGTTTGGAAAAGTAGCCCACCGGCCTTTTCCAGCTTCCCAGACGTTGGGTCAGGACTCCTAGTGCTAGGCGTAGCCTTTCATGTACAAACAGCTGAAAATCTTTAGACAGATCAGGTAACCCTAATGCTGGAGCAGTTGTCAGTGCTTCCTTTAATTTTAGGAAGGCTTCTTTCTGTGGCTTGCCCCAGGTGAATGGCTGCGTCTTCTGGGCTTCGTACAGGGGTTTCGCAATCAGTCCATAGTCCATGATCCACAGGCGACACCATCCTGCCATCCCGAGGAAGACTCGCAGCTCATGTAAATTCTGGGGCTCTGGAATAGCACAAATAGCTTGGATACGATTAGTACCTAGTTTTCATTGCCCTTGTGAAATTTCACATCCCAGGTAAATCACAGTTTGTTGAGCAATTTGTGCCTTTCCTCTGGATACTTTGTAGCCTCCCATTCCCAGTGAATTTAAAATCTCAATGGTTACCTTTATACAAGTTGCCTTTTCTTCTGTAGCTATTAGTATATCATCAACATATTGCAACAATAAGTATTGATCTCTTGGTACTTGCTCATTTTCGGTCCAAATCTCCAGTTCCTTTGCTAGTTGGCTTCCGAACAGGGTCGGCGAGTTCTTGTAGCCTTGTGGAAGTCGTGTCCAGGCAAGCTGGGTTTTTCTTCCATTCTCTGGGTTTTCCCACTCAAAAGCAAACAGTTTCCTACTTTCTTTGTCAAGGGGGATGCAGAAAAAGGCATCTTTTAAATCGATTACAGTAAACCATTTATATTTCTCCTTTACAGATGTTAACAATGTGTAAGGATTTGTTACTACTGGATAAATGTCCTTTGTTATTTTATTTATTGCTCTCAAATCCTGTACTAATCTATATTCACCATTTGGCTTTTTCACTGGAAATATTGGTGTATTAAATTCTGATTCACATTCTTCTAAAATTTGGTATTTCAAGAATTTCTCAATTATCTTTACTATTCCTTGCCGTGCTTCTGGTTTTATGGGATACTGTTTGACTTGCACAGCCCTCACCCCTTCTTTTAATTCTACATGCACTGGTTGTGCCAATTTAGATTTCCCTGGTATGTCAGTCTCCCATACAGAAGGAATCACTGCATCTTCTACCTCCTTAGGGATAGAAGGAACAGGTTTTTCTTTAATCATTAATATCTGTCCCGTCTTTGATTCGGGTATTTTCATTATGAGTTCTCCATTTTCAAAGGTTATTACCGCATCAAGTTTTGCCAGCAAATCTCTCCCTAAAAGCGGAATTGGACACTCAGGTACATATAGGAATTCGTGTGTTATAACCTTATTTCCAAAACACAAATCTAGTGGCTGCAGGAATGGCCGTTTTTCCTCTTTTCCTGTAGCGCCGACTATTGTTGTTTCCTTGTCCCCAATTTGTCCTTGTAAATCATTCAATACCGAGTAAGTAGCTCCTGTATCTATTAGAAATCTGACTTCTTTATGTCCTAATTGTATATTTATAACAGGTTCCTTAGCTTGTTCTACTGGTTCTGTGTCTAGTCAGCTGGTATACACCCCCAAAACCATCTCCTTAGTAGCCTGCTGGAACTGATTGTCCTGGTAAAACCGGTTATGCGGTTTTTCTGGACACTCATTTTTCCAATGGCCCTCCCGCTTACAATATGCACACTGATTTAGGGTTAACCCCTGTGTAACAGGTCTCCTACCTCGACCATTCCTGTTATGACCCCTGAAATTTGGGTTCCCTCTTCCTTGTATCACTGCCAGAAGGTTCTGCTGCTGCCTTTTATTAGCTTCTCTTTCACGATTATTATATACCTTCCAAGCAACTTCGAGTAGCTTATCTAAATTCCTTAGGTCTTCCCCTTCTAATTTTTGCAATTTTCTACGAATGTCATCCTGTGATTGGCCCAAGAATATGAGAGCAAGCTGAACCTTTGCTTGTTCTGTGTCCATTTGGAGATCTGTGTATTTTCTTGCTACCTCCTTAAGCCTCTCCAAAAACGCAGTGGGGGATTCTTTCTTTTCCTGCCGAACCTCATACAGTTTAGACCAATTTATAGTTTTGGGCACAGCCTTCTGAACTCCTATTTGGATCCATTCTTGATATTTCCGTAGTTTCCTCATATCACCATATAAATTAGGGTCCCAATTTGGATCCTCAGTTGGGAAATTCACATCTAAATTCCCTGTTACTAGTCCATTTCTGATATCTTCTCTTGCTCTCTCTTTGGCTGCCTTAAGTACCATCTCTTTCTCAGTCGAATCCATCAGAGTATCTAATATTACTTGTATATCATCCCAGTCAGGGTTTTGAGTTTTTATAACCATTTTTACCACTCGTGCCATTTTATCAGGATTTTCTCTATAAGTTCCGGCTGTTTGTTTCCAAATAACCAAATCTGCCGGAGTAAAGGGCACCTTTACAAATACTGGCCCTTCTATTCCTACACCTTGCCGTAAGGGGGCAATTACAGTCCGTTTTTGTCTGCCCGTGTCTTTTCTATCCATAACTGGGGCAAGGGTAGACCGACTCCTGGTTCTGTGGGCTATCGGGGTTGTTGACTCTCTCTCTCTCCTTTCTACCACAGTTACATTTTGCTCATCTTCTGAGGAAGAGGGATCAGGTGTTGATGGGAGAGGAGGATAAAGAGGGAAGGGTGTACTAGATGAGACAGGTTCAGGGCTTGGTGGGTTAGGAGGAGCAGGCAGTGGGATAGGGACAGATGAAACAGGTGGGATAGGGTTAGGTGCTCTTGTTCCTATTGGAGCTACCTGTAAATCAATATCTGTACAATCTTCCCTACTCAGGCTTTCTTTCAACACCAAGTGTTCTAAACAACGTTCCTTACAGACACCACACTCATTATTTGCAGATGTTTTAACCACCAATAATCCACATTCATCCTGCCATTCTGGCTTCTCCCGCAAATAAAAAAACAAATCAACATACGGAACTTCATCCCATTTTCCTTCTTGCTTACAAAATGACATTAACTGTGAGATAGTGTTATATTGCAGAGTACCGTATTTTGGCCATTTTTCGCCGTTCTCAAGGGCATATTCTGGCCACCATGAATTACAATAATTAATCAACTTAGTTTTACGTAATTCTTGCCCAAAATTACCCTCTTTCAAATGTGCTAATAAGCACCCCAAAGGAGAATTTTGCGGGATTGGGGCATTACTGCCCAAAATCCCTTTAAGTTTCTCCATACCAGATATACCAGATATACCAGATTGCCGAACCCGCAACGCTTTCGCGATTGTCTTACGGAACGGCGCCTAGGCTTATACCAGCAGGAATTCCTTTAGCCCAACCAAGCGCAGCTTTCACCGCGTCTTACTGGCAGGCACCCGGACCAGGATAAAAGCACCTTACCTTTCTCCAGGGGACGTTGTGAGCGGCGGAAGCGGTCGCGGCCGATGGGCTCCCCGAGAATCCCTCGGTGCCGGCTGGAGCGTGATCGAGTCGCGAACTCGCTCAGCAGCACTCACAGGGTCCCACCTGAGTCGCCAAAATGTTAGCGTTCAAAAACACATAATCACGGAGTGATTATATGCGGTGCTTTTATTAAGAGCTCTGGGAATTGGGGTATACAACCCAAATCTAATTCCGACCATACATTCGAGGTGAAGGTGTTTTATACTCTATCGTTACATAACTTTCATGTTAATTATTAAACTTACATTGTTCTATTGTATACATAGATTCTTACGGTATAATAATTATACTTAATTACTAAACAATCATCACATCTAACAATTACATCATTTATCATACTGCTCACGCAGGTGCAGTGTTCTGAGAAAAGCACAGAACCTAACATCTTAATGTTCTATCTTTGACATTTTCCAGTGTTCCACTATCAAGGCCTGGCTTTTGGCTGTGGCACTTGTTGCAAGGAAGAAGCTGCTGGATGTTTTAAGCTTTTTGGGATCTGCAAGAATGAAAGACTACACTGGTACCTCATTAAACTAATGATTGCTAATCATCTGGCTGAATCTATGGCATAAACCAGAAGTGAAATTTCCCCCCATTCACCCCAGTTTTTTCACCTTTTCATCAAGCAGCCTGAGCCTTTTTTGAGGATACTGTAAACACCTTGCCTTGAAAGCTTGAAGTGTCTCAGTTCACCCACTAAGAGATATGGAAAACAGCTAAAGTAAATTTTAGAATTGTCCTGAACAGAGCTGGTGTTTCATTACCTGAAATTACCATTGCAAATATTTGCAAGAATCACCATTTTATTAGGTAAACATTTGAAATACGGTAGCAGCTTCATCTTCTTGTCATTGCAGTCCTTGGAAGTTTTACTATTTACTGAAACAGGAAACAGATCAAACAGAGAAAGCTTAATAATCCCAGCTCACTGGCCATTGTGCAAATAGCACTTGATTAATTCAAGGTACCATTGTAACATACAGAATGGGTCTGTGCAGGAAAATGGAAGTGTCCTTCTTCACGGGTGCAGAAAACCTTTCTACCACATGAACTCTGGGAGTAATCCATCATGCCTCAGTGTGCTGTGGCTGGTCAGAGAGTTAGTTACATGATGAGTCTCTGCGCCCATGGCACTCTCAGGGCTCTAAGCCCCATATAAACTCCCCACCTTACAGACATGCAAGTAAAGCCTACCAAAAACGCAGTTCTCCAGACAACTCGCTGAAACCAGCTAGGAGTTCCCAGCATCACGCTGGGCAATTCTGTCCACAGATAGCTTTGGTTTTAATGAATCCAGAACAAAGCTGCATTTTTCTAGTCTTTAGCTCTACTAAGGTATTTTAGGTAACACAGCAAGAATAAATGTGTTTAGACAATGACAAATAACCGAGGGGATAATGTACATTTTGCTGCTATCTTCTTTTGCTGCTTTGTTTTGCTTGCTTTGCTATAACTTTCTTACAAAGAAATGCTAGTGAAATACCTCATAAAGTCTTGCTTTGAAGACAGACTGCCAGAAAGGTAAAAAACTTTGAATTTTTATAAGACCCTTGTACCATGTGTCTTGGTCAATTTGTATGCAGATCCTTTCTTCCAGCAGGACTTTTTTGCTCTGTTAGCACACATTGAACTGAATCCAGTACAAAAGCAGTGAATAGAGGAACTGTTCTCTTTTAATTTGAATGGTGATAAAAATGCATATCAAATAAAAGCATTTTAGAGCAGCAAGAATATTTTCTATGTAGCTAGCAAATCATATAAAGATGCATGTTTACAGATTGGGTTCCTTTTAAAATTTACAAGAATTACAGACAAAAACCATAGTTTAGTAAGCCACACATCTAAATCACGGTATCTAGAAATGTGACATGAAAAAGAGCAAGAGGAAGAAAACCAAGAAGAAAACCAAAGGAAGCCAGAAATGAGGCACAACCTCTCCTCCTTGTCTGCTGACTACAGTACCTTAGAGGTACCTTTGAGTGTCCTAACAGTCATGTAAGTAGAAAACTGTGCCAAGAGCAATTGTGGAAAACTGTGCTATCCAAACATAACCATTTGGTTTGCTTTCATGACGTTTAAATCTGCGTGCAATGCATAAGGCAAGGGTATGTCTTGTATATTCAAAAACAATTAAAAAATATTTCCAAATTGAAGGGACGATTTTTCATTTGTTTTGAATTCCTTGGCTAAGTATTGTGCACATTAAAATACTGCAGTCATATAGTTCTTTTTAGAGTTAACAACTGCAAAGGAGGGAAGCATTTTTTGTGCTTAAAAAAGTAAAGTGTTTTAGAGGGCTTTTGTTACTTGTTGTCATGGTTTGACCGGAAATGGGACATCTGGGATATGTAGTTCTTAGAATGCTCACCAATGGGAGCTCAGATTTTAAGATGGGCACCTGGTTTTGGCCAGTGGGGTATTGGATCCGCCTCTGAGACCACAACCCACCCAAGGGGTTAAAAGGGCAGGGATTTTTTCCCTCACTTTTTTTTTCGAATTTCCGGCGGGACAGAGCTGGTGCTCTCCCCCGCTCAGCTGCTGCTGGGCTGGGGGAGGGGAAGCCACGTGGCCCATTCTACGGTAGGCCTGACCCGAGGGATCCAAGGGTGGAGGAGCAAAATACCGGGGAAACACTGGGCAGTCAGTCCCGTCCTTCTCCCCCCCCCTTCCTGGAGACGGAGAGAGATTTCAGCCTGTGCTCGAACTGAGTTTACCTTGAAACCTGATATCATGTCCCGGCAGCAGCCAGCACGGCTGGGAGGAGAAGGGGGGGGCAGCGAGAAGGAGCCCGGCCGCTTGTGAGGGCTTTTAACCCTTTTGTGGATAATGAAAACTTTACAGAACAGTACCCTTCCTAGAGGAGGATAAAAGTGGAGGATGAAGGTAGAAATGGGTCAGTGAGTACGTCTGGCAAAAAGAGAGAGATGTTGAAGGAATTGAGAAAGATGGAGTGGTTTTTTCTGGATGCTTTCTCGTTGTAAAAATCCATGAACTGATTCCTGGTGATACAGAGACTGCATTTCAGGGGGAAGCAAGGGCTCAGAGCAAGAGAGTTCGGTGTTGAGACCCCTCGGCCCCAGGGGGTGTGTGAAGGAAATGGGGGGGACAAAGGTCCCAGAGATGAGACTGTGCTCTGCTTGGAACGAGATGAGGCATTCTTAAAAGGTCCAAAGGTCTACCCTGAAAAAACAGGTCATCTGCTCCATGCAAGGGTGGTGAGAGCGCCTTTGCATGGAAGGAAGATGTCCCATGATAGCAGAAAACTCCGGGCGGATGCTGATTGTGACAAGACGTTCATGGTACAAGAAAGGACTCTGTCTACTTCTTGATGAGCTGAAGATTTTATTATCTAAAGGGTGGTGCCAGACCGAGTGTTTGATGATTTGGGAAATGTATTGTATTTGGAATTTGGTGGGGAGGAGGAGGGGAAGTGTTTCTGTGTAGTTTTCATTTTCCTTGTGTTTAATTTTCTTCTTTTGTGGTTTAGTTTTTGTAGTTTAGTTAATAAAGTTTTTTTCCTTTTCTTTTTTTCCCTAAGCAGAAGCCTGCTTTGCTTATTTCCGGGTACCACCTCACAGCAGATGCCAGGGAGAGGGAATTTTCATGGGGGCACTGGCATTGTGCCAGTGTCAAACCATGACACTTGTTTAGAAGCTTAGAATATGATTAAAATATACTCGCTGGGGACTTACAATTAATGAATTATTTGCTGTAAGAAGGTCAAATTACATTAGCTTTCAAAAAGAAAAAGTAGTCTTATTCCATGCACCAATTTTGACGTAGATTAATAACCCTTAAACACAATATGGATATAAAGAAGGATATTACATAAAAGGCTAAGCAACACTGTTTATGGCAGAAGGCTTACTTGCTTCACACAAATACAGGAGATAAAATACTATTTTTACACAAACATTGCTATTCAGAGCGTGCCTTGAAAAGTTTCAATGACAATCATGACAGTAAAATTTTGAGCAAGTGTGAGCTTAGTATCTTAAGCAAAGGGTAGCTCAAGCATGACTTGTATTTGATGTAAAAAAAAAGCCACTTGGCCTGCGTTTATCACGTCTACTCCATTAAAAACCTTACTCTGTCTCAGATTCCTTTTCAGGGATATCAGCTCAAGCCATGAAACTACATGAAAATGATGATTTAAAGAAGGATATATGAGAAAAACGGAATAATGGTTAATGTTCTTTTCCTTCCAACTGCTTTGTTTGCCCTTTTCAAGTTTTTAAGTTCTTTCTGGTATCACCATGGTAGCACTGCAGCAAGTGTTTGGTTCTAATTTGTCCATATTGCCAGCTTCTGGACTACCTTCAGAAAACTTCCCACTGGTTTCATATAGAAATCACAAGCAGTAGAGATGACAAAGACTGCAAAAATCTTCTCATCTCCTTCTAGAGCAGGACCATGTCTTTGACCCACTCTTAACTAGACAACTTTCATCAGTCATGAGGGAGTCTCACGTTCAAGCAATGACAGTTGTAAAGACAAAAAGCACACTGAAATTCTCTTGGGACTCCAGCACAGAGTAATGAAGGAGCTTGAATTCATCTTCTTGGGAAGTTTTAAAATGCACATTAACTTTAGGATGGGAGCTAAGCCATCATAACCTTTGTTGAGTATGTCTGTATAAACAGTCTCATAGTTTCCATCACTGAAGAAGGAATGTCATTTAATCCACGTTATCATCACTAGTTGATAAGCTGCAGTTACTGCAGAGTATCAGCAAGATATTTTACAGGGTAGGCTATTATGAGTAAACCCTGAGTAACATTTCAGAGAGAGGTATTTTGGGGGGGGAGGTGGGAAACGACCCCAACTCTTGAATATTTCTGAGAATTGGTACATTTAAAGTAAAAAAAATCTAAAACCTTTCATTTCTAGACGCATTACCAGCACAAACTGTACCAGAATTTATGACACTTTTGATTATGACAGCATAACTCTACCGTGGATGCTCTTGCTCTGGAATATTCCTTAAAAAACAAAGCCCTCGCTAGAAATAAAAAAACATTACCTGAAATATTGGGCTGGATGATTTCAAAGGCTATGTATAAAAGACCAAACATAGTTCAAAGATATCTTGTGTCCTAGTGTTTTCACAGAAGGCTGTAAAAAACCTCTACTTTTGTGGGTTTGTTTTATCCCTTTAGATGAACCTTCTACTTCTTTCCACTGTATGAGAATGTTTATGACAAGCTTGGATGACCTCATACAACCTTCTGTAAGTAAAGAAAGTGAAGCCAGAAAAGAAAGGCAAAATTATTAATTGCAGATGGAAAGAGGGAGGCAGACAAAGCAAAACAAAAGAAAAATAAGAATTAAAACCCCCACTGTTTTCTGTGAAAAGTAAAGGCACAGACAAGAAAGAACAACTGCAAAATTCTCACTAGAAAAATGCAGTTTATCTGGCTCAAGTATTTAATGGTACATTTCTTGCTGTTTTCTCATGCCAAACATCTCAACCATTGAAAATGTCCCTTTTCTCTTTCTGTACCACAGCTAGAAAGATCGCTGTGTCATTGCTTACAAGCTGCTATTCTCAGAGGTGTCCAGCTGAAAGTCCTATATCAACTGATTTGCTCTCTCAGTTTAGTATAGCATGACTTCAACCACATACAGTTTCAGCACCTGAAGTTGCCCAGCCCTACAATTCTTTGCCCCTTGAATGGTTATGCTCCTTGACAACTGGCATTTGTAAGTACATGAAACTATGCAGAATTTGCACTATGAGATGATATCAAATGAGTCACACCAGTAGATTAACTAGGGCATGCAAAACAGAGAGGGGGGGAATGAGAGCATACGAAGACAGTACGCAACAAGACAGTGCAATCTACTTTTTTTTCTGCAACAGGGCTAACACCGTAGAAATCAAAATTAACACAAATCCTCCTAGGGGTAATTCTTGCAAAAGACAAAGACTTCTTTTTCTGTCCACAGGCCTCGAATATTTAGCTTTGGAATATCAACTCAATTACAAACGTAACTGCAGGAGGGAGCCACCATTCTTATGATTAACCTTTATATGTGTATAATCTTTCATGGGGATCCATCTTTGTCACGCACATCACATTTTATGAAAGAAGAGGCATTGTTGAACGGCTTCAGTGAAAAAAAGTCTTAAATGTACTCCGAATGGAATTAGGATCCAAAGGAGAGAGTATTTCAAGAAAGTCTAAGATATTGCCTGTGCTGAGATCCCTTCTAAGAGGTTTGCTTAAGGTACCAAATTCTCCACCCAAATACTGGCAGATTAGTCAGAGGAGAAAAGCAATCTTTTTAAAAGGTCCTGTGGGAAGACAGGGCTTGCAGGGAATTTAGTACTTGCTGGTATATTGCCTACATTCCAGGAAAGAGTATTAAATACTGAAATACTACCTATGGAAGATGAAGTCTTTGTGAATGTGAAAGTCGAGTGTGTGGCAATCTCAGAAAGGAACTGATCAAAGCCCTTGAAATCCCAACACACAAGTTCTTAGTTGGCAGCGTATGCCAGTTTTTAGCAAACCACAGCAAAATGCAGATGTTGAAACAAGGTCATTAGGTCACATACAGTATGAAGCAGTATGAAAGAGGAAAGCAGCTGAGAGCATCAACCCTGTTGAGCAGTCTCAGTATTCTTATTGACGTTAGCAGAAATTTGCAATGAGTCTATGAAAATTGCAAATGAGGCAAAAGAAAAGGGAGCGATGACTCCTCTGGCATAGTGTTTCCTAACAGGTATCTTCAAAATGTAAAGATTGTATCATCCTTTAAACTGAAGGAAGTTATTAAAATGACAGCAAGGAAATGGCATCAAATGCTAGAAAGACCCTGGGCAGTGTACTTATAGATAGTAATGCTACTGGTGGAAACCCGACTAAACTGGCACCAATGCAGCAGCATTGTACTAAACCCCAGAAATGTCCACCGCTTCACTCTCTGCCATTCCGTTAATATGCATACAGCAGCTCTGCAACATTCCTACTGGTCATCTCCTTGGCAAACTGGGAGTGAAGGTCCGTAGTGACGCAGAGTCCCCAGGCAGGTGCAAAGGAGAGCCACTCTATTGCAAAAACCAGGCTTTTGAAGCAGCCAGGCCTTTATCAGTTACATAGTTTTAAGCCATAACAAATATAATTCAACCAACCACCATACACCATGCTGTGAATACGCGATGGTTCTAGAACTTGTTGATCTACCTCTAATTCAGCTTCCTCGCCTTCCCATAGCTCTTTCTACTTAGCCAAAGTAATGGGCCTCAGCCGTGGTTTTACAAGGCCTTCCTTTTGTAAGGTTCTACCTATATGCAGCAGAAAACCACTAGTTTCTTCAGTGCCAAGAGTTTAGGTAGACGATTTGCATCTGCCCTTCCAGTGAAACATAATGGGGAGAGAAAATCATGTCGGAGATGTTCAGTCATTCCATTTTCTAGACCAGACAAATAAAAAGAAAAGCAAGCTATAGGATTGTGTACTTGCTCTTACAAAACACCTGCTGCCATCTGACAATGAACTCGCACAAAATCACCAAAAATGAGACTTGAGGCAAACAACCCTTTGAAGGGAATAATGACGTGATAAATATAGACAACACATTTCCAGGCTATCGAGATACTTGAAATGTCAGCAAAGGATTGAGAGCAGAGGCTGAACTAATGGGGAAAGATTAAAAGAATCCCAAGAAAAACATGACCAAAAATTCTGAAAGATATGGGCAACTGACCTGTTTAAGCCTTCAGGAAATCAGTGACTGCTGATTTAGATAGGCCATTCAAGTTAATTTAGAGGTGCACCTTCTGCTCCTTTTTCACCTGTCAGCATCACAGGGTGAATTGTGACCATGAAGTCACGATTATTTGGATTCTATTCTCAGCTTTAGGAGAGAAGTACAGCAGCTGAAGTACCTATTACTGATGTGATAGCCGGGAACACAGATTTGACACATTTCATTCAAGTCAAATTACAAATAGTAATACTAAGAGGATAGGATTGGCCTCTTTTCATGACACTCTTCTTGTTTTACAGTCTTCTCTGATTCTCGTGAAACTTTTTAACTATCTTTTCTCTAAAAAGGAGAAAATCCAATTAAATTTCCCTCTCTTCTGGTGGAGGTTTAGCATTCAGCTTGTTGAGCCTAAAAATGGAATTGGAACTAGCAGCAATTACTGTATTTTAGGTGTCCGGTACATTAAGACCATTTCAGTTTGATAAAAGCCTACATGCTATTGCCTAAAGAATATTCTGTTTCTCCCAATACCAGATGTTATGAGTAGAAAAGTTGCCCATTTTTTTAAAAGGTTGCAGAGTTCACAGGTTGGGCTAGTTGCTGCCAGGGTGGAGTTCTAACTGTTTGTTGCTGTAATCACCTGTTGTTAATATTTTTTCATTAACTACCTGTTGTTGATGGTTGGAAATTCCCCTTTTTGTCGAGTGGCACCCTGCTGCTTCCTTGAGGATGGCACCCGGGACGGTGAAGAGGAGGGGACAACGAAGTTGGCAGGCAAATGAGGAAGTCCCTCACCAAACCTAGAAAAAACCCCTAAAAACAATGAGCGAACACGGAATTGAGGGGTCAAAGTGATGTCTAGATGTGAGGAACATAATCCAGTGTCCACTAAGACCCTTTTTACCCCTCACCCTAACCTAGAAAGAGGACCTTGAATGTCAAACTGAAAAACTGGGAATCTCCTGGTGTTCTCGTGAAGATGGAAGCCCCAGCTCTGCCTGCAGACCAGAGGACACAGCTGCACTTTTCCTCCTTCTCCGTGCCACTCCTGGAAGCAGCGGCGGCGTGAGCGGGACCCGTCGATTCTTCCCACCCGAGCTGATTTTTAATAAAGGCATAAAAAAGGAGAAAGATCCCCTGCCCTATTTATTTCACCAGATGCATGCAATTTAATCAAATTTTCTGTAACAAACTCCGGTAATACAAAACCCATTAATACAAAAGAGTTGCAAATAGCAGGAAGAATTATTTGACCATTTAGGGAAGCAACCTTCTCACCTTCTTTTGGAGTGACCATAATCTGGTAGCTGAAGTAACAAACTTGAGGACAGAAATCTCCCTACTACTGAGAAGTTGCTGACACAGGAACCACCTAAGCTCTGTGACTTCCTCCTTTACATTCATTGGTCAAGCCTAGTAGTCTAAAATTTACGGTGTCAATCAAAGACAAATGCTAATCTAGTCAGAGGTTTATGAAAAGTCCAGAAATAATCGGAGTTCTTCTTAGACAATGGAAATGGAAGCAGAGCTACCAATCTGATTACTTGCAACATATCCCTAAAAATCATTCCCTTATATTCATAACTAATGTATAGCCACCAGTACAATCAGGAAAAGATGAAACTTACTGATGTCAGCAAGGGAAGGATTTTAAAGAACTACTCGCATTAATCATCATATAGACAGTAGCTCTATCATTAAAATCAAAGCCCTTTTAGTAAGTATCACTTGTGGGAAATTCTGGACTCCTGGACAACTGACCAATATGATTAAGCAGAAGCCGTTTATTGTTTACATGATGCACTTACACATTCTAACTCTCTGCACACACTAGTCATGCATTTTTTATTGGTGCCTTTGTCTTGTCCATGCATTCTGCGTGCACCTCTCAGAATATGTGTTTGATTACAGTCCAGGTGCTTTGCCACTCCCCGTTATTGAGTTCTTGTGGTCTTGGAATTTGGTTTCTCAGCTTCTTCTTTCTTATTTTAGCACAGTTCATGTCTTAGTAACCTTGATGAATTCCAGAGGGCCCTGAAAAAATTCTGATAAGAACAGTTCCAAGCTGGATGGCTGGTGCACCCTGTAGTCTAAGTGGTTCAGATACATTGCTACAATTACCCCTTCTTCTTCTACCTGCAGCAGCCAGACCCTTTCCACCATATTTTCTTCCAAGAGGCTCACCAATTTCATGATGCATAGAATAACACAAAGCAATATATTAATGACTACTAGTAATAACAAAGCTCCCTTTACTAAATCTGTCAACCATCCAGTTATTCCCCATCCCTCAAACCATTCATCCAAACCCCAGTCATTCACAGTCAATTTCTTCATGTTATCTTGTTGTTGTTTGAGTTTCCCGTAAATAGATGCAGAATGGTCAGAGAGGTTCATACAACACATTTCTTCAAACTCCTCACACTCATGCCCATGTGCTAACAACAACAAATTTATAGCAGCTCTATTTTGCAGTGTGCCATGTCTAATAATATCTACGTCAGTGAGCATCTGATTTAAAATAGCTGAAGTTACGTTTCGTTGCTTGACTGTCCAACACCCCAACTTATTAAGCGTAGCCAAAGCTTGAGCAGCAGCAACACCTGGAGTAAGGAATGATGCTATTATTCATTCTGGAGTACCCCAAAAACTTGTGATGGCTCTTTTAGTTCTCTTGCTATGTCCCACTCTCCAAATAGTCTGATTCAGCATTTCGCACATGCTAGCAGCAAACATGGTTAGTTTTCCTAAGTAACAAGGACCACCAAACTAATTATTTGGAATTGCAGGCCATGCCCTATCCCCACAGATTAAAAAGACACCTGGCGGAAGCTTTCTTACAGTTGCATTTGCACCAGCACTTCCAGGATAAGTCCAATTGTGGCAATATTTGGTCACATTCTGATACCATGGAGAATTGGGATTAAGGATGACTGTGACAGTGAGAGTTTGATATTTAGTCTCTCCCAGCCTGTGATGTTAGTGGTTTTAAGATGTTTGGTCTATGTCTGAGGTTGTTTGTTCCATATCTCGCCGTGGCAGTTACAATAATTCCAAATTTTTCCCTGTCCATCCCTAAAGATCCTGCCCTTTTGCCTGGAAGGTTCCCTGTCAATTGTGATTTTTCCTTTTTGCAATTGGTCTAGTTAGCCAGACAGCCCCTTCCAGGGTTTCCACCCCCCTCCTGCATAAAAGCTGCTGTTTTCCTCTTTTTCCCTCTCTCTGCCGCTGCTCCCCCTTCGAGCCCCGCCAGCTCCTGTGCCCCGGCAGGATCCCCCGCTCCCCCCGCACACCACAAACCACATAAAACAATGACGCACTAACAAACCAACCAGCATTATAATTGCCATCTTAACCACCATGTCCATCATCCTCCTTCCTATCTCCCCTATAACCCTTACCATCATCTAAGAAACTTAGGATCACCTAAACCGAAGGCCTTCAAAGCCTTAAACAAGAGTTAAACCCTCTTAGTTTCTGCTAAAGTCCGCAGGCCATTACCCTGCATCCCCTAAATGCAACTCAGGTGCTTTAATTAAGCTAGGACCTTTTAACCTACTAGGCAGATGGGCTTCGATCCCATGATACTATAGTTAACAGCTATATGCCCTAACCAACAGGCCTCTGCCTAAGACTCCGGTACATAATTAATGCACATCAATGAGCTTGCAACTCATTATGAACTTCACTACAGAGCCGATAAGAAGAGGAATTGAACCTCTGTAAAAAGGTCTACAGCCTAACGCTTAAACACTCAGCCATCTTACCTGTGACATTCATTAACCGATGATTATTCTCAACCAACCACAAAGACATCGGGACCCTATACCTAATTTTCGGCGCATGAGCCGGAATAGTGGGTACCGCCCTAAGCCTCCTAATCCGAGCAGAACTAGGCCAATCTGGAGCCCTTCTAGGAGATGGCCAAGTCTACAATGTAGTTGTCACGGCCCATGCTTTCATAATAATTTTCTTCAGTTATACCAATTATAATCAGAGGGTTCAGAAACTGACTAGTTCCTCTAATAATTGTAGCCCCAGACATAACATTCTGTCATGGTTTGACGCTGGCGCAATGCCAGTGCCTCTATGAAAATACGTTCTCTCTGGTGTCTGCTGTGAGATGTGACCAGGAATAGAGCAAAGCAGGCTCTCACTTAGAAATAAAGAAGAAAAAACTTTATTAACTTACAACTATATGTAAAAAGAAACACACAGAAAGAATGAAAACCTTCTAAAAACATTTCCTCCTCCCACTACTAAATTTCTACTACATCTGTCTTTCAGATCACCAACTCTCAGTCCATCACTACTCTTTAGATAATCAATTCTCAGTTCATCAAGGAGTGAGGAGTTCCTCTTGTGCCATAGGCTTCTCCTGGAAACACAGTTGAGACCTCTTGTGTTTCCGTGTCACACATGGCACCGCCCAGAGATCATTTGCCATCGTGACATCTTCCTTCCATGCCCAGTGCTCTCACCACTGCGCATGAACCAGAGCTGCTTCTAGGGTTTTCTTTTTAAGGGTGCTTTGTCCATTTCCAAAAAGATCACAGTCTCTCACTTTCAGGACACCTGCCCCCCCCAAATTTCACCCCCTGGGGCCGAGGGGTCTCAAGAACAGAATTCTTCTCTTCTACTGAAGATTGAAGGCACCAACTACTCTCTTTACCCAGCTGTCTCTGTTCACACACTCTTTCACTTAACAACACTGAACTCTCTTGGCTCTGAGCTATTGGCTCCCCTTAAATGCAGTCTCTGTGTCACAGGAAAAATGATTCTGTCCATGGCTATACAAGAAAAGTCTAACCAAAGGCCACTTCATCACCTCCTCCCACCAAAGATTCTTCTCCACTTCTCTCATGGCCTATTTTTTCTTATCTCTATCTCTTTTCTCATTCAACTCCAGGAGGATCAGCATTTGTAAGGTTTCCATCATCTAAGAAAAGGGTTAAAATTTCAGGCTCTGCCTGTCCAGAACTCCTACGCTGCCCTGCCAGGCACCTTCTCTCCGCACCTCCCCCTTCTCCTTCTCAGCCGGCGTGCTATCAAATTTCAAGGTGGCACAGGCACAGGCTGGCTCTCTCTCTCTCTCTCTCTCCTGGGGGACTGCCCGATGACTCTCCAATGTTCCTCCACCCTTCCATCCTGCAAAGGCTTCTTCACCTCCCATCTCTGTCCAAGGCCCTGGCCTACCTCACCTGGCCGCATGGCTTCCCCTCCCCCACCCAGCACGCAGCTGGGCAGGGGAGATCTGAACCTTTCATTGACCGGAAGCAAGAGAAAGTTTTCCTGGGAGTTCTCTGCTTTTAACCCCCTGTGTTCTCAGAGGCGTATCCATGTCCTCAGTGGCCACACCAGGTGCCAATATTCAAATCTGAGCACCTATTGGTTTGACCACAGCATCCCAAAAAACTCACTTGATCTCAAACCACAACACATTCCCATGAATAAACAACATAAGCTTCTGACTTCTCCCCCCATCCTTCCTTCTCCTCCTAGCATCTTCCACAGTCGAAGCAGGTGTTGGCACGGGCTGAACAGTGTATCCCCCACTGGCTGGCAACCTAACTCACGCCGGAGCCTCAGTCGACCTTGCAATCTTCTCCCTACACCTAGCCGGTATCTCTTCAATCCTAGGAACAATCAACTTCATTACAAGAGCAATCAATATAAAACCTCCTGCCCTCTCACAATACCAAACCCCCCTATTCGTCTGATCAGTCCTAATTACTGCAGTACTCCTACTTCTGTCCCTTCCAGTCCTTGCCACAGGAATCAGAATACTCCTTACAGACCGTAACCTTAACACCACATTCTTCGACCCTGCAGGGGGAGGAGACCCTGTTCTATACCAACAGCTTTTCTGATTCTTCGGCCATCCAGAAGTCTACATCTTAATTCTCCCAGGATTCAGAATCATCTCCCATGTCGTAACTTACTATGCAGGTAAAAAAGAACCATTCGGCTACATGGGAATAGTATGAGCCATTCTATCTATCGGGTTCCTAGGCTTTATCGTTTGAGCCCACCACATATTCACAGTAGGAATAGACGTTGATACCCGAGCATACTTCACACCCGCCACTATAATCATTTCCATTCCAACCGTGTGCCCTCCCCGGTGCTTCCCCCACCCGGCCTGCGCAGCCGCGGCTCCGGCAGAGAGAGAGAGAGACCGCACGACTGCTTCTGCAACCCGCATGATCCCGCTGCAGGGAGAGAGACTGCTACCGTCGCCGTTTCCTCTGCCCGCGGGGGCTACGTCATCCACCTCGCTTTGGCGCTGCGTCCGCCACGGGAAAGAATAGTTCCTGTGCCACGCTGCTTGTTCCAAGCGGCGCTGCTCTGGCACCGTTTATACGTGGGAAAGAAATAAAGCAGCTCAGAGAAGCAAGCAGAGAGTCCTTCCTTTTTTTTTTTACCTCGATCCTCCGGTGTAAGGTCCACAGTGAATGGTCATCTCTGGCGGTTTAAGGACCCCAGCCAGTGGCCGTACCGCAATCTTGCCTGCCGGCGGCTAAGGCAGGACGCGGCCTCTCCTGGCGGGCATGTCGGTCGCCTCCCACGACCGGGGCAATACGTCAGATGACACTATTATTTTTGGGTCATGAGACTAGGACATTGCTCATGTAAGTTGATTTTGGGTTTAAAAAGTAGTTAAAAAACAGGCAATAATTTCCAGGTACTGATCCTAACAAATCTAATTCATAGGGGTCTAGTTCGCTTTTGTGGTAGTCTGTTATTTTGCAGTTTGTTCTTCTGTAATATTCCTTGTTATAAATTTGTAATGGTTTGTTCCTTGTACCCCATTTGCCTTCTCTGATGGTTCAGTCCTGAGTGGTTTACCCCAAGACTTTCCTGCCAAGTGTGTGTCAAATCCCTCTGTCAGTCTCCTTGTATCTCCCTTGTTCCCTTGTATCACCCTTGTTTGTCAAAGATAGCACACCCTTTTTGCTCTGGAATGTTCCCTGTCCTTCATCCCTTCCTTGAAGTCAGATTGGATTGTGTGGTTTGCTCATTCCCCTTGTTGGCTTCTATTGGATAGCCCTTACCCTGCACCCCTGTCCTAATGCCTTCCTAATGGTGAAAAGTTGTGTCCTCTGCTTATGCCCTCCATTCCTTAAAAGGAGTTCTTTTGCCCTCAGTTAGCATCACTTGTCCCTGACTCCCCTGGGGAAATAAACTTCCTTGGAACTCAAACAAGAGATCACTCCTTATTCCTTTGCCTTGGTTCTTTGTATTGTGCTTCTGCTGTGCCACCCATGCCACAGTCGACAGCTGCAGGGAGCTGCAAGCCCCTGTGTGCACTGCCACCTGGGAAAGTCTCTGCTCAGATCCGGAGGCAGCCCCTCTCAGACTGCATTGGTCTCAGGGAGTGAGCAGCCAGAGAACATCTCCCTGTGACCACAGCAACACAGTGTCACGCTTTCATTCTGTGATTGTGTTGTTATACCTGCTTGGAAGCCCTTGCCGTTTGGCTTAATCCCCAACCTTTAGCATATGTCCAATTTTGTACCACCTCTGGTTATGTTACACCAGCAATCCTCCGCGCTTGGTTTAATTGCTTCCACATATGGTTTTCCTCCAACTCCTACCCATTTTGCAAAACCAGTGAAGTTACTTATTGGGATATCAATTAAACATGTGCAGAAAGGATCTCCTGGCATGACTAAGGATAAACAAAAGGAATTCACCCCAGTAGCATTGGCCCAAGTAAGCCACATATTCTGTCAATGCCATCTCAGCAGGTTAATGTCTTCCGCACTACAGATGTTGCCACATATCACAAGGAACAGAGAGAAACCTCCAAAAACCGGCACATCTAATTTAAGACTATTTTTCATCCTTAACATCCGCAAAGAGCCCTTCCCCTATGAGATTAGGGATAAAATCCAAACTGACTGTGCCTCTTGCTCTTTGTATTCTTCTTCTATTCCGTCTCCTTTGGTTCTTCTCCTCCCACCTTCGCTTTGTTTGTTCCCACTGCTCAGGTCAAACTCCTCACGTCCCAGAAATAAATATTCATTTTCTGCATTTAATGGCCTTGATCTTCTTCTCTCTCTCCTTTTTCTTGAGCTTCCAAAGTTTGTTATGATACCACTGAATAGCCTGTCCCAATTGCTCCCAAGACTCAAACAAATTCAGTGCTTCTTGACAGGTTTCAGGGGAATTAACCATTATTCCTGTCATTTGGGATAACACCACGCAGGTATTAAATTTTTGGGAGTGCTGATGTCTGCACTCTATACACCTTGGGAAGCTCCATCCTTTAAACTCACACCACCTATCTGATCCACACCCCACATATTCTAATCTCATCCAAGGATAACAAAAGCGTTCACAATTCTGAGGGCAACTGATGTTTTCAGGTAGCGCTGGTTGTTGGTTCATTGTTGATATTAGGGATCAGAGTGCCCTTCTCAAGCCAGGGATGAACCCATTTCGCTGGTATCCAGCAGGGTTCTTTGTCTGTAATAATACAAACATAAGCCCTTCCCCACATCAGTAAATCTGCAGGTCCGTCCCATAACTCTGTCATAGGATTTTTAAAATGAACTTTTGGTCAGTGCTCTACCAATTCAGAATCTTGCTGCAAACCTGAGTAATGTGTTATTGCTGGTGGTTCACTATGATTACCTACTAACTCGTGAGCCCTTCTGGCTGGGCCAAAATTATCAGTATTAGGAGAAGCAGAGGCCCAAAGTGGTGCCACTAATTGTTCAGCTTTCTCATTTCCTAAGGCTAGGCCTTCCATCAATCCAGAGTGACTCCGTATATGGGTAATAAAATAATCCTGTTTGCAAGAATTAAGTAACTGCCATAGTTGCAAAAAGATTTGCCATGACCGCTGGTTTTGAATTTCCTTTAGCAATGCTTGCTCCATGTGCTCAACTGAGACAGAGTGAAAAATCCCCAAAGCAGAAATCCCTTTTGAATTAGGTTAAAAGTCTAAAAAGGTAAAAAGTCTGTAAGCCAAAGCTGAAGGGGAAACTGCAGGACAGAGATACTGAAGAGATTGATAAAGAAAAACAAAGACTAAACAAGGCCAGGACAACCTGACCTAGGAATTCCTTTTGATAAAGAGGAACTAGCGGCAAATGTCACGCGAAGTCCATAAAAATGAATATGTATGAGCCTATTGTAAAACTGTATGCATATGTATGTAGAAGGAGGATAAAAGGAGACCTGAAGTTCTCAGAAGTACGCATGCCCTTTTGGTACCTTTGGAGTACGCATGCGTCCAGCGCTGCAATAAACACATACTGGTTCTATACAACTTTGTTAAAGTTGTCTAGTTCTCTTCTTTTCTCCGCAAAACACAACAACACCTACTACGTAGAGAGAATCAGAAACAATGTTAACGGGATCATTAGGCCATTTTTCGACCACTCTAATAACAGCACGTAACTCAAGAACCTGTAAAAAATCTCCTGATCCCTCAAGGATTTCACTGAGACATTTGCCTCTGTCCTGCCAAGTAAGGCCTGCTTTAGAAGTTTTTCGACTGGCATCAGTAAAAACTGTGAGGTGTCGCAGACATCTTTTTATGAAAATCCTTTCTTAGGATTTTTCTTTCTGAGAAGCTGAGAGGCTCCAGGAACAAAATGTAAACAATGGTTATCTGCTGCTGTGGAATGCAACAGGTGCATCTGTGATTGGCCCATCTTGGATGTTTACAATTAATGGCCAATCACAGCCCAGTTAGCTTGGACTCTCTGTCTGAGACACAAACCTTTATAATTCATTCCTTTCTATTCTTAGCTTAGCTAGCCTTCTGAGATGAAACTTTTCCTTTTATTCTTTTTAGTATAGTTTTAATGTAATATATATATCATAACATAATAAATCAAGCCTTCTGAACACGGAGTCAACATTCTTGTCTCTTCCCTCACCTGAAAACCCCTGTGACCACCATCACAGTGAGGCCTTCTACAGATTTTTTTGATAGCCAAGGAAGTTCTTCCACCTGTTGATGCAAAGAAAAAAAGCTTATGAGGGGCAAAATGAGTGCTAATAATACCTGGAAAGTTTAACAATGCCCATTGTAAGGTGTCTGAATTCTGCAACGACCATTGTAAAAAGTCTTTTGTTAGTGGGAGAAGAATATTTTGGGGTTCCATTCCTGCAATTTCCAGTGTCCGCTTTTGTGCCTTGATCACAATTTTGTTATAGCTTCTATTCGTGTGGTCAGGATTCATTCAAATTACATGGTAAAAACACCCATTCCAGGATTTTTAGTGGCTGATTAGCCTGGCTATCCCACTGCATTAGGATAGCCATCGTGCTTTTCTCTATTCAGCATGGCCAGATAATGGTAAATTAGGGGACCAACGATCTGCAAAGGAATTACCCAATTTAGTAGCGATTTGAGTCAAAGCCTTCTGTTGTTTTTCAGTTAGTTTGTGCAGCAAATTGGCTTGATTTCCCCCTTTCAATAGTGGCATTAGGGGCTCATGGTCTTCATTAGTAATGCCACAGGTGCTACAAATCCACTGTATGTCCCCAATTAACTTTTGAACTTTCAAGGTCCGAATTTCCGTACAAATAGTTAATTTTTGGGGCAGAATTTGGGCTTCAGTGATAAGCATACCAAATATTTCATAGGGTTTTTTGTTGGACTTTTTCCAGGGCATATTAAAGGCCTGCCTTCTGCATTGTTGTTGTAAGGCAGGTAGCAGGGTTGCTGTATCCAGGTGTTCTCTTGCTATAATAATACTATCCATTAATGCTAGGTAAGATACTGTGAGTACTGTTTTCTCAGCAGGGCTAGTGCCCAGGCAACATACAGCTGGCACATCATGGGAGAATTTTGCATCCCTTGTGGCAATACAACCATTGATACCTTTTGCTGCCTCTGCTTGTTAATGGATGCACAGAGAAGGCAAACTTCTCACTGTCATCCTTATGCAGGGGGATTGTGAAAAAAGCAATCTTTTAATCAATAATCAACAGTAGCCAATTGGCAAGTAACATTGATGGTGAGGGTAGGCCAGGCTGCAGGGGTCCCATATCCTGCATTACAGCATTAATTGCTCGAAGGTCATGTAATAACCTCAATTTTCCTGATTTTTTTGGAATTGTAAAAATGGATGTGTTCCAGGGGGTTGTAGAAGGTACTTAATGCCCCCTTTCCAATTACTGATTAACCAATTCATTAACATGGGCACCTTTTTCTTTAGACAGTGGTCATTGATCAACCCAGATTGGCATTTTCTGTTAACCATTTTCATTTTAGGGTTGGCTGCCCCTCAATAACCACTGCTAAAAAACCCTCATTGCTGAGACAGAAACCCATCTGGCTCAGTGTGTCTCATCTCAGCAGCCAGATTGTTGTATTCATCACATAGGATCTCACCTGAGCCCAAACATGTACATCCTCATCAACCCTACTGTTAAGAGTGTTTTACTGATTCAAGTCATTTGCACACCTCCCACCCCCATAACCAGGTGTTCCCAAGGTGTTCAGAGGCCATTTTGCCGGTCATGCAAACAAGGGAACGTGGGACATCTGAACCTGTGTCTAGCAATGCAGCTTTGTCATGAAGCTGACCTCCATCAGGGTGCTAAAAGTAATTGGTTGTAGTTGTTTGCTCCTGATAATGGTAATGTAACATTACCTGAGGGGTTCCCTTTGACCCAAAACCTCCTTCCCCCCCATTGATGACCCCTGTTTCAGAACCTTGGCCTCAAAGGGAACTAACTGTGCCAGTCTAGTGCCTTTTGGAATAGGATCGGTGGCCTCCAAGTCGGACCATGATCCAATTGCCTAAAATTTTGCATCAATCAGTCTAGGTAAAAAAAAGCACCTTGTTTTGATGTGGATGATCTTTCTATAAGTTAGAGCACTAAGTCCATAGCCCAACGATCCATTTCCTGTTGATGGTATGACCTCTACACTGGTGTTTGTCAAAGTGATGTCTACTGCTATCTCCATGTCCACTCCTGCAGATCCTGGTGTTGCTGAGTCAAGGATGTCCCAGGTAGCCACCTGGTTGTGGGGGAGCATTTGTGTCCTTGCGCGTTCCCCCTTCACGCTCAGTTTTGCGTTTCCCAAGGGGGTTCCATCTCTCTTGTATTTTGATTTACATTTGCTGGTCTGACGCCTGAACTTGTCACATCTCTTGCAGGTTTTTTTTCACTTATGGCTAGTGAAGTAATAGAAGAACTCCTTAGTTCTAGAAACTGTTACTAATCAACACAGACTGTTGCTCAGCCAAGCTGTGTTAAATTCCTGAACCCAGAGCAAGAGAACACAGACTTCATAGAATTAGAAAGAGTTTATTTTTCTTCTTTTATATAGCAAAAGGGAGAGTGGCATATTAGAGTGGGGCATAGAGTAGGCGATTCGGAAGTCTGTACTGTCTGATTACCTCAGCCAATGGGGCAAAGAAGAGGGTGATGCAGTGGAAAACTTGGGATAAAAAGGGGGCTGCATCCCCAACCACTGAAAGACCCATGGGAAATGCACCATGGCTTCTCCCTTTATTCCAATAAGTACCGGACTCCCTGTCTCTTTTTGGGACAAAACCCTCTGGCATCAGGGATTAATTTTCCTAAGAAAATGGGCACTCATCCAGGGTCCTTCTGCCATCCCATGGCAATGAGTGGGAGCTCAGCGGAGCCCCTCACCCAGCTTTGGTGATCAGTTCCTTTTGGTGGCAAGCCGGCACTGGGCAATTGGTTGAGTACCCAATAGTGTCCACCTCGAGACAGACGAGTAGTGGACTAGAGGGGTCCATGAAGAGTTCACAGGGAAGTACCACTGAAAATTTCACCAATCAATGGGATTTTTGGGGATTAAACCTGAGAGGGCACCCATAGAGGTAGCATAGATGTTATAGATAGATAATGAGATGATTTGCTCTAGCAATTAAGGGATAACTTGTGGAATATTAAGAAAGCTTTAGTGATGTATAGTTATGTTATTGTCGTTTAGATGTCCTCTGTTCTCCCCATAGTTCCCTTCCCCCCCCCAAGTTACAAGAAGCAGTCTCCACCAATAATGGCAAAGAAGAGCTGACTGACAGATTTGGGCGGGGCCAGGGCTGGCTGATGCAACCCCCCCCCCCTCCCCCCCCCCCCCTCCCCCCCCAGGGGTATAAAAGCTGAGCATTCCATCTGAAGATGAACTGGCTGTGTGGTATCCATGAGGGCATTTCTCAGTGCTGCAAATTTTTTCTTCTGTAGTCCTTTTGTTGTATTTTTGTCAGGTTTTATAACACCTTTTTAAATTTTCAAAGTGAGCAGTTGTTCTCACAATAGTAAGCCAGCACAGTCCTGGCAAAGTGATGATGATCCAAAAGTCTCTGAGAATCCCTTGAGAGAATGTTGAGGTAGTTTGCACCTTCTCCCAGAGGTAATTAAGGACAATTCATGCCCAGGGGGCAATAAAAGGAGTTGAGAAGGGGCTTGGCAACAGGGGACAGATGGTGATGGTAGGTTGGGAAAGGATTGGTTGAAGTAGAATGCGGAGGAATATGGTTAAGGCAAATAGTAGCAGAAGGGCATTATCATCAAAATTTACCAGCTGATCCAGCTGCAGGTTCTTTGTATCCCAGCTTCCAGGACAGGGAAGCAAGGAAGTCAGGATTAAGAGGGTTTCTTTATGCTAGGGTGTACTGGCAGGGGCTGTTTTTGGACACTTTGTCAGGAGGACTGGCTCTAGTATAGTGTATGGCAAAGAGGGTGAGTATAAGAGGAGGAGCAAAGATATATAGAAATGCAAATTATATGGTTAGGATTAGGATTTTCTTTTAAGGACTTGTTTGGGTCACTGGAGAAGCAAATGATTTTGAGCTGTGTGAGAATGAGCACCCACAGGTTAGTAGCTGGGCTGGGTGCTAAAGAAAGGCAGAATAAAGCTTCTGGATGAACTGGTTAGAAAGATACAACAAGTGTATATAAGAAGGGATGAGGAAAAGGTGAAGGCAAAGGGATGGCAGTGTTCTTACTGCTGCGGAGGGTTAAACCGCAGGTCCCAAGGGGGCCCCAGGACAGAAGGGACAAGTTTGGCCACAAGAACGGGGCAGAGGCATTCCCTCCCAGCAGGGGAGAGGCCCACCCAAACATATATTGGAAGGAATCAGGGTACCATCTGCAAGGACCTGAAAGCAAGATTGCCCACAGAAACAACTGATCCTCAGAAGGATCAAGTCCAGCTATTCTGGAGATGGATTGTTAGGGATGTCAGGGGTTCCCATCTATACCAGGAACCACTACACTGAGCCCTTGATAACATTGGGTGGGTCCAGAAGGGAGGGGTGTTTTTCTGGTAGACACAGGGGCCTCTCATCATTTGGAATTTTATCCCTTAAAGGGAAAAATGTCAAGAATCTTTAATTATTCATGGGGGTAGTGGAAAAGAGGTAGGAAATGTGTTTCTTTCAACCACAATTAGTACATGTGGGGGTTAGGTTTGAAATGTAGAATTTCTGTTTGTCCTACTTGTAATATAAGTTATTGGGAAGGAGTTACTTGACCTTGGGAATGCAAAATAACATGTAAAAAGTGATACAGAACTAACCCTATTGTAACTTTGTGTCAATATCTAAGAGAGCCTATGCTGCAGTAAACCCACACAAATGTGAGCAGTCCCAGGGAAATCTGGAAAATTAGCTATGAGCCTCTCCA